>PVJH01000006.1:0-409710 GCA_004026705.1 Nesogale talazaci | reverse complement strand
GTCTTGACATGGGTGTTGGAAATATTGATTTTAGATAGAAGGGCGGGTTTTTTCAAATGAGTGAATTGCAAGAACAAAAATATGGAGACAGGTGCAAGTAAGATGAGTGTGACCCATGACTACATCTGCTTGGTTGTCAGCAGGGTCTCAAAGGAGGTAAACCCAGAGAAGACAGATGGGGGCAAAGAAGGGGACTTTCTTGCCAGGCTCTTTGCCATTTTGGCTCATTCCCACTTAAAGCCATTAAAGATTGTGAGCTCAGGAAATTCAGGAATCAAATAGAAATTCAGAATCTTGAATTAGATAGTGATCATCTCATAATTGGTCTCATGGGAATTCCTTTTAGGGCTCTGCCCCTCCCCCCCAATGAATAAAAATCAACACATTTGTTTTTGATAATAAAGTTTTCATTTCCCCAGAATTCCAATTTAGAAACCCAGGCCTTCTCTTCCTTCCTTCTTAGACAGTGCTGTCCCTTGAGGAGGACTGTTGGCTTCCTTGTGGTCGGCCTTTCCTTTTCTTCTCTGCCGCCCTCATCCAATTGACTCTGTAAGTTACGTTTTGTTGTGACTAGGTGGGAGTTTACACATCAGACCACAGCTTCTGTATTCTACACCTTTAACAACGAATCAACCAATCTTCCCAGTAGATTGCCCCGATCTGCTTTATTCTCCCATCTCCCCTTTGCTGGGTATTATCCTACAAGGTCACGATGAATTTGCATGGACTCAATGTCAGTGAGCTCTGCTATTTCCTCTTCCCCTTCCCCAGTGAAGGAGCCTTACTGGTGTGTGGTCTATGCATTGGATCCACCAGGTAGGCAGTTTGAAACCACCAGCAACATCGAGGGAGAAAGACTGGGCTTTTTCTCCTGCCACCAATTAGTCTTGGAAATGCACAGGGGGTCCCTGGGTGAGAATGAACTCAATGGCAGTGATCTTAGGTTGGTTTGGCCACCAAATTCACACTAGTCCACTGTAAGCCCTATTACCACCCCCCCCTTTCCTCCCACCCTCAGTATCCATCCAAGTCTGTTTCATTTGGTTTGACAAACTTTATAAGTTTTCAAATCAAGCATTAGTGACTCACACTCAAGCACAGATAATTTCCCTTGACTCCACAATCTCCCTTCTGTTCAGGTCCTCCCCTTAGCTTACAACTAAATTATTCAATGCGGTTTCTGGGTACTGCCTCTGCTTCGTCCTCACCTCATGGGTGCCCTTCAAGACACACCCAGCTGCTCTTTTCCATCACGTTCCTCCAACTGTTCTTGCTGAAGTCACTGGTGACCACTGTTTGACTCGTCTCGTGGTGGCTACTGAGCTCTCCCAAGACTTGGCCTCTTTCTAGCAGCATTTGTCAAAGTTGACTTCTTCCTCCTTTTTGAAATACTCTCTTCTTGTGGTATCCCTCACACCACACTCCCCTGGTTTCCTTTCTGCCCGGTGGTCACTCTGTATCAGCCTTCCTCCCCTCTGCCAGCTGTCTCGAGACTCATCCTGACTCAAGATGATAGCGTGTGTATCAGAGGGGCACTGTGCTCTGGGGGCTCTGTTGTTCCCCACCCAGGGCTCCCTTCCTCTTCTCCAAATCACCCCCTGACATCCAGCTCATTCCAATTGATAGCAGCCCCAAAGGACTGAGCAGAATGGCCCCTCTGAGTAGGGAAGGTGAAGAATCCTTACGAAAGCAGACAACTCCTCTTCCTCTCACAGAACAGCGAACAGGCTTGAACAGTTGCCTGTGCAGTTAATAACCCAACCCACAACCCATCATGCCACCAGGACTCCCTCCTCTGCCTGTTTTCCTAAGAGTTGCTTCCCCTGGGTCCAGGTAGTCCTTCCTTCCTGCATTACAGTTCCTCCTCAAAAGAACCTACCTAGTTCCCCGGCATTGTTTAAATATAATCAGGATGAAATAGCTCCTACCTATCTCTAGGGACAGCTTATGTCCTGTGTTCTAGGAAGACATGTTCCATGTCCCACAATCCATTTGACTTCTTCATTCAGCTATCGTGCCTCTGTTTAAAATCCAAGCAGGCTGGAGTGGAATCTCTCCCAGGCTCATCTTTGAAAAGGGCCTTTCAGCCACCTTGATGCATGGGCCCCTCATTTCAGTGTCATCTCTGAAACCTCCCATAGTTTCGTCTCACATGAAACCTGTAAAAACATTTTTGTTGTTATTTTATTGCCAACAAATATACCACTTTTAACCAGGTTCCCCCATTGGTAGTGATACTTCCTTCATCCAAATAATAGACCACTCGCTTGACTACTACGGCGTCCTCTAGGTGTCCTTCCCTAGGCCCATTCCTACCCTCTCTCTCATCTGTTTGTCACACAGCCCACCACGATAGCATTGTTCCCCTCCTTCAAGGACTCCGATAGGTTTATCCACCACACTTACAATTTAGACTCTAAAGCAGTGGTTCTCAACCTTCCTAAGGCAGCAACCCTTTATGGAGTTCCTTATGTTGTGGTAACCCCTCCCAACCATAAAATTATTTTCATTGCTACTTCATCGCTGTCATTTTGCGACTGCTATGAATTGGGTAACCCCTGAAAACCGCTGCTCTCCATTCTCATGTGGCGGGGACTAGTGGCTGCCCTCCTTTCTTTCCTGAGTCTCAGAGTTGGCCTGGTGGGAACATTTCCCTACTTCCCTTGCAAACAGGTTTTGATCAAAGACTTGCTGTCCTGGAGTTCTGGGCTTGGGGACACTGTCCAAGGGCTTTACTTGGAGTGCTCCAACTGCCTGCCCATCCTTGCCATCTCCTTCCTACGCCCAGAATCGCACATGCGATCACTGGGCCTCTGCTAGTGTCCCTGGACCGGGACGTGGAGGGCACCTTCTGGATGTTTAGGAAGACAGAAGGAAGCCAGACCCTGGTAGCAGCGGAGCTGCCTTGGTGGGCTTTCTCTGAATCTCTCAGGAGTGAGAGAAATAAGCGTCCATTCTCCTCATGTCACTGCTATGTTGGGTTTGGGTTCTATGCAGCTGAACTTAATGTTACCTGATACATATGGATCAGAAGGGCCTGCGTGATGACCTGGCCCCTGCTACCCCCGCTGACCTCATCTTGTGCGCCTGTCCCCTCCAATCACCTTCCACCCACCGCACGCGTCTTCTGTCAGTTTCTTGAACTCTTTCCCACCTCAGGCCTCCGCACCGCTGCCTCCTCGGCCTGGAGTGCTGTCCTTCCCCTTCTCTGCCTGGCTAACTCCTGTCATCTTTCAGGTCTGGGTTTAAATGTCATTTCCTTGAAGAGGTCTTTGCTGATTCTCTGATTTAAATTATGTTCCCTGTTTCTCACATCGCTCTGATTTCTTCCTTCACAATACTGATTACAATTTGAAATCACATTATGTATTTGTGAGCTGTGTCTCTGTCTCTGTCTCTCTCTCTTTCTCTCTCTCTCTCTCTCTCTCTCTCTCTCTCTCTCTCTCTCTCTCTCCACCAGGAGGTGAGCTACTCGTGATAGCTAAAACTACTTCTGTACCCACTTTTTACCTAAGGCTTAATTATGGACTGTGCAATCGACTCAATAGAGAGTAATTAAACATGAGGAAGAACACATAGACTGTGGCTGAGAGCGAGGGCAGGATCCAGAATCTAAGAGCCTGGGCATTAATCCTGACGCTTACCAGTTATGTGACTTTGCCAAGTGACTTAATCTCCTTAAGCCTCATTTTACCTATCTTTGAATGAGGCTATTAGTAAAAGATTCCTCAGGGGATTGAAGTAAAGATTAAGTGACCAAATCAAACTAAAGAATTTGACATAGTGTTCTGGGTGTCACAAATGCTCAGCATATCCTCACTATTGATAATGAAAGCACGAAGGCAGTGGGGGCCAGGGGTAGAATCGCTCAGCTTCCATGCATGCACCCGGCCAAGGCGCCTCAGGCACAGCCAGCCCGTCAGCCAGTGGTGGCTTGCTTGTTGCTACAATGCTAACCAGGCGGCCCTGGGAGGTGCTACCGGTTCAATTCTTGAAGGCCTCCCCCCAAAATCGGTGACTGGACCCCAATCAGAAGCGCCTCGGAGACAGGCCTTCCTGGAGGTTGAGACAGTGAGCCTTCTGTGCAGGGTGGTTCTCTTCGCACGTGGAGCCAGTCTGGAGTCAGACTCGATGACCAGGGCAACGTTTGTCATTGTTTTGTTTCCTGATGTGGTGGCCAACCATTTTTTTTTTTTTTAGTGGAGCCTGCCGATTAAGACAGACTGGGGAAAAGAAACGGACCTGGGAACCTACTTTGAAAACTCTATCTCCTGCAGCTCTTGGACTCCCTCTCTTGGAACCCCCAAAAGATGGCAGAGGGTTTGTCCAAGGGGTGCCTGCCTTTGACTTGTGGGCCCCTGCTCTCGGTAACTGCCTTCTTGAACTTCTAACCTTTCCCCTGCCTGGGAAATCACATTTTTCTAGATGGGAGGCTTCGGTCTTTCTTACCAAACCAAGGGTAAACCACAACACCAAGAAGCAAAACATGTGAGAAAGATAGGCCAGTTGCCTGCTGCATGTAAAACACTTCTGACTCAAGGACTTCAAGTCCTTGCAAGATTTGGAGAAGCCCCCTCAGAGTTTGTCTTAGCTCTATTACGGAAACACCAAAGCCACAGTTTTGGAAAGGCTTCAAACATTCCCCAGATGCACCCTCTTCCCGTTTACAAGACACTCCAAAGTCCTGTTCTTAGACAGAGTGGAGCAGAAACAGACACGTGTGCATGCACACACTCACACACCGAGTCTGGAGCCACAACCCACTTTGGATGCTCTGTAATCCAGGCTTGAACATTCAAGAGAACACTTGAAGAATACTTACCTACCTCACTGGGGTGTTGTTAACGATTACTTAGTTAATGTTTGTAAAGCACTTTGCAGATGTAAAGTGCTTGTGTAAATGCTAAGTATTATTATTATTAAGCAGAAGCTCTCTGGTTTGGCTGAAAATATATGCATATATATTTGTAATCACACATTTAACTGTAAATAAATCAAGTCTATTTATGAGAGTGCTTTTCTTGAGGGTCACCTCCTCATGATCATCATTGAACGAATCGCTTTTATTCTCATTCCAGTTGTTCGCTTTTGGGTTACCCTTATCTCAATAACTGTTGTCTTAGAGAGAATTTTAAGAACATCTTGGAAAAATAAACTCCGCAGAATATAGTACCTTTACTCCAGGACTGAGGCTGGGCAAAGCCTCTCTCCATCAAGGACTTCATTAACCTATCTGGGGCTGAGAATCTGCTCTGGGAAGTTTCTCTCTGATTTGAGTCAAAGTTGAAATAGATGTACACACAAACACACACACATATACAAAGTAGTGCTCTATCCAATGGTTCGTTAAACTAGATTTTATAAAAGTACCCAACTCTTTCCCGACCATTGCAATTCCCATGGGCTCCAGGTGTGATCAGAGTAGACCCGTGCTCCCTGTACTTGTTCAGATGGAGACTGCCAGCCCTTTATTCCACTGCACGTCTCCGTGTACGTGAACATCCCACCTTTCTGTTGGGAGCAGAATGTGTTTATCATTGGCCTCCCCTAGGGAATCCTCCAGCACAGTTGGAAAAGAATGATGACAGCTGGGGTGGGAGGGTGGGGATTGGTCTGTTTCTTCCGTCTGCTCCCAAGCCACCTGCGTTCCTTAGACAGGTGTGGAAATGCAAGAGTCAGAGGCTGGGCCTGTGAGAGCAGCTTCTGCAGCACACACCCTGTCCAGCTACGGAGCAGTCCTTATGAAGTCATAGCATGTCGAAGTCCATCACCAAGGCTGAGAGATAAGTTCTGTCTTCCAGTGCCTCCGGCAATTCCAGGGCAGCTGAATGGGATCTTTAATGAACTTGGTAGCCTAGAAATCAACAGAGGACATGACACTGCGGAAAGCCGTGAAACGGAAGAAAACTCAAAAAAGGGCGGCTGTCACTGCTCCCTTAATGAACACGGCATCCCGTGTTTCTGATGGACCCTGGTGTTACCTATCTCCACGTCTTCCCTAGCTGTGGTTGGACACTCACTGATTCTAGCAGGGGCGTACACTGGCCGCATACTGGAACAGAACCACGCCAGGGTCACATCCTGGAAAGGTAGTTCCCAGGGCGGTTGTGGTAGTTGACAATGGAGCGGAATTCCTGACATTGTAAAGAAATGAAAAGTCAAGCTGCTGACCACGTGCATTTTATATGATTTAATTAAAAGCAGATAACGTTGCAGGCATGAGCTGCAAATCAGATAAAAATGGCAGCATTTTCTCATATTTAACACGCATTTGACTTGTGGTTGTGTGACAATTGGCTAGAACAGGTCTATGATGTCTCCAAATAGAAAGTCAGGACTGTAATTAAAATATACTGCAGGGGAGAAGCAATATTAACTCCAGCCTGGGTAGAGCTAATCACAATGACAGTTTCCATCCCTGTCACTCCCACTTAATGAGACTTTCTCTCTCTCTCTCTCTCTCTCTCTCTCTCTCTCTCTCTCTCTCTCTCTCTCTCCCCTTTGAAATAAAAGGGGAAAATAATCAGAGTTTTTCTAACTTGGAATTAATTATATTTTCAAAATATACAGTTTACCTTTTAGGAGAATAAAAAAGGTGGCTGGATTACAAAGTCTAGGCACCAAGCATCCTTGTTGATTGATGGATGAAATGACCTCTCATGAAATGGCCCGTGATGAGTGGTTGAAAATTGTCCCTAAGGACAGCATTGCTAAGATATGGGGGAGCTGAGGAACCATGGAGAGGAAAACCCACACAGCAGTTGTGGAGCTCATAGGTGTGATTCTGTGTGGGGCATCCTGTCTCTTCAGGCAGTCGTGAAAACCTACCCTTGCATCTCTTAAGTCTAGCACCCTCAGACCTCGGCCTAGAAAATGTCCGCATAAATCACGGTTCTCCTATTCTCACCACCTGACCTTCAGACCACATGGGAAGACCTTTGAGGCATATTCTGCTTTCTGACCTGTAATTGTTTGGTCTTTCATGCAATACATCTACCTTTGTGTAGAAAGGTTTGCAAAATGCTCTGAGATTGATGTGGTGGAGATTGTACAATTCTCCTTGATATGATGGAACGATTGAATTGGATGGTATGAACGATTGAATTGAATGATGAATTGAACGATTGAATTGGATGGTATGTTAATTGTATATCAGTAAAACTGTTCACAAAAAAACAAAACAAAACCCAACTCCCCATCTCTCTCAGTTGTTCCCTTAAAGAGCAATCGCTAAGTATATAAATATATTCAATGACAAATTATCAATAACTAGTAGATGTTTCAGAACATTTTTCCACCTTGAAATGGACACAGCTTTGATGTGTCTGTATTACAATGAGCTTGGAAAGGTATTTCCACAATTCACTTTTCTTTAGTCTTTAGTCTGAATACATCCCCTGCTCTTCAAATTAAAACCTTTGCATTTCTCTTATTCTTAGGTTACCAGAAAACACAAGACTTGATTTTGTTTGTTTTAATTTAAAGATTCTTCTTGGAGCCAAGATTAAAAACAAAAACAAAACAAAACAAACAAAAAAAACCGTGCTGTTTCACCAGTGGACATGCTTTCCACTCTCCGGGAGACGTTCCAAGTTCACAAGAACCTTGCTCGTGTTCTTCTGTTCTGAGCAAGTTGCATGGAAATCCCCCACCCCCACCCCCCCTCATGAAGAGTAGTGCTGGAAAGGGAGTTCTTGTATCAAACTGTCTGATAGGCTGTTTATCTGAGACAGCATCCCCAGGCCCAACCAGTGGATAAGATGATTTGGGAGACCAGTGCTATCAAGTTCAATCACTCTGAGAATGATAATCAGAGGTCATCGGGGAGAATCAGAAGAACAGGGTTGAACTGGGTAGGAGGCTTGGGCCAATAGAGGGGGCCAGAGGTAAAGCAATGCATAGCAAGTACAAGAGGAGTCCCAAGGAAAGTAGCATGACATTTTTCAATAGGAGGAGCCGCACTGGGAGAGTGAAGTGGAATTGAACAGAGGTGTGGAGTACACTGGGGTCGTCAGGTGCTGACGCTGCTGGGTGCTAGGAAGTTGATTCTAACTCATTGTGACCCCGCACACAACAGAAGGACATCTTGTCCGGCCCCGCTTTGAATGTTTTGCTAGCAGCCAAGCACTTAACCTTTAAGCCACCAGAGTGCCTTAGTTTATTCTGGGTACTTAGATTTTTCTGAAGGTGATTTTCCTACTACCTCATTTATTAATTTTACTTACCATTTACCTTTTTGAGCAGAATGTAAGCCCAATGAGTATAATGCCTCTGTCCATTAAGCTATCCTCTGTTTAGAATCGTGCCTCCCTCACCGTGGCTCTCTTTGGCAGTGTGTGTCGAATAAAGAGGCAGGGAAGACGAGACCTTGAAAAGGGACACCTCTCCCCTGGAGTAAAACAGTAAACAGAGGCTTTGGGGTGTTTCATGGATTCCACAACATTTCCCATGTAGATTTTTAATAGAATCAGAAACTTCAAACCTACGGGATTCCTAGTTTTTAAGACAGAACCTCCTAAAATATAGCTTGAGATTTCCTGGAAATATACAGCTTCCCCACTTCCATGTCTAGGATCATGCATGTTAATCCAAGTTCAAGTCTGTTCCAAAGTAAAAAGTCAGGAACAACTGCTTCTCTTGCAAAGAGGCAACCGTGGAAAGTTTCGGCCTGGTTACATTGGCTACAGTCTTAGTAATCCACGTTTGTATGGTTATAAAATATTCTTGCATATTTAAAATAGATTCATCATTAATATCACACGAGTAGCTATAATTACCAAGACTATCACTTCAACAAGTTTAAATGAGCTGAAAATACTATCAAAAGAAACTCAACTACCTCCACATAGAGGCAGCTTTCAAAATAGCTCACTGACTGCCTAAGAGTGAAAACAAGACATGAGTCATGGCATTAACTCTTAGCTTAACCCACATTAATCCCTGGAAGGAGCATCACTCTTGGAATCAAATGAAACTCTTGGATTTTAGCATAGCAGACCTACTCCCAATTATGTCCTCGCTCCAAGGTAAAAGCAAAAATAAAAACAAAACCTGTTAACATTCTGAGTATGTGGAAGGCAAAGTCATTTGGGAATCATTAAGCATTATCTCTTGCTAAATTGAAAAGGTTGAAAAGGTAAGTGTGTACCAGGAGAACAGGCTATGCCTGATCACTCTAGGTCCACTTTGATCCTGGAACACATGTTGTGATTCTGTGCCACAAAACACTTGAGACAGTACTGTCCTCATCATCTCCAATTTGATGATTCAAGAATGAGGCCATAGAAATAAATGATGTCAATTGTTTCTTCCCTCTGAAGTCCTCTGCTTTTCTCTGTTTTATTGAGTTAACTTGTCTATCTTTTATTAAATGACCTAAGAACATATTTGCTCTCTAAGCAGTCACTAAGCGCCTTCAGACACTGGGCTGGTTATTGGGGATACTAACAGAGAGGCTAATCTTTGTGTGTGTGTGTGTATGTGTGGCATCACTGCCCTGGTGGGAGTAGGAAGCCCAGCCTTGCTCCTGGAGAGCTGCTTCTGGATTTGAACTGTCAACTCTGTGGGCTGCAGGAGAGGCTAATCCAACAACCCAGCGTCATGTTCTGTCTTCTCAGACAACAACACAGTAGTGTGAAGCTGACAATGAATCTGAATCACCAGTGGGAAAGAGTTATCATACGGCTGGAATGTTTTCTTCTTTTCATCTTATCATAATTGAGATATGGTGCAGACTACAGCATTATTGACAGAAATTTGCATTTTGCTTCAGTGTATCCTCTTGAATGACTTGAGTTTGGGTCATTCCTTGGGTTCTTTTGATTTCCTTTGATCAGAAACAACCGTCTGTTGATTATATGGGATTGTCCTCACTTTATCATTGAGTCACTTGAAGTTTAGAAAGGCTGTGTGAGATGCCTCTGGCTGCTTTAATGCATTATGGAGGACTGGGCGACTCAGAACTTCGGAAATGTATTATTTTTCCCTTCCAGAGGCCAGAAGTTGGGAATTAACACGGTGACAGGGCTGCACTTGCCTGCCCCTCCCTCCTGAGCTCCTGGGGAAAAGTCTGTCCTTTGCCGCTCCACTTTCCTGAGACTGCCAGCATTGCTTGACTTGAGGCTGCGTCTCTCCAATCTCTGACTCCAGGATCACTCTTCTCTGTTCCAAAAAGATACATGGGGTTTCATTTATGACCCACCTGGATAATTCATTTTTAGGTTCTTATTTGATTATACCTATGAAAACCCTTCACCAAATAAGTTCATTTCCAGTCATGGGTTCCAGGAATTTGACACACGTATTTTTTGATGAACTTCTCTCCCCATCACCCCTCCCCACCCTCGAGTCTACCCCTGCCCGCCCCCTCCCCCCACCTTTACTAAAGAGGCTAAACTTCTGTCTCGGGTTATGTAGCTGACAGAGGTGCAATTTGGACATGGACATTTGGGGCTTTAGAGTCATTTTTAAAAGGATATCCACATTCCACTGATGTTCAGTTGAGTGATAAAATTTTCAATGTAATTACATAACTTTTTTTACTTAGAACAATATCGTAAATAAGTAGAATGCAGGTTCTGTTCATAAAGTTTTGTGGTTATACCTTTCCTGATTCATTCAATAAAGATTAACCTGCATTTATGGATTTCTAAGAATGGGTCTTTTCTAAGGTAAGGTCTATAGGCCACCCTATTGATGGGACTGGATCATGTTCTGAGTGTAAGTATCTCATACTGGATCCATGACAAGAACTTTCTCCTTGGGTTTTTGAATGTTGTTGGAGAGTCTGTCCTTTCTATGTATTATTTGTTTCTTTGTCTGTATACTGCTGTGTTTTTATCCTTACCACCTTAGCATGATTTTGTTTTTTATTGGTTCATGTTGGGTCTCCCAACTATGAAGCACAGTATGTATTATGAGAAAAACTGATACAGGTGGTAATATGGAATGCAGGGAGTACAGGGTGGGAGGTGGATGGTGCAGAGGGCAAGGTAATGGTGAAGATGGGAGAGGGCGAACACTAGACTGGATTGTGTTGTATGACTCATCTTGGAGTGACTTAACCACAGGAGACAGGATGTTCTAGAAAAGATGATTTGGCGATGAGGGGATTGTACAGATCACCTTGATATGATAGGGTGATTGAATTATTGAATTATATGATATGTAATTTAATTGTCAATAAAACTTTTTTATATAAAAAGGAAGGTCTGTGACTGGCACTGTGGTCTCAATATTAAGCAAAAACAATTGCAATCTCTCTTCTTCCATGTTCCTGATTGAATCAAATGAGAGAGTATGCCATCAGTATCTGAGATCAGTGCTCAGAGGACAAGGGAGAACATATGGAAAGTTGATCCAGGCTAGGTATGCAATGAAATTCTTCCAGAGGAAGTTATGTTTGAGTTATGGTCTGAAACTGAGCAGGAATAGACTAAGTGAAGGAGGAAAGGATTATCATGATAGTATTTGAGAAAGAGGAAGTGACGATGGCAAAGTCCCTGTGACAGGGGAAATCATCAGTCTTTGAGCAAATAAATTAATTAGAGTGAGGAAGCCTTCTTAATAGTAACATTTGTTTTTATCACTAGTTATTGGGCATGGAGTAATTCTCTATGACAGCATGCTCTTTCAGGGCAAGGAAGACATCTTATTCATTTTCAGATGTGCTTTATCCAACATGAGGTCTCACATAGAGTGCATGCTCAATGCTTATTTGATAATTTACTTAATAAGTAGATGAATGAACAAAATGGCCTTGAACTTACCTATGCAGAGTGTTTGACAAAACGCTGTTTACCTGCCCATTGTTTAGCCTGCTAGGTCTTCCCTTTTTAAAGAGGGTGGGCAAATAAATTCTGTCTAATTGTACAACTTCATGTTATAAAAATTATTTTATCTAAGCCAGGGCCTTAGATATCTGGCCAGAGATCTCATGGTTGCACACAGTTGTGAACAAATCTGAGAAGACTGTTACCTTGAGAAGAGAAACCAAATCAGCTTCCTCATTATACCCTTTAACTCCTTACACAGACACTGTTGATTGCACGTTAAGGCCAAAGTATAGACTTGTTTGCTAATTCTCTGTCTCCTCTGAAGGAGCAGGGAATGGGAGGTTTTATTGCAGGCAAACCTTGGTCTGCTGCTCTCTTTTTAGGATGCCAGACCAGATCACTACTTGTCCACCAATCTGTTGTAGTGCAGTGACTTGTTTGTTGTTATGATGCTGGATAGGCTAAAACCCATACCCTTATAAGGAAGACAAGTGTCCAAATTTATTTAAATAGCATTCAAATGTACACAGTAAGCACTGTTATCAAAGATGAAAAAAGATTTGATCAATTGTTGTTGGCTGAAATTGGTCACACATTCAATTAAGGTACATTGATAATTACTGGTGATTGGAAAGCAAATGCTAGAAATAAAAAAAAGCATTGGTAGTTGGAAATGCAGCTTTAGTGAAAGAAAGAAGACCAGCTATCACATAATAGAATTTTTCAAGACTAATGACCTGTTCATTGGACATTCCCTTTTCAACAACATACATGGCAACTATACATGTGGAACTTGTCAGATAGATTACACGAGCATCAAATTGATCACATCTGTGAAAGAGATGCTGCTTCACGTCAACGAGAAAAAGATCAGAGGGTCCAGATATGGAAGGACCATCCATTTCTGATATGAAAGTTCAGTTGAAGATGAAGGAAGTTAAAATAAGTCCAGAAGAGACATAGTACATTCCACCTGAATTTAAAAGACCATCTTGAGAATAAATTTGATTATGAAACATTAATGATTGACGATCAGACAAGTTGTAGGACTAAGTAGAGAACACCTGGAAGAAAGAAATCATTAAAAAGACACAAAAGGTAAAATAATACAAAAGCCAAGATGAATATTCATGGAGGCTCTGTAACTTGCTTTTGAACTGAGAGTTGGTGGAACAATAGTAGACATTGTGAAATGAAAGAACTAAACAGAAAGCCTCAAAGGGCAGCAGAAGAAGACAAAATAAAACATTACAAAGGGATGTGCAAAGGCCTACCATTCACTAACCAAAATGTTAGACCAGGTGTGGTATTTCTCAAGCTGAAAGAACTGAAGGAAAAAATGATAATATTGAGGATTCTATGGGCAAAAATATTGAATGATCCAGGAAGCATGAAGGGGATACATAGAAGCACTGTACCTAAAATAATTGGCCGAAAAAGAGAGAATTGGTCAACTTTTAAACACTTCAGGAGGTATATGTGATTCAAAACTTGTATTAAAGGAAGAAATCCAAGTGACACTGAAGGCATTGGTAAAAAACAAAACTCTGGGAGTTGGTTATCAGCAAACAGATGCAATGCTGGTAATTTTCACTTGACCATGTCAAGAAATTTGGCAGTCAGAAACATGACCAATGAACTAAAAGATATTCTCATTTTGCTTATTTCAAAGAAAAATGGTACAACAGAACACAGAGATTATCTAAGAATATCATTAATATTATGGGGAACATTTTTTATAAAGATAATTCCAAAATGGTTCTAGCATCATATCATCAGGATGTCAGATATTCAAACTATATTAAAAAAGAGAGAGAATATGGAACAAGGGATATCACTGATGAAGTCAGACAGATGTTGGCTGAAACCAGAGAATTCCATAAAGATGCTTACCTGTGTTTTATTGACTATGCAAAGAAATTCAACTTTGTAGATTACAACAATTTATGGATAGCACTGTGAAGAATGGGAATTCCAGAACACTTAATTGAGATTCATGTACAATATGTACACAGACCAAGAGAGAGTTATTGAAACGGACCAAGGAGTATGAGGGAAGGTTTTAAATCAGGTAAGATGCTTGTGTTAATCCAGGCAGACTAGAGAAACAAATCCATAGATACTCATAGAAAGAGCTTTATATAAAGAGTAATTATATGTTAAGAAAACATTCCAGCCCAGACCAGATCAATTCTATAAGTCTGATATTAGACCTATGTCCAATGCTATCTGTATTTCCCTTTTCAGACTCACTCAACACATGCAATGATGCTGAATGCAGGAAGATCACAGGCCACTGGGTAGAAAGTCTTGTGGATGCAGTGGCGGTGGAAGCACTTCAGTGCTGGCAGGGGTCTCCATGTGACTTTTTCAATTCCAGGGCTCTGGTTCCCTCAGCATAGCTCCCTATGACTTGTCAACAGAAAGACAAAGCAGAATGTGTATCTGGCCTCCAGTGAGCTCTTTTTCACCTTTGTGCTTCCAAATGAGGTCATCATGCTATGACTTGATTGACAGAGTAGACTCCACCCTTCACAAATTGACAGGAGATTATGCAACTACTACAATGCTTATCCCTGTTGTTCACCATAACTGTTCAATCTGTGGTTTGAGCAAATAATCTGAAAAACTAGACTAGCTGAAGATTGAGAAAAAGGTTCACTAGCAGCCTGCAATTTGTAGATACCACAATCTTTCATGCTGAAACAAAGAAGACCTGAAATATAGAACTCGACATAAAACAAAAAAATGCTCACAACTGTGCCAATAAACAACATTACTGTAAATGGTGAAATACTGAAGCTGTCAAAGATTTCAATTTACTTGGATCCAGAGTCAACACCCATGGAAGCGGCATTCAAAACACCAAAAGATATGCCTGATCCAAGACTTGTTATTTTCAATGATCTTACATGCATGCAAAAACTGCACAGTGAACCAGAAATTCCAAAGAAGTATTGATATTTTTGAATTATGGTATTGTTTCTTCTTAGAAACAGGAATGATAAGAATTCATCTCATGTACTTCAGACATTTCTTTAGGAGAGATCAGTTCCTGGAGAAAGACACCATCTTTGGTAAAGTAGATGATAAGCAAGAAGGAGGAAGACCTTCAAATAGATAGATGAACACAGTGGTTACAACAATGTGTTCAGATTTGTAAGGATGGTCCAGGGTGGAGCAGTGTTGTTCTCTGTAGGATCATTATGAGTCAAAATTGAATCACTGGCATCTGATAACAACAACGTGATGCTGGAAGTTATCCCATCAGCATTTAAGATGATTTTGGGGCCAGTCCATAATATACAGGTTTCAGTGGTACTTCCAGGCTAAGACAGATTAGAAAGAAAAGCATGGTGCTCTCCTTTCCAACATTAGTCAATGGAAACTGTAGGAAACCATTTGCTATTGTACTGGAAGATGTGCTTCCTAGGTTGGGGTAAAGCACAGTGACTGCAGCTAGGGACTACATTCTAACATTTGCACAGGGCTGAACCACATTTTTGTCTATTGTACACTGATTTTCCTTGACCAGGAGTAGGCTTGATAACAGCTTACAGCAACAGCAGAAAAGAGCTAGTTTGGGATGTTGAAAAAGGAATTTGCCAGGAGACAAGTTTTCCCAGAGTTTTACTCAGAGTTCTTTGGTCATGATAGGCCATCTGGCTATCTCTTATTGGAAGAGTTTTTGGGGATATGAGAAACAAAACAATAGCCATTTAACTCTTTGTTCTGGGGAAGTAAAAGGGACACATGTTACTTTTTCTATCAAACCCACCCTTAAGGACAAAGTTTCAGAGATTGCCTCAAAACTCCTATATTGAGAGTTCCCCTAATGCTCAAACATGGCTGGTTGTTTCAGCTGATATGTTTCATACTTGAAGAATTGATCATGTAAATCTCACAGGTTAAGATGCCAAGCTCTCAGAACCGTACACTCTTGATAGAGCAGTGTCAGGGATAATAAGGAATATCCTGTTCTTGACCAGCTACATGTGAGAGTATCAATTCTGAGATAAGTATGATTTTTTAAAATATACAGGCTGACTAAAACAGACATTGTAGACTGATATGCGAAGCTTTGTTCTACGAACACTATCTTTCATCTATTCTGCTATAGCTTTTTATTCCTTTACTCTTTTCCTCCTTTCCCCCACCCCACTTCTCCTTTCTTTATTCTTGAGAGCATATGCAATCCTGATGGTGGGCAGTGAGTGAAAAGAGCTTTAGATTAGACTCTGGCATTAAACGGAAGGATATGAGTAAGAATCAATAATACCTAAGGATGAAGCTCAAGCTGTACTGAAAGCATTAGCTAAAAACAAGGCTGTAGGGCTCCCTGACCCGACACGACCACTGAAGTAAAATAGGTGTCTAAGCAAATGTGGTGAAGAGAACTGATGGTGCCCAGCTATCAAAGGATATATCGTCTGGGGTCTTAAAAGCCTGAAGATAAACAATAGACCATTTATCTGAGAATAGACCACACCCACACAGAAGAAGCAAAATAGCACAACAGCCAGCGAGGCCACAAGGTGGTGAAAGGTCTAGGCAGTAGACATCAAACATGGGGTGGAGGGGAGGGAGACGCATATCACTGTGTGCACACCTCCCCAAGATGCCCACTGAGGACATGTGAGAGCATGAGCAAGAGTGGTGAGGAAAGCTGATAGTGCCCAGCTATCAAAAGATATAGCACCTAGGATCTTAAAGGTTTGAGTATAAACAAGCAGCCATCTAGCTCAGGAGCAACAAAACCCACCATAAAAGAAGCTCACTTGCCTGTGCGATCAGGAGGTGCTGAAACAATCAGGTATCAGGCATCAAAGAACAAAAATCAAAATCAATGGACCAATTGACTCCCCATATCGCCAAAGACAAATGGATACAGAGGCAAACAGAGTAAAAGAAATGATGGTGCCCAGCTACCAAATGATTGAATGTCTGGAGTCTCAAAGACTTGAAGATAATCGAGTTGCCATTCAGCATAGAAAGCCACATGGAAGAAGCACATTAGCATGTGTGATCAAGAGGCGCAGAAGGGAGCAGGTATCAAGCATCAAAGAACAAGAATCACATCATTATGAATGAGGGGGAGAGCTGGGTGGGGACCTAAGGTCCACTGGTGGGTAATTGGTCACCCCTTTACAGGGAGGAAACAGACCAGTCAAGGTGCAGCTGGCCAGTGATGATGCATACAAATTTCCTCTAGTTCCTGAAGCCTTCCTTCCCCCAACCATCATGGTTCCAACTCTACCTTACAAATCCAGATGGACTGGAGAAGGTACACTAGTAGAGAGGGGAGCTGGAGATCGGTAAACCAAGATGGATGAGCCCCTTCGTGCCAGTGGTTGAATTGGAGCTGCTGGAAGGGTGGAGAGAAGGTGGGGTAGTGAGACGGAACCAACTGCAAGGATATACACATAACCTATTTGAAGGACGGGCATCAAAGGAGTGGGTTGGGGAAGAGGTCGGGCAGTTTAAGATATGACAGAACAATAATAATTTATAAAGTATTGAGGGTAAATGGGGAAGGGAGAGCAAGGGAAGAGGGGAAAGGATGAATAAGCCGATACCAAGGGCTCAAGGGAAAAGGTGGATGTTTGGAGAATGATAATAGCAGCAGACATGCGAAGGTGCTTGGCACAGTATGTTTATTTATGTATTATGAAAAATGATGTATGAGCCCCTAATAAAATGATTTTTAATAAAAATTTTTTAAAAAGACTCTAGGAACTCATTAAATGCCAATCTAAATGCTTCAAACAAGTTAATGAAGTACTTGTATATGACCAAATTTTCATTTGGTCAACTGATTGGAAAAAATCCATGTTTGTGTCCACTCCAAAGAAAGAGACCCAACAGAATGCTTAAGTTATATAATAATATCAGTATCTCAAGCAATTAAAATATCACTACAGATCATCCAACAATGGTTACAGCAGTACATTGACAGAGAGCTATAAGAGGTTCAGGTTGGATTCAGAAGAGGACGTAAAAAAGGATCATTGACGATGCCAGATGTATCTTGACTGAAAGCAGGGGATCAGAAAGCTGTTGATTATGGTTTATTGACTATGCCAAGGCACTCAACTGTGTGGACCATAACCAACTACGGATAGCCTTAAGAATGATGGAAATTCCAGAGCATTCTATTGTGCTCCTGAGGAAGCTATGCATGGATGAAGAGGCAGTGTACAAGCTGAAGCAAGAAATATTCCATGATTTTAAATCAGGAGAGAGGTACGTCAGAGTTGCATCCCCTCATACTGCTTGCTCTTTGTGTAAGCTGATCAGAGAAGCTGATGGACATGGAGGAGAAGGCAGCATCAAGACTCGAGGAAGCTTTATTAGAAACCTGTGGTTTGCAGATAACACCACCTTGCTTCCTGAAAGTGAGGCAGATGCAGATCTGATGCAGATCAAGAATTGCAGTCTTTGGTGTGGAGTACAACTATAATGGAGACTAAAATCCTCCCGAATGGTCCAATATGGGACATCATGCTCAATGGAGAAATGAATGACATTGTCAAGAATTTCATTGTTTGGATCCACAATCAGTGCTAAAGGAAGCAGCGACCCATCGCATTGTGTCAAGTTGCTTTCCCACCACCTCGTGAAGGTGTTTGAAAGCAAGGATGTCACTTTGAGGACTAAGCTATGCCTTACTAAAGCAAATATTTTCAATTGCCTCATGCGCACAAGAAAGTTGGATATTGAAAGTTGGACCAATGATGGCACAATATATTTGAATTATGCTACTGGTGGAGAATATTGAGATATAATTTGTTGTCTTGAAAGAAGTATAACCAGAGTGCTCGTCAGAGGCTAGGATGTTGAGGCTTTGTCTTATGTATTTTGGTGAGACCAATCCCTGGAGAAGGACGTCATGCTTGGTGAAATTCGGGGGCAGCGAAAAAGAAGAAAGCCCTCACTGACATGGACTGACAGAGTGCGTGCAACAATGCCCTCAGATGCACACAATTGTCAGGATGGGCACGGTGTCCTTCAATTGGCAGTTGTATGAAGTGTTGATATGGGCCAGAACTGAGTTGTGAGCACTTAACAAGAACTGGCATTAGGTTACTCTGTGATTTGGGGCATTCTACAGGAACTCTTTGAGCCTTGGTTTATTCATCTATAAAAAAAGACTATTGGTCTCTCACATGACTATGAGGCTCTAACTTTGGTCTTCCTACCTTTCCTGTCTCATTTACAAGAACCTAGTCTTTTTCCCTTTTACGAACCTCATTTTCCTCTTTCCAGCCCTCTCTTTCCATCGATACCTCTCACCTATCTTTCCTCTCTTTACTTTGTTCTGGTGGGAAACCAGGGTATCAGAAGTCAGGTTGATTGTTTATCCTCTTTGGATAATAATAGGGAGATTTCTAAATGCCCAACTGATACCAAGTATAAAAACATGGACAAACGTTTTCACTGCTTTGAGTGAGACAATCACCACCATCATCTCCCAGGGTATATTGAAGCCATGGACTGATAAAATGATTATTGAAAGGGCTTTGTATTAGCAGGAAGACAAATGAAATAGCATTGCCTTACATATATATACTTTATTTATTTTCCTAATGTGTAGGAGATTGTCTCCATTACCCCTTTTCAGAGAGAATCCAAGAGAGGCCTCGTCTATGACTTTTTGTGGGGCTCCCGTTTCTCTCCCAGCAGCACCGTGGAAAATGTTGGACAAACTCATGGGAGACTCTTCCCAACTCTCATCTAGCTGCTTTTCCCAAATTATACATTCTTTCTGCTTTGTTTTTCTAAGACAAGACCACCTGAGAACATGGCATCTTCCAAAGAATATTTGGCAGCTTTCTCGCAAGCCTAAGGGGAGGCTGAGAAGTGGTTTCTTCTTCTGCCTAATATAGGTATTAAGCTGACTTAATATTCACTTACTCTGAAAAATCCCACTTCACAGAAACATTTTTTAACACGAGCCAAAGCATTGCTCTCTAATTCAGCACAATTGCGCCTGGTTTATATCCATTGATGCTAAATGATTTCCCGTTTAATATCAATTGGAAATGGCTGATTTCCTACCCCAAACAGTACTTAATGTCAATTATTGCAGACAGGGCAGAGCTGTTTTTCAATTAACTGCACCACTCCATTTTGTTAGCTGGCGCGTTGTGCAAGATGCATGCGCACGCGCGCACACACACACACAGTTGCCACATGAAGCAATGACAGAGAGAGACTCAGTAGTGATTTTGTTCCTGGTCCCTGACCACTGGATTTTGAGGTGGCTGGTAAGGCTGGGGTTGCTGTCTTCTCCCCAAGCGACTTGCCATGGTGTAATAAGAACCTTCTTTTTCATTGGAGCAACCTCTGGGATGGAATTGACTATAACTGACTTATGGGGAAAGAACATCAGTTCAGTTCTGGAGAGTCTTGCCAGAACACAGTTCACAGAGCTGTTGGGGCACAGAGAACATGTCACTAGGATGCAAATCCTCTGGGCTTCTGAACATTGTAAGGATGTGGGCACTGGTACAATGCAAAGAATGGCAGCTGGCATTTATCAAATATGTACTGTGATTCAGGGACTTTTATTATATTCGATATCCTCAATAATCTTGTAGGAAATGGCATAGCCTTGCTTCATAGGTGTCTGCATCTGAGACGAGTAGATTTGTCAAATGCTACAGAACCATTCAGTAGATGAAGTGAGGACTGGAATCCAGGACTGTCTCATTTAATCTTATGGACTCCTCTTCCTTTCTAATGATCCTGCTTAAGACACCCCAGTGAGTATATGTTCTTTAGAGTGATGACCCATAATTCATCAGAAAACTGTGAGGTGCAATTAAATGGTGGGATATTTTCTTGCTTCCTTAGCTGAAACCTTTCTCTTGATTTTGCAATTTTTTATGATGACTGAAGGTTATCCTCTCTATGTTTAGAGACCTTTCCTCACTATATACCTTCATCAATTCTACTCACCATTCAAGACCTACCTTGACTTGTCTATGAAACATTCCCTGAGTGCTTTGCCCACCTTGAGCACTTTCCTCTCTCAACTCATGTGACACTTCTCTGCCCAAGATCCTCAACCCCAACCTCCCACAAATGGTTGTAGAAAACTTCCTTGATAGCCGAAATTATGTCAAGTAAAGAATTTTGATTAAGAGAGCAAAAAGAGCTGAGCAGAAATCCTGTTTCCTTGTCTGTAGAATTTCCCTTCTCATTCTTGCGTTACCCCTCTCATCCTTCCCATCTCATTTCCCATCTCATCCCTCATTCAGCAAAGATCAATGAAGTGCCTCCCAGGTGCCAGGCATTATGCTCGGAACGATGAAAGCCAAGAAACTTAGAGACTGACACTGGTGGGTGTCACTAAAAGAGGAGTTCAATAGAGTATAACAGGTACTGTGGAGTACCCCAGGTTTAATCATGTCATTTACAGTTGAGAGTGGTTAGAGGAATCAGAGACACTTCTTGGGAGTACATCTGAATTGAGGTGATTTTTAATAGTGAGTAGAGGCTAGAATGAGAGAGAAGCCAGATATAAAGTGTTATGGTGGGGGGACAGCGGCTTAATTGGGCATAGATAGCCCTAAGTTTATTTTTGAACTTGCAAGTTTTTGAACTCTTGAGCTTCAATTCTTCATCTTCTTGACTTTCATCATAGAAAAGATGCATGGATCAATAGCAGCATACATATCCTGATAGTATACAACGAGTCTTGCATTAGTCTACATTCTTTACTTGTGTTGACATACTGAATTTTCATTAATAGTTGAGTGAGATAAGCCTTATTACTATCCTAATTTACAGATGAGGAAATGAATCTCAAAGAGTTTAATTAGTCCATCGAAAATAATCAAATAGATAGTAGAGCTGGAACTCAGACCAGAGGGTTTAGCTTGCAAACTTAAACTCTCGGCCTTTCCTCTTTGTAAAATGTTGAATGAACAGAAGTTTTCAAAGTACACAATGTGGTGTCTGGCAAGAATTCATCATTTCTTTAGTGCACAACACCTTAATGTATTTGCTTTCTTCCTTTTTAAAGGAATATCACGGGATATCTTTACTTGTACTTAAAAAGTAAATTCTTCTTAGGGAGGACAAGTTACTTCCTTTTTGGACAACACTTTCATGGGAACAAGACTTTCCAGAGAGTGACCATCTTCCCAATCCATTGCAGTGAAATGCAAATTTAGACCACAGAAACCAAGTCAAATGGAAACAAAGTGAAAGACTGTAAAGCATGCTTGTGCAGATGATGATGGTCACCTGCAGACCAGATTAAGGCTAAGCTTTTTATTTGTCAGGCTTGGTAGGCATTCCAATGCAGAAGGGTTTCTTCTTGGAATCTTGCCTAACAGAATGAACCAGCTTTGTTATTCTTTCTAGCATGTTTTGAGAATGAACCTTCCAGAGACCATCTTGAACTTTTCAAAGTCTAGAATAATTTGCACTTTTTGAGGTGGTAAAAGTCTCATATTTGCTCAAATAAATTTAGTTTTAGTTTCTCACCCCAATCAGTTCATTTGTAAGGCATGTTAGATCCCAGTGCATAGAGTGATCCCATTAATTGACTATTTTTTCTCTGACAAGCATTTGAACATACAGTTCTCTTATTCTCACATGTCTTTTGGCTTACATGAGATATTTTGTACAATAATGTGTCTTAGAATTTCAAGTTTCTCTGAAAAACTGTGATAATATTCAATAGAACCCTTTAAGGAGTATATGCATTTCCTAGTTGAAACAAACGACCATAGATTGTGTGGCTTAAAGCAATAGGAATTGATACTTTAGTAGTTCTGAACTCCAAAATCCAGATTCCAGAAAGTTCATGCACTCTGAAGGTTGCACCATTTCTTCCTTCTTTTAATAGATTTAGACATTCTTTAAATTGTGGTGGTCTAAATCCAATTTCTGTTGCCATCATAACATAATGACCATCTTGTTCTATTAGGATGTCATTTAAATTAAGCACATCCATGGAGACTATTTCTGAATAAGTTAACAACCACAGACACTGAGGACTAAGACTTAAATAAATCTCTTTGGGGATTTGAATATCCTTTAAATTTTAGAGTTGTAGGCATTTACCCATGTAGACCAAACACAGCATTCTTCTTTATAGACTGCAACTCAACGTAAATAAAACACAACAAAATCTCACAAGTATCCCAATGAGCAACACCACAATAAATGGAGAGAAAATAGAAATGACCATAGATTTCACATTCCTTGGATTCATTATAAAACTCATGGAAGCTGCAGTCAAGAAATTAAATATTGAATTGTACTGAGTTGATCTGCTACACAAAAACGCTTTCAAAATTGAAGACCAAAAATGTCACATTGAGAACTAAGGCACGCCTGACTCAAGCCACAGTATTTTCGATGACGTCAGTAACACGTCAATACTAGAGAATAAATAAAGAAGATCAGAGAAAGATTGTGGTGTTGGTGAAGAATATTGAAAATACTAGACGCTACCAGAAGAACATACAACTATTTCTTGGAGGAAATAGAGTAGAAGATTCCTTAGCAGTGAGGATGGTAAGATTTTTGTCTCGTGCTTTCGACATGCCTAAGAGATATTCGCCTCTAGAAAATGACACCATGCTTGGTAAAGTCGAGGGCTGGCAAAGAAGAGGTTCTACAACAGTGGGTTTGAGAATCACAATGATGGTGAGGAGCAGATAAGACTGGACTATGTTTCGTTCTGCTGTATGCAGGGTCTATATGAGTCAGAACTAACTTGATTGAACCTGAAAACAACATCAATAGCAACAAGATATTCGTTCTCTAAAGATAAGGTGATTAAAACCATTAGTAAATGTTGGTCTTTCGATTTTATTTTTGAGATTCTGAAGACCAGAATCAACTTTAAATATTATGAGAAGAAGCTTAAAAGAGGACTGACCTACGGAGGGCTTGGTTTGCAGAAAGTCCTTTGTCCAATTTCACATTAGCATTTTCATTGTTTACCCCCAAAAATCATACCAATGTTAACTCTTATTCTATAACTTTTATCTTGGAAAAACAAAGGAGGTTTCTATATATGACATTGGATAGTATTTATAGACATTTTTTCATTTATCCTTGCAGCATCTCTGAATGTCATAAGAATAAAGATCTCTTCCCTTCACACTAACTCAAGGTTGAAACACAGAAACCTTGAGTTTCGGTGACTACATCCCTGACTTGTAATGGTGGCCCTGTGTCTTCACTGAAGGCACTCTCCTCTAGGGTGGGAGTTTCAGAGTTGTGAAGAATGAGAAGGAGGAGATTGCTAAAGAATGGATAGCTTTTAAAGAAGCACTAAAATTATGTTAGAAAACATACTGCCTTCAAGGTGATTCCAACTCATCATGACCCTGGGGCAGAGTAAAGGTGCCCCTGTGGGGTTTCCAGGGTTGTTCTCTTTATGGAAGCAAGATAGCACATCTTTAGCCCATTGAGCAGCTGGGGGATTCAAACCACCAACCACTTGGTTAGCAGCTCCAAGCTTAGCCATTGGGCCACACAGCTCCGGAGCCTAGACAAGGTCAGGTCAACTCAAAGACACTGCCATCCAGTTGATTTCAACTCAACCCCAAACTCACTGCCATTGAGTAGATTTTGCTCATAGTGACCCTATGGAACGGAGTAGAACCACCCCTCTGGGTTTCTGAAACTTGAAATCTTTACAGAAGAAGACAACCTCATGTTTCTCCCTTAGAGTACCTGTTGGTTTGAATAACTGATCTGGTTGGTAGCACATCAGTGGGTAGTCACTAAGCCAGCAGGACTCATCACAAGGCCTTGTAGAACAGGTTTGGACATCCTTATAGGGACAAACAACCTCTTCTATCTCCTGCAGAGTGGTTGGTGGGTTTGAACCCCCAAACTTGTAGTGAGTAGCCCAGCACCCCCCCCCCATGCCAACATGGATCCTTAGATAAGTTTTAAATGCATTCTTTATTCCTCAGAAGAACCCAACATCTCCTTATCTGACCTATGCACCCCTTGGCATAATTTTTACAAGAATAGGTGGTGCTTATGCTAGAGAAATACAAGCCTTGCCAGACAAAAACAGCTATTGGGAATGACGTGGGCATCACGTATACATCAGTATATCTGTCTCCGAGGTGTGGTGGAAAGATGGCCTCAACATCCCTAGGCAGAAATTCTTGACATTTATTTCAGGTCTTTACTTGGTGGCTTTAATCTTTCACCTCCAAGAGAACCAAATTCAGCAGCTAATTAAGGAAGCATACCAACAGCAAATGAGAAGTGTGAGTTTGCCACCCACCCCCCGCCTTTTTCTTCAGAAGCGATCTAAACCTTTGCAAAGTTCACAAATGTAGTCCTATTATTCAAGTTAATTTACAACCTCTCTCCTGTCCACCACAAGGAATTTATGAATCTCGAAGAGCTGGAAGTCCCTTAGCAAAGTAAACAAACTATAACTCAGAGATTGCATCCTCCCAAGGAGCTTCTATCAGTAGGCTTTATTTTCACACCAAAGGTGAAAAATCATTTGGTGATCCGTGCATTGTCTCATTGGAAGCAGCCATGGGACTGCATGCCTAGAGAGGGGGGCTGAGGGGGCAGAGTGTCTGTGGGCCAGCACAAGGCAGCTCCCACTAGCTTAGTAATCATATTGATGGAAATACAAGTTGACTTCTACTAAGCCCTCATGATGGGCGTAGGTACTGTTGTCCTAAGCACTTCAACTCCCTCACAAACACCTTCCTTATTCCCATTTTATAGATTTGAGAGCACTGAGACCTTTAGAAACTAGGACAAAGGTGACCTCACCAAAAAGTCCTCTGTAGTTGGACACGAGCTGAATGCGAGGAAGAGCTCATTTGTGGGGAAAGACTAGTGTTTTTCTTTTAGAAAGAAGTGGAAGGGTTTTTTCCGTCATCGTTATTGCACCATTGCCTTCCATTTTCTAGATCAGAACCAACTCTGCTTATTTGTAAGGCAAGGGGGCAATAGAGGGAGCCGATCTCAAAACACAGTGGCTCTTGCTTTCGCTGGCTTCCTGATTCTACAGCTGATCCTTCCCTCTGACTCTTCACTCATGCGTGCGTGTGGGATGACAGGGCTTCTCTCTCAAATGTGGATGTGCAAGGTAATGAAAAGAAAGAGAGTTGTTTATTTTCTAATGTGCCGTATACCAGATGACCTTGATGTGATAGAGTACAGGATCGGGTGACACTGCACACTCAGTCCTATTCAACACATTGCTCAAAAGGGAGGGAGGAATGGATTTATTGACTTGCGACTTTGACTCAGGCCTGTGTATCAGGTCTGTTATTATGTGGAATGATTGGGCTGCATTGGCAGGGACAAGTGAAACTAGAACAACAAAAGACCTCCTTCACCTCTACCTGGACACAAGGCCATTCATAATGACTTGTGCAGTTTGGAAAACCACGTCTCTCTGGGAGCACTCAGCAGTACTTGGGAAATCCCCACAAAAGAGCAGGAAAGGGGAGGATAGATGGGTGAGGGAGAGGAGATAAAATCCAATTCTGCATAGTCCTGTTTAGAATGCTAAGTTCAGGTCCATATCAGAGAAAACAAAAACAAAACAAATAGACAAGGCTCAGAGATCATCATCATTTTCTTTGAAAATGAATTTGAAAACGATTTTGAGGTCAGATACAATGGATGCTCACTGAGAAACCTTTCAACTATTTGTTATCCATGAGAGGAAATTATACAGGGGGGTAGCTGCAAGCACACATACATATTTGATATAAAATACAGGGTCTCCTTCAAAAGCTAAAATACTCCAACCATCACAGGCTTCTCTAACTTATAACCAGTTCTCTCCTCTTCACCCTGGGTCCCTGGCTTTCAGCTTGATAAATCCTAATTTAATGGACTATCTGTAGTATCAGTCTTTTCAGGATCTCTCATAGGGTGACCGTTTTGTCCAACAACTATACCCTCAGTCTTGTAAGCTTTGGTGCAGTAGGATAAGGCACACATATGAGAGAAGCTCAGAGAGTTACAACTTGAGGACATCTAATAAACTATTTAACCTAGTGTGGGAGGTATATAATTCTATCTCAACTTGATAAGTCAGTGCAGGAGTGGAGTCTAGTTTGTCAATCAGATGACAGCCTGATGATTCCTCCTTTTGGGTGTGGCCTCCTTTGGGTGTGGGCATTTCCTCTCTTTCTCCCTGGAACCAGGCTACACACACTCTTCTTCACCTTTCTGCTGGCAAGTGCCTCAGAGACCTGACAGGCCCTTGGAGATGTGTCCACTCCCATTGGTTCCACAAAACTTTTTGCTGAGCGACCTGTTATCTTCCTGTATTTTGCATCATTGTGTGGGGCTGTGAGTCCGAAGAGGGATTATATCAAATTTATGGACTAGTATTAGATTTAACAACTTGATATGGACTGGGCTAGGATGTTTTATTGATACATTATCACTTCTTGATATAAAGTTCTCTCTCACACATATACGCATGTCCCTGAATTTGTTCCTCTAGTCAATCTGGTCTAACACATCTGGGATCAGCAAGTTTTTTCTTTAAAGAGCCAAGGGGTCAATATTTTAGGATAACCTCGGTTGCAATTACTTTACTCTACTGATATGGTGGGGCTGCAGCCACAGACTGCATGGAAGGAACAGAGTGTAGCTGTGTTCTCATCAAGCTTTATTTCCAAGAACAACTGGCAGTGCAGATTTGGCCCATAGACTGTTGCTTGCTGACCTTTGACCTGTTGCACCGATGAGCAGGCTGAAGCCTGCAAGGAAGTAGCAGAGCTAAGCTCAGGGACACATAATGTGAAAATCAGACACTTCTTTGCTGAGTCTCTGAGCTGCAGACTTAACATCAATAGCATGGTCTTGGTCTCCTTATACTCATGAATGATTTAAAGCAATTAATTAAGAAGAGTCATGTATTAGAATGGGACAAAGCAAGTCTGGCTAATAGAGGGTGCCACTGAGGTTTGTAGGTGGATGTTGGTGGCCCCATCATTTATGTCCATTAGTTTATATGAAGAGAGCTGGCATAGTGGGTTATGTGCTGGGCTGCTAACATGCATGTCAGCAATTCAAAATGACAAGCCATGCTGAGGGAGAAGACGAGGCTTCCTGCTCCTCTAAGGAATCACAGTCTTGAAAACCCACCAGGGCAGTTCTCCTCTGTCCCAGAAGGCCTCTAGAAGGCCTGACTCTGGGCACAGCAGAGAAGAGACTGACTGAATCATTATATCTGGAACATTTCTCATCAGAATTGTCACCTGTCATAATAAATCCATAATTGTGAGCAGCATCTATGGGTCCTGTGTGTCAATTCAATAAATTCTTGTACCCATCCCAGAAGTAGAGTGCTGTGGGAGGGACAGTTGGTGCCAGAATAGGGTGAAATGAGACAGAGGTTGGAGCCACATCTAACCTCAACCTTGGATCCAGACCCCCAATGATCCCCAAACCAGTTGCACAGCACCAAATGTTCAAGAGAAACTGCATAGACTTGCCCAGGCTCTGTGAAGGTAAATTCGTGCCTAAGGATTAGGGTCAGTTAGTGTGGTTGGAGGGGATGATTATTTAGTATCTGCAACTGCAAAGGTTTGGGAGAACGTTATCGCAATTGATGAGAACAGTCTGAAATGATGTTCAGTTCATCAAGGAATCTTCTTCTCCCTGAATGTGCAAACACCTTTGTAAGAGAGTGTGGTATTCCTATGGTTGTTCCTCCAGTTGTCTCGTGTATTTTGGGCAATGAATGGGCTTTTGAGATTGAAAGCTGGGTGAGGGTATGAACCAGTGTTTCTCAAACTCTAACTTTCAGGACTCTTGGGACAACTCAGTAATTTTGACTCAGATCTGGCCTGAGATTACAGATTTACATAATACAGATTACAAGCTCCCAGGTGATGCTGACTTTCCAAATGGTCCCAGCTGCCTGGCAGAGTGGATGAATATGACCTTGGGTCTAAAAGAAGCCTTTGCCCAGGTCTTGGTTTTGCTGCTGTTGACCAGCGTGACCTTGGGGAAGTTAAGCAGCATTCGTACATTTGTTTCCTCTTCCATAAAATAATGTTAATTATGCCCCCTAAGTGGAGTGAGTACAGATACTATCTATAAAGTACTCAGCACAATTCTTTCTGTTTTGTAAAAGCTTAATAAATAATGGATATTTTTATTAATATTAACAGCAATCTAATATAAAAAAATGAATGCTTTTTTTTCAAACTCATGCATCTTGTTCTGTAGGAGTGGAAGAGAGCCACCCTCCATTGAATGGAGTCTGTTATACAATATACAAAATATCACCCACAAAGAGGACAGCTGTTTCTCTTTCAGAGTGGTGCTTCATCCTAGAAAAAACCATGCACACTCAGATGCATCTCCCATGGGAAGGACGGATGAATGGCAATGAACTTGATGTGAGAAGTAGAGTTGTTAGAAGCAGACCTAGTGGCAGATTTGAGACATGAAGAAGTGACAGTTGAAAGTCAACTGGGAAGAGGCAACGGATAGAGAAGCCAACCTGAGATTTGCACTGTGTGAAAGACATCATTCCAGAGGTCCTGCTGGCACCTCAGGACCATCAGAGTACCATGGTAAGGCTGCTACAGGAGGAGAGTCAAAGTTCACTGGTAGCAAATGGCCCTTGGCCCTTCATTTTGTACAGTGAAGACATAGTCTCTTGAATATTGAAGATTTTGGAGTGTGGCCAGACCAAGAAGCATTCAGGGCCTATAACCCTCTGAGTCGCAGAAAATCTGAGCATGCACACCTATCTAATGCAGTATGAGTTGTCAGCTCAGGCCATTCTGCGTCTGCCACCAGGGACAGCGGTGTCATGCCTAAGGAGACTAGCTCCAGAATTGGATTGCATCATTTTGATTTTTCTTACCATTTATTAACTACATGAGCTATGGGCATTTATTTCACCATTCTGCTCCTCAGTTTCCTCATCTGTAAAATTGGGATGATGCACACCAGTCTGTGTGACCACGAGGTGTCAACAGGAACAGATATCAGGTGTCACAAGATCCAAAACAAACAATCATATGTGAATGATATAGACAACTGTACATCCCCTTACAAAAGGGTGACAAGGAATTGATGAGTCAGACCAGCCAGGGTGCACTATAGCATTGACAAAACACACAACATCCATCTTGTTCTTTTATGCTTCATCTCCCCACTATTATGACCCCAGGTCTACCTAACAAATCCACACGAACTGTAACATATCCATTGATATAGATAAGATCTCTCTATACATGGAGTCGACCTTCCCCAGGAACAGTAATGGGAGGAGCTATACCATAAGTGGGAGGGGGGGGTTGAACAACAGAAAAGTGGTAAAAGGAGAAAGTGAATGGAGTAAGAGATGAAGATAATAATCTATAATTTATCAAGTGTTCAAAGGAAGTGAAGATGGGGGAGAGAATGAGTCAATACCAAGCACTCAACTATGAAGAAAATGTTTTTAATATGATGATGGCTGCATATGTACAAATGCGCTTGATACAATTGATATATGGTTTATTATAAGAGCTGTAAGAGTCCCCAATACAATGATTTATTTTAAAAATAATAATAAATTAAGATTAAAAAATTGGAATGATGTTAAAAGCATCCTATTCATGCCATTCTTATCCTCTCTTTAAGCTTAAAAGGCTCCACAATGTAAACTCTACAAGATTTGCTGTAAATAGTTCAACTTATGGTAGTTACATAATCTTGAGACTTGAGACTATTAAGAGTGAAAGCATGGAGTCTAGTTTGTCAATCAGGCCATAGCCAATGAGACCTCAGTATGGGCATGGCCTTCTCTTGAGGGATTCTGGGAACTCCTCTCTTCTAACCTGGAAGCAGGACAAACAGACTCTCTTTGCCTGTCTCTCTGTGAGATATTCCTGTTGACAAGCCACATGGAGCTAGACATTAATAGAGCCAGAGCCCTGGAGCTGGAGGAGCCATATGGAGACTCAAACCAGAGTTGAGGTGCTTATACCTTCACTGGATCCATAAGTCTTTCCACCCACTGGCTTGTGATCTTCCTGCATTCAGATTCATTGCATGTGTTTTGAGAGTCTGAAAAGGAATTTATGGATTGGTATCAGACTATGGGCTAATATTGGACTTAAGGACTTGATCTAGCTGGGCTGGGATGTTATCTCAATATTCAATTGTTCTTCTTTATAAAGTTCTTTCTTATACAAATATGTCTATGCATTTCTTTCCATAACCAACCGAAACTAACACAAATCAATAGCACATCACTGACTACTCCATTGCTGTGTATCTGAAAACTGATATTTCTTTTGTACAACATTGATAACACACCATTATTTTTATCTACCAGGGATAAAGATCAGCCGACTACCAAAAAGGAGCACTGTCCTCCTTCTTTTGCCCAAGAAAGAAGGATCTGCAAAATTTGAGCTAGAGGTGTTTGATGAGATAAGGTTGAGATCCAAGAGGGAAGATGAGATGAGAGTGAGGGGCTCTAAGAAAGAGGTTGGAGACATGATGGGTGAAGCCAGATGATCTATCACCAGGAGACCTTGTTCAATAGGTCAAGGCTGAGAGCAGTGAGCTCATTATTGGAGTTGAAGGTGATGGTTAAGAAGTTATCATGATTATTATTAGGTACCATGACGCTGTCTCAGACTCATAGCAACCCTATGAACAAATACTGTTTCTGCACTGTCCTCATCATGATTATGTTTGAGCCCACTGTTACAGCCACAGTGTCAGTCCATCTCATTGAAGACCTTCCTCATTTTTACTCACCTTCTACATTACCAAGCAGAAAGTTCCTTGCCAGGGGCAGGTTCCACTTGCCAACTTTTCCAAAGTATTCACAAAAGAAGCCTCACCATCTTCACTTCCAAGTTGCACTTTGTCTGCATCTCATTCAATAAGAATCAAATATCCTTCTGGAAATCCATGGTATTTTCCATATTATTCACTGACACCATAATTCAAATGTGTCAATTTTTCTGTGGGCTTCTCTCGCTGTCAGTGCATATGAAGCTATTAAAAGTATTACGACTTGAGTCAGGCTCAAAGTTATATGTTGTGGTGGTTCTCAGATGCCACCCAGGCAATTTCAGCCCACAATGACTCTGCCCAGCAGAAGGAAACGCTTCCCTGTGACATCCTCACACCCACGCCCATTTGTGCAGCCACTGTGACAATTCATGTCCTGTAGGGTCATCGTCCTTTTCACTGTTCTTTCATTTTGCCATGCATGATGTACTTCTCCAGGGACTGGTCTCTCCTTACTATATGTCCAAAGTATGAAAGATGAAATCTTGCCATCCTAGCCTCTAAGGGGCATTCTGGTCCTACATCTTCTGAGACGGATTTGTTGGTCCTTTTGGTAGTTCATGGTAGTTTCATTAATCTTTTCTAGCTCCACAATTCAAATGCATTGATTCTCCTTTGGTCTTCCTTACTCAATTTTCAACTATCACATGCATATGAGGCAATTGAAAATATCATGGCATGGTTCAGACACACCTTAGTCCTCAAAGGAATATCCTTGCCTTTCAATACTCTAAAGTAGTCTTGTAAAGTACGCTTACCTAATGCAACATGTCTGTTGGTCTCTTGACTTCTGCTTCTATCATCCTGCATGGTAGATCCAATCAAGACATAATCTTTGACAATTTCCACCTTTTCTCTATTTATTATGTTTACCTACCAGTCCAGTTGTGAGGATTTTGTGCTTCTCTACATTGAGTTGAAATCCATTCTAAAAGCTGGGTTCCTTGAGATTTTGTGCTTCCCTACAGTGAGTTGAAATCCATTCTAAAAGCTGGGATCCTGGATTTTGTCAGCAAGTGCTTCTTGTACTCCTCACTTTCAGCAAGCAAGGTCCCAAAATATGCATATCTCAGGTTGTTAATAAGCCTTCCTCCAACCTTAATGCATATTCTTTTTCACATTATCCAGCTTTCCTGATGATTTGCTTAGCATAAATATTAAAGAAATATGGTGATGGGCTACAACCCTGACACAAACCTTTCCTGATTTCAAACCAGGGGTGTTCACACTTTTTTCAGCATGCAAGCTACTTATAAAATGATCAAGTCAAAAAGATCTACCAACAACAAAAATTCAAAACTATATTCATTTTAATTTATTTGTTACATTTATTCATAAATGCACTGAGTGTTCTTTATATGTAAAATGTATGTTTATGTGCCTTGCATAATGGCATGAGCCCATATTGCACAGCACAACACAATTAATTATGTTCATTTTGTGTCATTACCTGAGTTGACTCTGATGACTTGCACTGAATGGAATGTGCCAGGGATGCATAGTCCAGACAGTAGTCACAGCCAGTCTCAAGCACACTTCCAAATGATCATCAGTCATGGTGGAACAGTACCTGGACTTAATGATCTTGATGTGTGAAAAGACTGAAAAAACAGAAATAAGTAGAACTGAATAATACAGTCAAGGAGATAGCACATTTTCTTATGTTTGGATACTTTCCCTCAGAATAAGTTCCAGAACTATTCATGTGCTCTGGATTTCAGCTGAATGTTGGCTTGTGGTGTCAAAATCTCCCATTCCATATGAAAGTGATATGTTTTTGTCTTCTTACTTCGTTCAGCTCCCTACTTTTAAGAGGAAAAAAAAACAGTCTAAAAATTGGCGATAACTTGTCAGTTTTGCTGTACCTAGAACAGTTGTTAATGCATGCATATGACACCTAAGATTGCATCTGATTGGCTGCACTGTGTATCAGTTAAGTGATGATATTGATGATAGACTAATGTCTGTTTTTTAATGCCCATAAGATCTACCCACACTGCATTTGCTTTCAACTAGTAGATTGTGATTGATGTCTTGAGCACCCATGTTTTAAATCACGTAGTCAATATTCTTTGTTCTGTTTGTTCAAATACCTTTTGATCCATGTACAAGTTCCACATAAACTCAATGAAGTGTTCTGGAATTCCCATTCTCCTCGAGGTGATCCATAGATTGTTATGAACTGCACAACCTTATATATTTGCTCTTTAACAGTTTCAAAAGATAGTGTACAGTAGATTTGCCAGATGCAGTGTCACTTGATTTCACGACTGTGGCTTCTATAGGTTTTCATTGTAGATCCAAGTACAATGAGATAGTCCACAGTTTCAGTATTTTCTCCACTCCTATAATGTTGCTCAATTGTGTATCTTGAGAATTTTTGTTTTCTTTACCTTGAGTTGTAATCCATATGAAAACTATATACTTTGATCTCCATAAGTAAGACCTTGAAGTTGTTATCACTTTCAGGAAGCAGGGTTGTGTCATCTGCCTACCATGGTTTGTTAATTAATATTCCTCTAATCCCGATGCTGTATTCCCTTCATCTAGTCTAACTTCTCAGATGATTTGAACAGAATAAGTATGGTGAAAAGATAGAATCCCAATGCCCACCTTTCCTGATAATCATGTAGTATCTTCTAGTTCTGACCAATTGCTTCTTGATTTAGGTCCAATTTTTGCATGACAACAAGCAGATATTCTGGAATTCCCATTCTTTGCTATGCTATTCAAAGTTTGTTATGATGCACACAATCAAATATCTTTGCATACTTAATAAAACACAGATAAACATACATCTTTCAGTCTCTTTTCAGCAAAGATTCATCTGACATCAATAATGATATCCCTTATAAATGTTTTCTCCTGAACCTAGCTGGACTTTCTGGAAATTTCCTGTTGACCTATGGTTGTAACTATTGAATTGGTTTTATAAGATCTATTTCCATGTGATATTAATGATATTGTTTAATAATGTCCGCATTCTGCTGGATCAAATTTCTTTAAAATAGGCACAAATTATAGATATCTTCCAGTTTTTGGTTTTCTTTTCAAGTATATATCTTCCAAGTTTCTGGGTGTAGGTTAGTGTCTGCTTCCATAGTTGAGTCAGTTTTTAAAAACTTTTCAATTGGCATTTCATCAATTTCTAGGATTTTTAAAATTTTGCCATCACTTTCAGTGCTGTTTGGATTTCTCCCTGTGATACTATCAATTCACGATCATGTGTATCTCAAAATATTTGACCATTGACCAATTCTTTTTGATACAGGCACTGTATTCTTTTCACCTGCTTTTAATATTTCCTACATTGTTCAACATTTTACTATATAATTCTTCAGTATTGTAACTGGAAACTTGAAAATTTTCTTAGCTCTTTTAGCTTGAGAAATACTGAGCATGTTCTTCCCTTCTGGTTTTCCAAGTTCAGGTCTTTTTGTTTTCCATTATGACACTTTATCTTCTGAAATTTCCCTTTGAAATTTTTTTGTGCAGTTCATTTACTCTTGCCAATCACATCAGCTACTTTAGGGTCAAAGATGAATCTCAGCGTATCTTCTGACATTCAGTTTGGCCTTTTCTTTTCCGCATCTTCCATGACCTTTCCTGGCTCCAGGTGTGATGTTCTTGCGATCATCCCCCCACTTGTACAGTGTTCTGTCACAGTGCTCAATGCAACAGACCTGTTCTTGAGATACTCCCTGCATTCAGAGGGCAGTGTACTCATGATCAGCAGGCCGAGCTGTAACGGTGAACACAGGATGGAGACATCAACAAGCAAGGTGAGTTGTGGTTTAGCCAATTCTCCTGTCAGCTATTGTGTTGGTCTGGGTAGACTCGAGAAACACATACTGGGGGACTCATAGAAGAGCTTTATATAAAGAATAATTATACATTAAGAAAACATCTCAACTCAGTCCAGAAGTCTGATATTAGCTGATTCCAATCTATAAAGTCCTCTTGAGACTCATGAAATACATGCAATGATGCTGAATGTGGGAACAACACAGGCCAGTGGGTGGGAAGTCTTGTGGATCCAGTGGAGGTATAAGCATCTCAGTGCTGGCAGGGGTCTTTACATGGCTCCTCCAGCTCAGGACACTATTATAGTTCCATGTGTCTTGTGAGTTGCCATGTCTCCCAGGGACTGAGTGTGTATCTCTCCTCCAGTGAGCTATTTTTCTCCTTAGCACCTCCACAGGAGGTCATCAAGCTGTGACCTGATTGACAGGCTAAACTCCACCCCTTCACTCAGAAGTCTCAAACATACAACAGATTATGTAACTACCATAGCTATGCAATTAACAACCTGGGAGTTATCATCTTGACAATCCTTTGTCCACACAAATAGTCCACATTCTTCTGTTTTTAGCTCCTAATTCAGTAACTGTTCCTCTCTTCCTTTTAGTATTCCACTGCTCTCTGCCCCAAGACACATCACAATGCCATCTTCACCTCTCATTTGGACTACAAAATTTTCCAATGAATTTCCATCTTCCTTTCCTGGTTTCCTTGCTATCTTTTCTCCACCCCACTTCAAGAGGAACTTTTCCTATTGATATGATCATGTGACTCTGAAAATGTTTTCTGTGGGCTCTGAGGACAGCATCATCACTTTGTCACAGGCTTGGTCAGACTTCTAGGTGTGTTCTCTATCTGGATGTCCCCTCTGCATGGGGCTTTTGTTACACTGATCTCCTGTTACCCTTTACTCACCTTATTGCATACAACTCTTAGGACTACAGTTGCCTCTGCCTGGAACACTCTTCCCTCCTCTTTATAACTCCTTAATATCATGTCATCTGCCCAAACATCATGTTGGCCTCAGGGAAATGATAACTGCTTGAATCATCCCACCTTCATTTTAAGTGTTTATAAAGCATCAAGAAATTCCATGTTCATTTGCATGATAATTAACTAGTAAGCTCTGTGAGGACAAGAATCATGTTTACTTTTGCTTAGCATTGTATTCCTAGAGTTTAACACATTGTGTAGAGCATACTAAGTGCTTATAAGTAAATATCTGTTGACTGAATCTACCATACACTCTTTAGAATATTAATGGTTCATTGCTAACCAAAGGTTGGAGGTTTCAATCCACTTAGAGGTCCCTCAGAAATAGCCCTGACTTTTTTCAATAAAAGAACAGAGTTCTACTCTGACATGCATGGAATTGCAATGAAGTGAATCCTTTTAATCACAACTTGATTCTGGCATGCATCACACATTTCACTAAGGACAAAGAGATGAACAAATTAGACAGAACACAGTTTTGCTTGAGCTTGAGTCATAAGACTTTATGCTTGGGTCAGGGGTTTAGAGGGGCTTTAGGATCAGGGAGGAGGTCTCCAAGGAGAGCTTCCTATCCCCAGAACTGTCTCAGAGTCTTGGCTCACTCTGAAGAGAATGAGGAAACCGGTCGGATGGTTTGTAGTGAGTGCATTCATCATTTGTGTCACCCAGGGATTCTGTGTAGTGTATCCATCCCATCACATTGCTATTGAGTAGATTCCTATAGGACAGGGTATAACTGCTCCATTAGGTTTCCGAGGCTGTAAATTTTTATAGGATCAGACAGCCTCATCTTTCTCCCTGATTGGGCACTTAATGTATACCCTTCCAATGAATTGATGAAATGTTGCCCATGGAGGAATAATTCCCCCTGCTCTCATCTTACCTACCAATTTATTGTTGTAGACCCTAAGCTCAGATGTCTGGTTACTACTGGAGTTAGTAAAGGGTGATGCCTCTGAATGCGTCATGAATTCATCTGCCCTTGGAGAGAATCCAGAACACTACTCCTTTGTGTTGTAGGCAATTCATGATCAAAGATTTGCCTTCTCCATCTCCCCTCTGCCATGCTGGGAGAGACCAAGCCCACATTTCCTTACTCAGGGTTTAATTTGGACCAGGTCTATGGGCTTTTCTCCTCTAGGATACTCACTTAGCTCAGGGATTTTCTCTCCCATTCTTCTGCCCCCACCCTCTGCTGGTCTCTCCTCTCAATAGTGCTGAGGAAATAGTTTTTTTTTTTTCCCAGAGAGAGTGGAGTCAGGCCTCAGCTCAGTTTCTTGGCAGCCAGAACTGGAGGAAAAATGTAAGATGAGCCCCATTCTTTCTCCCTGCTCTTTAGAAATGTCTCATTCTTTATTCCTCTTCAACAACAGGCGATGACCCTTTGGCAAGTCCTTAGTGCTAAATTTCTTTTTTATGGAGGTAGCAGTAAAAGCTCGAGGGCCTTTGATAGGCAGCGCTGGGATGCAGAGTGGATGTAAATCACCTGAGCATTGGCTGGATCCGGTTGACAGATTTCTAGGTTCAATGAGACTTTCCTTTCTCAAGTAAATCATGTGCTGACCTGGGGAAGGCCTGAGCTAGAGGACACTCCTGAGTATCAGAAGTTGGGCTGAGACCGGAGGTCGTGCTCGTTGGGTGATGAGAATGGATGATTGTAGTGAGCATGAAAGGAAAACACGCCTCTTGGAGTTGTGCACGATTCCCCATCCTTTCAGGCTTTGGGCATGTTTTGCTCTTAGGTGCTTAACTGAAATGGATTGGAAAACACATGTATAGGAAATGGAGGATGTTTGGGGATGAGCCTAGGGAATTTGTAGCATGGTAAAGGAAGTGTTTGTGCAGATGTGTTCATGCTTATGCTTGTTGGGCTTGTGTTTGTGCTGTGCACGTGTGTAGGTGCATGTATGTGTGAAACTCTAAAGATGATGGCCTCCTTGTTGACGTTCTAAAGCCTTCCAAGAACAGCCATGACAGGACATGGATGTGGGATTTGTGTACAGTACAGCCTTGAGAAGATCTGTATCAGGAAGGATTCTGATTTTTAGAATTGTTCCTGAAGTGTCATTTAATTTGGGGTGACTCACTGTACCACAATTTGAGGGCTAGGAGAATCACCATATTTGCATTCGGGCTTGGATTTATTATTTCAAAGACATATGTCTTTTTCTTGAGGTCACAAGGAAAGGTGGAGTTTGGGGGGTTATGTAAATGGTTAGCCTGTTCACCTGCTAAGCAAACGATTGGATGTTTGAGTCCCCCCTCTCCCCCAACATTGCCTCAGAACAAAAAGCTAAGTGCTCTACTTTCAGAAATCAGTGACTGAAAAATCAATGAGCCCAAGTTCTGGTCTCAGGCACATGGGCTTCCTGGGGCTTGAATCCCACTCTGTGGCACCTGCTTTCTATTGTTCTGCTTATCATCCCCAGACCCATCAATCCCTTCACCACAAGAACTCAAACAGGGCTGGTTCAGAGACATGGGGATGGTCCCAAAGATCCCTGCCCCATCTCACTGCTAGGTGTGAGTTATCAGTAATGGAAACTTGCAGTTCTCATGAAACCAGGTATCACTCAGGTGGAGAGCTGCCTGCCTTGGGCCTCACTGACACTCACTAATGGCCCCGCTCTCAAGGAATAGCAGATTGCCATTAACAACTGATTATACACATTATTGGGTAGCTCACAGCTAATGGGACCTGTCACACAATCTCAGAAGACTGGGCTTATGATCTGTTGATAAATAGATACGTGGTACACGTGGGTCAGTCATTTCCTTATGGAGGAAGAAGGCAATGAAGTGGCATCTTCTGCCGTTCATTCGGCACAGACTACGACTCTGCTCCTGCCCAGAATGCATGTTAGTTAACGGGACTCAGGTGCTTCGACACATGTCTACATTCCTACCTGTGTGGGTAGAAAATGTGGCCGAGAAACAATGGTATGGCAATTTTAAAATCTCTCTTGGAGCATAGACATTCTAAGGGAAATTGCCCCTTTTCCCTCCCAGCTATCTCCTTGTGAACACTGGGAACATCTTCAAATACTACTGTGATCTTGGAATTTCTTGTGAATTTTTTTAAGGGTGAAGGTGATGATATATTTTTTGAGTGATTTAAATTATATCAAATCTTTGAGAGACTTATTTTTTCTATTTTTTTTTTGATCAAAGTGAAGTTATCTAAGATGAAGTCTCGCTGTTCCCTCACTGTCCTGAAGGCCATTCCAATGCACAGAAACCCTGCAGGATGGAGTGACACTGCACCTGTAGGTTTCAGAGGCAATAACTATGAGAGTTGACAGTCTTATTTTACCCCTGTGGAGCAACGGGAGGGTTCCAACTCTTGACCTTGTGATTAGCCGCTAAATTTTGTAACCCACTACACCTCCAGGGCACCCCTCACTGCAGGCTAGTACTCTCCAATTTAAAGTGTCATCAAAGTCTACTTCCCATCCTGAGCTGATTAACCAGGTGTGAGTGTAAGCTAGCGCTTAAACAAAGGCAGGTGTACACCATTATTTTATCGATGCTACATTAAACTGGGTTGCTAGCTCCCAGCTCATCAAGTTGATGAAAACTTCAATCTCATGGCTCAAAGTGATGGGAGGTCAGGGTTGAAGGTATCTCATAGGATCCCTTTGGTGTCAGTCTACCCTGGATGCCAGGTATAAGGATTTACTGACATCAGCATCAGCAAGATGAGACTGTGTTGCTTCCTCAGCACTGCATTTTGACTCAGGGCAGAGAGCCTCATTGTCTAGAGTCAGGCGCTTCCTCAGGGCATTGCGCCCAACTCTCAATGGATTCTCACACCCTGCAGGCAGCCAACCTCTTCTCATCCATAGGGATTTCTCAATTCAAAAGCTTAGTTCCCTGGGTCTCAAGGAACCTGAACTTTCAGGAGGGATTTCTTGCAGTGATTTCTACTTTCAACTCTTATCATCTTTTCTTGAAAGAATGATGTGGCTACTCTTTGAGAACCAAGAGGTATAAAGATGAGAGAGCTTCAATAATTTTTGGGAAAAGGGGATTGAAGGTAATCAAATATTTCCACAAAACTTTTGAGGGACTCATACAGCGAGGGCAAAGTTCGCATTGCCCTGTCTGTCAGGACAACGTCTTATCCGCAGAACGATGGTGAAAATCATGAGATGAAGGGTCATTGACACGGTATGCTGTCAACACATTGCGTGGCATGCTCTCCCCCATAGGTCAGTGGGAGAGGATAGCATGCCCAAGGAGACGGCCTCCCAGAGCAGGTCTGCAGAGTGACCACAGCCACTCAGCAAGTCAGTGAGTCTAAGTCCTTGTTTGTTGAGTCAACATGACTTTCCCAGAAGGGAGCCATGTGTCACCCTTGCCTACTTGGAAAGTATCAGAGCAGGGTTTCTTTTTCTTTTCTTTTCTTCTTTTTAGAAAACTAACTGGAAACTCCACAGAGACAGGATGCTGGACATTTGAGATTTTAGCAGAAAGGATCCTGAGACTTGATTAAAAATCCCCAAACCAAACCTATTTCCACTGAGTCCATGCTGGCTCAAAGCGAACCTGTAGGGCAGAATAGAACTGTTCCATAACATTTCCAAGGTGGCCAGTCTTTGCAGCAGTAGACTGACGCATGCCTTTGGTCTGAGGAGTTGTATTGACAACCCTTTTCCAGTTAGCACTTAGCCCACTGCACTACCAACTCCTCTGAAAGTTGGAAAGCCTTGCACAATTTCCCTGTTCTCTGGACAGGAAGTCAGCTTCTTAGGTCAGGCAGAATTTGACCCTTCACTAAAGGGGGCAAGTTCTTTTTGATAGAAAAGGAAAATATATGCACTGGTGTTATTTTTTACGCTTCAGCACCAATCTTCCTAAATAATATCTTCCTTCTCTTTTGCATCAGGACTAGCTGTTTCCTAATTACTCTGCTCAACAATGTAGTTAAGGGGTGGACAGGGGAGGCAGAAAAAATAATTGTGCTAGAAAGAAGAAGACATGCTTTATTTCTTTAAGAGGACATAGATTTATTTCCATTTTAATAGCTCTTATTCAAATTCTTCAAAAGTAATCAATGGAAGCTACAAGAAACCCTTGGTATGTGTGCATGCAAGCACGCATATGAACACACACACATACACATACACACACCCTTGCATTCTGTAGGATTTTTTCATCCTCACTTGAATTATGTCGAGCTCTTTGGTCTATTGGTTCAGTACCCCAAGCCTTGTGCAGTATTGTCATCCCTTGCTTTACAACACAGTCATTATATCCCTAAACCACATTGTGATACACAGTGCCTTCTGTTTACGACTCCCGAAACTCCCACTCCATATATCACCTGCCATAAAAACCATCAAACTGCTGCTACTAAAATGGTGCACAGTGGTCTAAGCAGGAGCCTGGCAAATTGTGTGATACCCTACTGTGGTTAATGAGAGTGAAAATGTGGGCAGGATTTTATTCAGGTGATGTTCATTTGCATGGCCATTGTCATGAGATGGCAAAGAAAGATTCCTTTGTTAACTTGAATGACAGTATATTTTGTATTGTACCAAGTGGCTCAGTGCAGAGTTTGCCAAGATATCTGTCAATTGCAAAGAAGTCAAACTGTGACCTTGAACAGCGAGGCTAGATTTTCAGTGCTTGGGGGTCTTGAAAACTAATTAATATACTGAGATGTGATATTGAGCATCAGAAACCTGTTGCCGGATTCCAAAGTACAGTAGGGCAATTTGACTCGAATAAAGATTTAGAAACTACTTTCCTATAAGAGTTAAAATAAATGTCTCATGTCTATAGAATGGACACAATTTATTGTGTCTTCTCCCTGGGGATATTTTTTTCCTTTTTTTCAGAATCTGGAGCCCAGGAGAAAGAGCATTCTACCTATAACCCTTTTTTTTTTTTCATTCTCCTCAGCATTATCTGTAGCTGTCATTGATTCACTGAATATGAGACTCTGATTTAAAATAATTAGAGAAATTAAGTATAATCCTCCTATAATTCCAATAACAAGGACTATGCACCCCTCCCCAAACACTGTCACCATTTCCCATCCAAGGACTAAGCCATTTGTATCCATGAGAAAGAATCACTTAAAGTATACGATAAATGCAGGTGTTTGGTTCCTTCTTGGTCTATGGCCTCCATTACTGCCTCACGGATCTTTCTAAACAGCTTCTAAACACCTTGATCTGGGGCCCAGGGAGTCTATATTGCTAATGATTTTACCCAAGTTCCTTGCATCTACCTTGGTGCATTTATGGAAATATGAAAGAGAAATTAGCAGAGGGCAGGCCTGGCATGGTTGATCTTATTAACTGATTATCGAGACGTGACTGTCCCCAGAGACGGCTCTGCACAACATCACCTGGGCTGAGCTTGCCCCTGGCATGCTCTGACCTCTCTAGGGTGATTCTCTGCACTGTCCTCCACAAGAGGCCCGGGGTCCTGGGCTGCCCCTGCTGGAGCCTTGCTCTCCTAGCTCAAGCTGCAAGGCTGTCCCTCCAAGCTCCATTTTCCTGTTAGATGGGGATAGCCACCTATGCGTATTCCAGGGCCCTGGTGGTGTAGTGGTTATGTGTACGGTTGTTAATCACAAGGGCAGCAGTTTGAAACCATCGGCTGCTGTGAGGGAGGAAAGATGAGGCTTTCTGTTCCTGTAAACAATTTCTGTCTTGGAAACCAGCAGGGGCAGTTCTACCCTGCCCCGCGGGGTCTCTGTGTGCTGACATGGACTCCACATCAGTGAGCTGAGTTCTGTGTTTTTCTGTCACAGCAGACAAAAACACGGTGAGGTGGGATTTCATACGTTCTCCACTTGCAGTCGGGGAGCGGGGAGGATGAAGAGTGAGGTGGGGAGAGATCCAAAGAAAATTGGTTCTTGTCTCAAACCCATGTAGGTAAGAGGAGGTGGGGCATGGTGGGGCCTGGCTGGTCATGGAACGTTCCCTTCTTCCTCCTGATCACCCCACTCTGGGTGTTTCAGGTCCACTTCTCCTACCATCCTTCTGAAAGCCCTGTTCTTTGCTGGGGAAGACGCATGGCCGAAGGATGCCCCTGCCTCTTGGAGGTCCTTCAAATGCTGTTCTTCCTGGGAGGGTTGTAGGCTAGCGCCCCCTCTGAGGGACTTCTAAGGTTCCTTGTGGGATGGTCTGCTCATGTGAACAGATTTCCTTAGAAAATCATTTCACGTTTCTGCCTTGCAAGACTTAATCCTGAGAGGAAGGAGAGCCACCACTACCAGGAATGACTAAGTGGGGATCTGAAAGAAGTATCCCACCCACAAACTTTTGTGGGTGATGCCATACATTCTAAGGACCCTTCAGAGGTTGTGTTCATCAGCACCGGTGTGACACCAGGGCATGACTGAGCCCACAAACCCTTCAGCAACACAGGAGAGGGCAGAAAAAGGAAGAACACGAGTCTCTTTGGAGTGACCATAAGGCTGTGTGGCAGCATTTCCAGTTGGGCCCCTCTGTGATCTATTTGACTTCTCTAGGGGAAATCTGATTTCAATTGAGTCATATATATATATATTTTAATTGCAACCCCAAACAGCCCCACAAAGAGGAAATTAAACTATAAAAAGTGCATTAAGGTAAGGGTAGGGATCTAAGTTACTGCCCCGGGAACACGGCACAATCAAAGTGAAGAACAGAACCCATAAGTCGCTCAAGTCAGACATTACAGATGCCACCAATATTTACAATTGCTTGATATAAAACAGTCCACCTTGCAACGGGCACTGACATCATCAGCACAGCACTTAGGGCTTGGGGATCTCCCAGGACTTTATCCCTTGTTTATTCAGTTCTTGTGGAAAATCAGATAAGTAGACAGGATTGTTGTCAGAGCTCCCTGGATAAGAGCACTCCATTTGGAAATGAATTCTCAACCTGGGGCCTACAGATGATTTGTGGGCTGGCAAGGGTATTGGTGGTTCACACAGGCTTAATGACATAATCACCTGGTCTCTGCTCGCCCACACTTTGCAAGTCATATTGCTGATTGGGGAAAGACCTCCTCATAGACTGTTGGGAGGAGAGGCATGTTAGTCGGGGTTGACTGGAGAAACAAATCCAGAGATGCTCATATGCAGCTATGAAAGAACGTTATATCAAAAAGTAACTGTACATTAAAAAGACACCCAAGCCCAGTCCAGATCAAATTCTTAAGTCTGATATTAGCCCATATGTCTGGTAACAGTCTATAAATTCCCTTACAGATTTACACAAGACATTCAATGATGCTGAATTGAGGAAGATCATGGGTCTGTGGGTGGGAAATCATGCAGATCCAGTGGCAGTGGAAACATCTCAGTGCTGGAGTGCATCTCTATGTCGCTCCTCCAGCTCCAGGCCTTTGACTCCATCAGCATAGCTTCATGTGGCTTGCCGATAGGAATGTGTAGCAGAGTGTGTCCTGCCCTCAGGGTGGGAGACAGGAGTTCCCAGAATCCTCAGGAGAAGGCTATGCCAGCCCATAGTCTTTATTGGCTAGGTCTTGATGGCCAGGCTCACCTACACCCATTTGCACAAGTTGGCAGGGGATGAGGTAACTACCACCAGAGACTAAAGAATCATGTTTACTTTCAGCATTGGTAGCTCCACCAGCAAATTCTGGGGAAGTCACTTTATCATCTCTGTCATGACTACTGCCCAAAGTTATTTTGAACATCAAGGTGGGGGGTGGGGGCAAACCACGGACAAACTTAGGAACAGACAGAGCATACACACACACACACACACAAAAATTTTATCATTGCATAGGTGAACAAAGAAGAAACAATACACCCAGAAGAAGTAATAAATAATAATAAGTTGAGGGTAGGCTACCATTCTTTCCAGTCATGGACATGTAAGATCAAATTTAATACAGGTACGCTTGGGCCCTTCCTAATTTTTTTCCACACCTGGATGTGGCCCATGGGACAATTCTCTCAGTGGCCATGCATTTAGGGTCTTGTATATTTTCAGGTTTCCTTATTAAGTCGAAACCAGAAGCCCTTTTATGTCTCCCTGGGGATACCTCTGGAGCCCATATCAGCAGAAAGAAAGCACAACCTGAGGTGTTGGGGTGAGGACAGAAAGCCCAAAGGAGCCCAACCCCAGAGCGACGAAGACCACCGGATGCAGCAGGCCTCAGGCACTTCTCTTCATCATGGACTTTTCTCCCGGCCACGGAGTGGTTGTTGTTTTTCAAAGGCAGCTTGTTTTTTAAAGAGCAAAAGGTGTAACTGTGCGCGTGTGTGGGTATGTTAGCCATTGAAATGTTTTTGATCACTCAGAATAGCAGTGGAAAGAAGGTGGTGGAGAAGGACTGGAAGAAAGAGAGATGGACTTCTTCTGAGGGAATGAGGAAGGCCTTCTGGAAGAAAAGCATCCCCCAGAGACAAATCGAACACCTGAAGACACAGAGGACTGCGCCAAGTTACCTGTGAGGCCCTCCTTTAAAGCACATTGGGTGTGCCTATTTTTCTTATTCTTGATGGCTAATTGTTTTCATGCTCTCCAAATATGTATTTATAATTTCTCATGGCCAATTGATCCCAATGTGTGTGGTGTTGAGTGTGTGCTCATGAGAAGTGTGAGCTATGGTCACTAGAGGGACGTGGACTGGTCACAGGATGATGAGTGGGTGCGTGGGTAGATGGATGGATGGGTGAATGGATGGATGGAGGCAGAGAACCACATAAGAGGATTTGCAGTTAGGAACTATATCCTGGATGACTGAGGTCATGGCCATTCACCATTGGAGGCAGCCGGCACACGTGGAATGTGGGTTGGCCTGGGGAAGGTGGCCTCCTCCGGGAAGTGCTGAGACCCGAGGCAGGAGAGGTGTTTGTGGATGCAATAGGGACTCACCTCACCTCTGTGCACACACCTAGGTTCTGCAAGCATTGGGCCAGCAGGGGGAGCACAGGGAAGCCAAGAGCTTAGATTTTGAGAGCTTTATTCTGAGCCTGGTCACTCAGGGACAGACAAGGCCAAGACCCAGTAGCCTTAAGAAGGTCCTGTTGTTCATTGTGCATCCACAGCACCTCTTACAACCCACTACAGTTTTCTTCCCTGGCTCACTCCCCAAACTTGTTTGTTCCATGTGAAATGCAAAAACAAGCTCCAAATCTAACCCTCCACAAGGTCCCACCAACAACTAAAACTACAGGCATGTGGAAGGAGGTGGTAGAAATAGCAGGTCGCTTTTACTTGTTCTTTGAAATGACTTTCATCATTTGGCATCCTCATTCTTGGAATCATCAGGCAAGAAGGGGAGCCCATAGACTAACAGAGTGTCTTTTCTGGCTTGGGAAATAAGCGATGTAAATTCAATTTGGCCAATTGATAAATGTGGAAATGGTGATTTGGTGGTGGGGTTACATTTGTGGAGTCCCGGTGACACAATGATCAGGCCCTGGTATCCTCCACAAAGGGGCAGTGCTTTGGCCCTCCCTTCCAGTTGCTGCCTGGGAGAAACAATGCTATGACCTGCTCCTGTAAAGGTGACAGCCCAGAACACCCTGCGGGGTTCCACAGTCACCTAAGCTCAACTCAACTGATTGGCACACAGTAAGAGCTGCAAGAAATGCTGTTTGCCATGACTGTAAGTTTCTAGGAATTGGAGGCAATGTGAGTCATAAATTTGTCAGAATCCAGAGGAGCCTATAATATCTGGTTCCAGCTTCCTCAAACTGGCTCTGCTAGTTCTACCCATGGAGAACTGCTTCCATCTGCTTCCATCCCACATGGAGAAACTACTCTGCTTGCCTTGGATGTTTGCATGTGCTCCTTGTATGAAATTGTCATTTTCTACTCTCTCCCTAAACTTTGCTTTGCCTATGTAATTTCCCCCCAGTTTGACTTAGGTTCAAACTTTTCAGGAAAATCACATAAAACAGTTCAGACAAGATAAGTCTACCCTCTAACCTCAAGGACCCTTTCATGTTTATATTCCATTGCTTAATGTAGGTTGCAATCACATGGGTGTTTGGGGGTACTCTTATCACCCATGGGTCTTTTCCCTACTACACTTAGAGGTCCAGGGGGTAGGAACTCTATCTCTTTATACATCATCGTATCCTTAGCAGGATGTATAGTGCCTGTGACAGCATTACGCTCAACTGCTTCCCATTTATTGTCTAGGAAAATACAGAGTAAATACTACCTACTCCCCACTCAAAGCCACCTTCTGTAGGATGTCCCAAGTGATCGCTCTTTCTAGGAACAGACAGCTTCTCTCTTCTCCTGTGGAGTAGCTGGTGGGTGGGGATTTTCTAACTTTGGGGTTAGCAGGCCTTGGCTTATTTCACAGTGACACCAGAGTTTCTGAAGGAAGATTCTTACCCACCAGAGCTTCTTACCCACTGCTGTGAATGAGTAGTATATAGTCTGATGAGCATTATGGGAATAAAGAGAAGAACTGACATTAAAAGAGAAGCTAGACTGGGGACTAATCATTCAAGTTTTTGAAGGGAGTTGAGAATTGGGAAAGAGAGTGAAGAGGAAGCTGGTGAAGGCTGGGTTCAGAAGAGTCAGAGTGCTGGCTGGGGTGTACAGAGGAAAATGAAGGAACAGATGTGGATGAAAGCATTGTGATACAAAGTACCTTCATTGTTGTCTTAGTGATTTTCCATGTGTTTCCCAACCTTATATTCATTCTAGTCTTTCCTGCCTGTCTTGGATCTCTAGTGCCTCTATGGCAGGAATACCACAAGGGAGTCTGAGTTAAGGCACCTGTTCTAGGACAAGCCTTTTTTCCTTTGCTGACTCTGGGAGAAGGTCCTCATCTCCTTTCCTCATCTGCTGGCCTACTGTCCCTTGAAACTTTCCATATGTCTTGGCATCAGCCTTTCTTTGGGTGGTGCTCAACTCATGGACCCTGGGTCCAAAGGTTGTGCTCTGCTCTTGGTTCTTCTGTCTTGGTGACCGTGTGGGCCCTGCTTCTCTGCTTGCTTCTCTCTCCTTTTATACCTTGTGTGATAAAAAGTGATGCAGTTAAGGATACCGATCCTTAACTTGGATGAGGATTGTGACCTGAAAAGGGGCTCTATAATGAATTGTTTTATCACATCAGATCACCTGTCTGAGAGTTCGATTGCATTACCACATAACCACTGAGTATCATGGTCTAGCTAGTTCCCCTAGGGCCCCTAGGTCCATCCACAACATTGACTTGCTCTGTGTCTCAGAAGGCTGACCTAACTCCTAGCTGAACTTGGTTAGTAGAAACCCCCAGCTGGAATGGTAGGGAGAGATGAAATGGAAGGGGTGTTTCCTGCCTGGGCATTCTAACTTCCTGGGGCACACAGCCCTGAGAGCAGTTGTTCCTGTCCTTCACAAGGGTTCATGGCTCCTCTCCCTTGAGTGCCGCTGCGTTGTTTCTGTTCTGGCAAGTCCCTCTGACCCTTGTTCTGTCAGTCCTCAGGGCAGATACGTTCTCCTCTGAGCAGTTCCACCCTGGTGCCTCTCCATGAGTTCACTGTGAGCTTCCTTCACCCAACTCCTGACTCTGAGAACAGGTCCTTTATTAAAGCCTCTTTCCAGCCTGGCTCCTGACTGACACACCTCTTCTTCTATCTGACCACAGCCAATCACATCCTGTGTTTAGAGCAAGGCTGGGTGCCAGGCCTGCCAGGTGAGGAACACCGACCATTTGTCTATAATTCACCTTAGACTCTTCTCTCCCTGGGCAGCATGCAGGCTATTAGATTTCATGGCTCCAGACATGGAAAGAATTAGCATCTCTTTCCCCTTCTTCAACTGTAAATGCAGGGACTATCCTGATAACCACCCAAATATAAAGATCTCTGGTGGAAGAAGGGTGACTGAGAAAACCCCAAACTGACAGGGGCAGGGAGAATAGAACCATTAGCAGGGAAGAGAGCTTATTAGACATACACTCTGCAAAACTCAGGTCACAGAAGTTTTAGATCTGGATTGTTACACTGGCCACCTCCGTTTTCTCATTTATTTTTCTGGTGCAGATTCCCGACCTGCACACAAGCTCCCCTTTACAAGCACAGCCACGTGGAGCAGGAGGGCTTCAAGTGCACCCCATTTCCTTCCAGTTGCTGTTTGTCCAATTTTTTTTATGACTGGCCAGTTAGGGTGTTTCTCCCTGGACATCTTGAATATGTTCCCCCAGATCTCTACATTGTCTAATGAAGTTGCCCCATGAAAGAGACTCAGTTACACTGATACATAGAAACCTACATTAACCCTAGAAGAGCATCATTTAAATAGTTGTGTTTTTGTTTTCATTTTAAATTGCACATTAATTCTTCCTCTGACATTCCATTCACCCAACCGCTGGCTGATACCCAAAGCAGGAAAATCCTAAGGTGAATTTTGTAAATTAGGAAAATTAGGAGGAAAAAAAAGTAATGACTCACTGATGGGAAATCAAATATTGACTCTCTTGTTTGTCTGAGAACTTTATGAAGACACTGTGAGCTCTCATTTTAGGATGGGCCAAGAAAGGCTTCTTCTCCATATGGAGGCTCTGTTTTCTCTAAGGCAGTAGTTTTCAACCTTTCTCATGATGTGACCTTTAAATACAGTTTCCTCCTGTTGTGGTGACACACCCCCCCCCACCATAAAATTGTTTTTGTTGCTACTTCACCACTGTCATTGTGCTACTCTTAGGAATCAAGGGACCCCCGTGAAAGGGTCTTTGGACCCCTGTGAAAGGGGTCATGACCCACAGGTTGAGAACCGCTGCTCTAAGCAGGGTGGAATGTTAGAAGAGAAGACAGTGAGTCAAGGACTATGCCTTCCTTTTCATTTAAAGGGTCAGGGTTAGGACTGCACCAGACAGACCACAAACACCTGAATGAAGGGAAAGACCAAGCTGGGGACTTCAGGAAGAACAGCCTGCTTTGATGTATGTGAAGTTTTGTTTCCTTTAAGATTCCTTGAAAGAGCAGCTGTGCACTATGGAATGAATACCTTTCTGCCAATAGGCCCAGCCTGCTGGTTTTGAAGTCTGCTATCTTTTCACCCAAGTTCTTGTGCATAGCCAAAGGCATCAGAGGGGCACTAACGTAGCCCTTTACTGCACGACCTGTGTGCTGACCCCCCCTCTTCTGCTGAGCCTGAAATAGACAAGGACAAAAGTAAATAAATAGTAAAAGGTGCCAGGTTGCCATGCACCTAAACCTAGGGGCTTTTCCTCAGTGAGTCCCTCTTACTCAAGAAGTTCATGAATAAAGCCGACTGGTCCTGGGGTGTATTCTCTTCATCGTGTGGCTGCAACAAGTCCTTGCCAGGTGTGGCCGGCTTCCTGGAGCAGACACGTGCTCTCTTGCAGTTCTGGAGATGAGACCTTGAATGCAGGCCGTCCGCAGAGGTACTGACTCTAGGGGAGGATCCTTTCTTGTTTCTTTGAGCCTCAGAAGCCTGGGCTGGTAGCTCGTGCTCCTTGGATAACAGGTGGCTCCTCACACGCGGTCTGCTCCCGCACGTGACTAGCTTTCACTGTAACCCACGAGTCCCAGAGGGTTAGGGCCCAGCGTGTTCCCGGAGGGTTCATGTACTCAGTTTCTTCAAAGGTGGCCAGTGGAGCCTTGGGGGAAAGAGCGTGTGACCTCCTTGTGACAGGATCAGCCCTTCAGAGCCTCGGGCAGGCACTGCCCCGCTCTGACTCACAGAGGATCACAGTGAATTGGGGTCAGTGAGATGGTGATGGTTCATGATTACCATGACTCATTGTCCCCCTCTGGAACGGCATCCTCCACCCAGTAAGCCTCTGCCAAGAAAACCACTGTTTCCTCAGACAAGTTTTCATGCACGGACATGGAGAGGAGGGAAAAGAAAAATCCCCTCGAGTAACCCCAGTATTTGACTCTGTGTGTCGGAGCCCCATGAATTATGGGGACACATTGTCACTTAATACCAACAGCAACAGCATGCCAATGGTTTCTATGTTGGCTTCCTGGGGTGACTTCACTCACTTCACGGAGAGTCAAAATGCATCCAAGCTGTATTTTTCTAGATTCAAAGCCATTCTGTGCAGACTAGCCAGGTTGGCAGTGGCCTGGAAGGCAGGAGAACAGCGCCGTCTCTGCTGTGAGCTTGTTAGCAAAGTTGAAGTCATTCCTTGGCTCTCCCAGACTCACGCTCCTCTCCATGAAGCAACACGTTGAGACTCCTGGCTTCATACGGCATGACTCGAGGAGGCACATTTCACACCGGAGCCCACACCGTGCTTCAAGAGCACCCCGGTTTTCATTGATCACAGTAGGGAGGGCAGCCTCAGAAAGGGACATTGCGGAAACCCAGTCTTGTTCTCTAAATCAACCGTAAAACACCAGTGGAACGTCCACCAGGTGCCCAACAACAATCAAACCAGTTACCATGGAGTTGGGCTCCATTCCAAGAACCCCTCATGTGCCCCGGGTGATTTTCCTTGGCTCTTTATCCAGGAGTAGTTCACCGGACCTTTCCTCCATGTGCCATTGGGAGGACTTCTTGTGTCCACCAATGGTTTCCTTAAGGCAAGGGCAGTATGAAATGTTTTATAAAGGAATACCTGAACGGGCACTGAAGGATGGGGAGCAGGGAGTGGGGAAGCAGTCTCCCATGTGGACGGCCCAGTTTGAACAAGCACTGAGTGTCCATGGTGAAGCTTTAGGTAGATGACGGACATTAGGCCAAACCAAAGCTGCATCTTTGCAGAATAACCTGGCAGTGTAGGGGATGGGGACTAGAGAGAAGCCCCTGCACTTCCCTGGAGTGTCCCCAACCTCTCCTTCGCCACTGAGGAAGACTCTAACTTTAGTAGAGCTCTTTGCAGCCCTAGTAGGTGCTCATTAAACCCTAGAAGGCTGAAGGAGAGTGCAGGGATGGATTCGGATGCTTTCTGTCCTCACTACCTTGGGGAATAACCGGCAAACACAGCCTTCCCCTTGGCTCCCCCCCCCCCCCCCCCCCACATCACCACACACATCTCACTTAAGCCATGTCTTTATGCTCTGCGAGAAATGGCACAATGTGGGGGAAGAAAGCAGGGCAGCTGGTTCACCAGATATGCATATGGCCACAACATATGGCAAACCCAGGCGCTTGACCATCGCCTCATTAGGACGTGGCGACAGTCCGGATGCCGCCCGCTCGGTCGCCATGTCTGCATCGTCATTTGGACGCAGCTTATGGACCCGGTGTTAATCACTGACAATCACTCCTTTCACCTTTGATTTCCCCTCCTCCTGCCCCCCGACACTCCCTCTGCTTTTGTGCTGTGTTTCAATGGGCCGGTGGCTTTCACATGCCCTAAATGATCTTATGGTCCAGGTTCTGCTAAACACCAGTGGCGAGGGTGATGTCAAGGACGACCGTCTCACACACACACACACACACGCACACACACACACACCTCGGATGGCCTCCCAGGGCCTGCTCAGGTGGACAAGAGATGTGCAGTTCTAAAGGCCTGGAGAAGAAATTGATTCTTTTCCTCATGTCTTCTGGCATAATTTACTTCTCACAGAAAACACCCCCCCCCCAAAAAAAAAAACCCTCTCTGTAGTCTAATGTTCGTGCAGGGGCTTGGCATCATCTGAAAGAGGAGGCCAGAGGGAAGGCACTCCGTCAGCACCCCTTGCAAACACAATCCAGCAGCACAGCAGTTCAAACTATCCTGAGTGGAGCAGTCTTCAAAGACCAGGGGCTGCTCATTCATTTCCTGTGCTCCACTGTGTGCCCCCCTCCATGTGCCCGGTCCCTCTGATGTGTACATCCCCCTCTTTTGCCCCCTTTCTATGACGAGCCCACATTTGGGGCCATAGCTGCTGGGTTTATTCCTCTATGTCAGAATATTTGTATGTTCTATTCTTTTGGCTTGGGTGTCTGGCTTGCTTCTCTCCTGTCGCCGTTACAAAAAGGAGCAATGAGATGAAGTCTCCCATCCCACCCCACCCTGGTTTTCATTCACGGGTCTCCTTTGTCTATCAACTTTCAGCACATTTCTGATCCCTATGACATCAGACCCATCCAAATCTTTTAGAACCGTTTTCCAAAATACACAACCTGACGCCCTGCCAATCTTCTGAATTTCAGCTCCGAAACCACCGAGGGTCAGTCATGTCTGTCCAGGTATACGTGGTTCCTTTCATCTGTTAGTAACAATGATAATAATAGTAATTATGATAAAAAGAGTAACATGTTTGTCCAGAAGAATTTCTTCCCCACATAGCTTCCCTCCTCTCATGCTTTTCTTAAGCATTGCTGATGATTTGATTGAACTCAAAATAGTTACAGATTTTTCTCATTTAATATCCAATATTTCAAGGCAGGAAAAGTGCAGGCTTTTTTTATAAGATAGTTTTATAGACAAAGTGAAAGATTTTTCATTCTTGCTTCAAATTCATTGTGAAAACAGAAGGCAGTCTCCCCAGATGGAAACCTGTCATATCATTATGGGAATGTCAGATTTCTACCCGGGGCATATTGACAAAAAGCCATGGTTTTTGCCCAGGGGGTGGAATTTCACAAATTTCCCCAAGAAGAACTGCAGTCCCCCTGGTAGAAGACAGGCAATTTTCTTTCCCTACTTCAGATTAACAGAGAGTGCAAAGAGATTGGTTTTAGGCAAATGCCCAAAGAAGATAAAGAGAGATTTTAATGTCCAATAACTGGCCACAGGGGCTTGGCTTGCCTTAGCCAGTGAGGCCTGGCTGGTGTCTTTGGTGAGGCAGTGTACCCTGTACTGGGAATGGTGCTTTTTGATGCAAGACCACATAGCACATGTGTTGTCTTGCCCTGCAGAGGAGAGATTTTACTCTTTGGCCTCCCTGATTCTGTCATGCAAATATGCCTCCTTGTGTAAACAAGATATGCTCTTTTAAAAGTCTTTCTTAATTTCAGCCATGGTAGTTGTCTGTGTCCCACTCTGGAAACGGGCCATTTTAAACTTCTGTTAGTGGAGTGTTTGTGCATAGATTAGAAATATTAACAAATCAAGTCCTTGAGAATGAAGGGACAGATATATAGATGAAAGTGAAACAATTCCCAAACATTTTCATACATTTATAGTCATTAGAATCTCTCAGGGTTTCAGCAGATGAAAGAAATCTATGAGTGGCATAAGTCAGAGTAGAAACAGCCTAGGGGTCTGAGTTACTCTCTAGTCTACGACTCCACAGTCTTGCTGCCCGGTATAATAGGCCAGCAGATGAACAAGCGCTAGGCCCAGCGTCTACATATTTCTCTTCAATAAAGCCTTGCTGTTCTCAACAACAAAAAATCTCTCTTCCAAAGATGACGAAAGTGTAGGCACTTTGCTCCATTAATATACATCGCCCCAGTGTATATACATATATATTTTTTCTAGCACAACTACCTGCATCTTAAAAAAAATGCAGCAATAACTTCCAACTTCAAAGGTCTGAACTTCAAAAGGTTTCTTGCATTCTGCTTGATGGGACAGCATCTTATGCACACATGCTTTTCTCCCCCCCTGCTAAATGCCTTCGTAATGAGCTTGGGTTCAGATTTTGTGAATCGGAGCCAAGTAACTCTATTTTATTATATTTGCTGGGAAATGAACTAGCTCAGGGTAATTAGGAAGGCAATTTTATTAGCTTCTATTTCATAAAGATTGTTTTTTAATCAGAGTCAGAACTTACTAGAAATGATTGTGTGCTCATTGCTTGGGCCTCAGGAAATGAAGTGGGGCACCGTAGGTCCTAACCCACCGTAAAGCCAGAGCGATGAATCAGAAGCTGTGCTCTTAATCTCTCACCGTGCTGTAACAGCCAACCCCATCTGATGGCCTTGTAAAGAAAGGGGTCACAGTGAAGGACTACCTGGATCTAGTTTTTTAGAATCGAGCCTCAACGAACAAGGCAGTGAGAGCTGTCCCCTCGTGCACTGCAAAGTGCTGCATTTAAGTCGTGATCTCTCCTGGGTTTGGGAGGTGGGGGACACAGGGAAGGGGGATAGGACAAGCACAACACTGGAGGAGGCAACTGTGTCTCTCAGCGACGAATGGGAGGAGGGATTGGGACTGAGAGTGGATTTAGATCATGTAGCGCAGCTGTAGAAAAGACAGATGCTCCACCCAGGCACTGGCGTGTCCAGGGGCTCCTCATATGGAAAGGGAGCTGGGGATGGACATTGTCTCCTTTCCTGATGACCTCTCCAGGCACTCTGTTTGGGGCATCTCCTTATAGAGAGAACTTCCATACAGTAAATTAGGGAGAACTCAGAGAAGGGTGACAAAAATGATAAAAGGATTAGGAGAGATGACCTATAAAGAAAGGTTAAAGGAACATAGACTTTAAAGCTTTCAGGAAACGGAGCTAGAGAAGCGGAAGGCTCTGCTAACTGTCTACAAATATTTGAGCAATAATCATTTTAAGGAAAGGTGGGGAGTGTTTGCAGTGGCCGAGAAGGGTCTAATAAGAAGTAACGGTTTGTAACTAAGGAAAGGGGAAAATGTCGGTTAGGAGACATTAGGAAAAATCTCTTCCCAGTCAGGGCAATTAGGCAGTGAAGTGAGCTGCCTGGGGAGGTGGCTGAGGTCCCCTCTCAGCATGTGTTTCAAGGGAGGGAAGGGGCAGGAAAGAGCCGCCCCCCACCCAGGGCAAAAGACCTTCTCCTGCCCCAGACTAAGCCAGCAGAGCCTTCCCAGGGGCCCCAAGGGTAAGCCGAAGCTTGCACGTGAGCACGGAGGTGGTGAATGGTGTTCAAGAAAAATGTCCATGGCCTGTGTTTGGGAAACAATATTCCAGAGAGCCACAGCCTTCTGCTGTCCATCTTCAGTGTCTGCGTCTCCCGTTTCCCTTGCAGCCATGGAGGTATTTACATACATCATGGCACAACCCCTCTGGAAGACAGAGCTGAAGCAGAAGGAGTAGGGGGGGTGACTCTGAGGAAGAGGTGCCTTGGAGAATGAATGGTGTGAGATAGACACCGCCTTTGCTGTTGTGCATGGGGAGGGAAGTAGAGGAAATTGCTCTGTTTTGTCACATTGGAAGAGCCGGAGCAGGTGACACCGTCCTCAGGGATGCCTCCATAATCACTCCTCCAAATCATCGCCAGGTGGAATAATTTCTCCCCAAATCTTGCAGCTTCAACTTATTCTCTACAAGTGACTCATAAATCTTGTCCTGGAAGGCAAACCGCGATTCCAAGCTGCGGGCTCAAGGGTTTGCTGGATTTATTCAACTTTAGTCTTTATTTATAGACATAAAAGTGGATTATTGGTTATAACATCCAAACAAAAGAAAACAGATTGTAAGCATCCATTAATGCTTCCTCAAAAGGGAAACCACACGTTTCTCTCGGGCCTTTCGTTCCCTCCTTTGTCATATTAAGATGATGTCATAAACTCGTAATTACTTTGAGATGTTCCTGTGCACTTTATATCTGTGAGTTCAGAGGCACAAATCCCCCCTCTGATCAGGATTCAGAGCACAATACGAGCAGGTGGAAGATAAGTCTTTGGTGGCCTGCAATTTAGAAACCTCTGAAGTTTTGAACGCGCATTCTTTAACACCCCCCCCCCCTTCTCTCCATGAGAAAAAAGATGCATTTTAAATATCTTGGGTCTCCCATTATAGACGTGAGATGATGTGTTCATTTTCTGGAACAATTGCTACTGGAAAAGAAAATTATTTGGGTTACCAAATGATGGCTTACCGCATGTGAGAATGACAGCAACAATGCCACTGTGCTTCTCTGTGGGGGGATCCCTTCCTCTGCTCGGGGTGGGCAGGAGAACCCAGGCCCTCTGCACAGGGGCACAGCGGGCAGTTGTCAACTGGACCAGTGGGACACAGATAGTGCAGCCCCTGGACAGAGAAACGGATCACAAGATGGCGACTTTCTGTTTCCTCGGCCCAAATCGTTGTTCTTTTGCTCCCAGCTCCTCTTTCAGTTCTGCGAGGAAGAGGCCATAAAGAGCCTGTTTCCACGTCCTCTCCGGCCTTGCTCGGATGTCTTATTTCTCTTTGCTAATCATTTCAATGTCTGACCTCTCCTGCTCCACTGCTTGTGGACCCATCCACTGACCCGCTAGGATTTCCGACTCAGTGAACAAGCCCTTGCCCAGTTCACCTGAACCTCCAGTGCCAACCGGGGCGCGGAGGAAAGGGAAAGGAGAGAGAAAGGCCCTCCCTATTATCTTGTTGGGTGTCTTGCTTTCCCTACAGCTGTCACATAGTGTTCAATGTGCCCAGCAACATGCCTGCCTTTCAAAGAAAAGCCCCCCCCCCCCCACTCTCCTTTTACTTTCGAGTTGCTGAACTCTGTGTAGACAGAGAAGTAACTTTGTCCTGAACCCTGGCGTTTGGAGCAGGGTGGGGTGAGAGGGAGCGATCCCGACAGGCTCTAGCCTGGTCAGGGACGCTCCTGAGTCTGAGAGGCTCATGGGAGAGTAAGGACTGCAGCTGCCTGCCCGCCCTTGGCTTCAGCATCCTGTCTCTCTGATGAGGCTGCAGCACCCTTTCCCCCTTGTGATTAGCCAAGCTAGGGGGCTGATAAAGCCATCTGCCGGACGCTCTCTTGCCACGTGTTAACTGTGCAGTGGACCCCGCATGAACAGGCACCCGTGTGCGCCAGACACCTTCCAGAGACGGAAAACCCACATCCTTTTCGCTGACCCAGGTGATGAAGGAGTGGAAACAATGAAGACCACACAGAGATCCAGCAAAGCCATGCAGTCCCTTTGAGTTCTGCAGCCGGGCCCTCCACTCTTCCTTCCTCTTAGAAAGGGCTACAGAAGCCAACCATGGTGGGTTGTCAGTTGCTGCCGCCGCCGCCGCCGCCGCCGTCCACGGAGCTTGCAAGGCTCTCTGTGGTGGTTCTATTCTAGAACTTGGCTCAGCCCCTTTCTGGGGGGTTCCGGTTTGTATCGTGGACTTACTTCTGCAGTTCATGACCAGCCCTTTCCCTCCATTGTCTTCATTCTTTGCAAACCCCAGGTCACCGTCTCCCGTGAGCCAAGCCACTGGCTCCCGCCCCTGCGCAGGCACGTGGTGTGTGTGAGCACCGTTCAAAATGGAATACGGGCTTGGGAGGCAAAGCGCTTTGTCAGGATGCATTGCGCACCACATGCGGACCCTGTTTAGTTATTAGAATTTGAAAACTTAATGATACACTGTAAGAAAAGGCTTTGATAGGGAATTTTACTCCTGCACATTCATTTAAGATGCAGATTTGACGTATTAACGCAAAATTTAAAATTGTGTCCTCTTCATTGCAGTCCTCTGTGGTTTCAAGGTTCTAATAAATATTATGTCCTCCCATCGTGCAATTAAAATTTTCCACCTCATTTCACAATGCAAAACATTCACATGTTGTCAATCATCTTGAAACATGATTTTTTGACATCATATAATTTCACTTCATTTTTTCAGACAGACATCACACCAGGAAATTATTTAAGAAAGAATCCTATTATATCTTTATTTTTCCACCAAATTTCACCTTCAAAGGCAGTCACTTGTGTACATTTGAGCAGCTTCAACAATAAATCGGCAAGCGAAGGGAAGGACACCTCCTCCAGCAGGGATTCACAGATGGGCTCTGCCACTCCGGAGAGGCTGCGGATCAGTCGTGGGCACGCCGTTAGACAACATGGTTTTAGCCACGGGAAGTTTACAAGTCTTGCTGCACAAAGTGAAAAGGTTGCTGCTTGAAACGGCTGCCACCTGGGAAGCGGGGAGAGAAACATACGTGTGCTTTTGAACTTTCCTCTGTTTCATAACTAGCAGACACTAATGATTTGCCAAACATCCTGATTTCAAATGGTGGCAGTCAAAAGCAAGACTGCCTGCTGGGTGTCAGGTACCCCACCTGTTCCCTGCTCCGAAGTTCGCCTGACCTGGGCCCAATGAAAAGCTGTTATCCTTGAAGCCCCTCCCAGGGATAGGTGTACAACTGGTTGTAGCTTCGCTGGCATTCCACTCTGCGGTAGACATTTCCTCCTGGAAGCACCGGGTTGCCTTTTGGTTGCTGGGAAAACCTCGCAGAATGAATGGCCTCACACACAGAGTCTCCAGAGAGACTGGGGCAGGAGGCTGTGTGGCAAGGGGGGTGGAGTGGGGAAGTGCTGGTGTGGGGGAGGGGGGCGTGGAGATGGGTGGCCAAAGGAGGTGTTGGGATTTTTCAAGACATTCTCAAATTAGTATAGAGGAAGTATGCCCATCTGACATTTGTTTTCCATGGCAGAGAAAGTTTTTCAACAAAGGGTGAACCACACTCATGTCTAGGACTACTTTTGTGAGCGAGAGCAGTTAGTCGTTCAGGATGGAGATGATGGGAAGGAGAGACATTATGTTCAAGTGGGCTTGGTAGCCTTGACAGCAACCATGTCAATCTATTTCATTGAGTGTCTGCCTCCTCTTGGATGCCCTTTAACTTTACCAAGGATGCTGCCCTTTTCCAAGGACTGACTCCTGATAGCATCAGAACTACATGAGAAGTCTTACCGTCCTTGCTTCTACAGAGCAGTCTGGTTGTACTTCCTTCAAGACAGATTTGTTTGCTTTTCTGACACCATAATTCATCAAATGCACAATTTCCCTCCAGTCTTTCTTCCTTATTCATGGTCCAGTATAGGAGATGATTGCCAATACCATGGCTTGGGCCAGCATGGCCCTGTTTCTCACAGTGGCATCTTTGCTCTTTAACATGGTAAAGGAATTTTTTTGTAGTGGGTTTACTCCATGTAATACATTGTTTGATTTCTTGATCGCTGCTTCTAGAGGTGTTGATTGTTGATCCCGATGGTGTTAGACAGGGTTCTCTAGAGAAGCAAAACCAGACATGTGTGGTCATACATATATAAAAGGATAGCTTTATACAGCAAGAAGGAATATAACAGCCAATTAAACCAGGTAGCAGCACAGAGGCAAAGAACCAGCTCCAGGAGCAGCACCCTGGTCTGAGCTCCAGAGGCTCAGTTCAGCTCACTTTTGTAGAACAGTTGGCAGACTGAAAGTCCTTCAACTCAATTGGGCTGTTGGCCCAAGGTCAAGGAAGGACACAGGGGCATGCATCTTCTCTCAGGCAAGACAAGCTGAGCCTGCCCACAGCTAGCAAGCAGCCCAGTGGGTCGGCAAGAGCATGGTAGCTAGGCAAAGCAGGCCTCATAGGATTTTGAATTCAAGCACAGCAGAAGGAACCACCAGCCTCAAGCTCAAGCGACGTGTGCACAAGCAGCATGGTGAAGCATGTCTCAAAGGAGCCTGTAGTTCTAAATGACATGATCCACAGGTTGGCTTGGCCCACAGGCAGTGCAGCACACAGTTGAGGCAAAGCACGGGCTCAAGGAGCAGCACCAATGGTTCCGATCACCAGGGAGCAAGCGAGAAGGGGGCCAGCCTTGGGAAGCCATTGATCTCATTGCCTTCCAATCAAGCTGTGACCCGATCAAACTCTGCCCACATGTTCCTGTGGAACTAGTTGGCACAATCATCCTATCACGCCAAGTCAGCCTTGACAACCAGCAGTGACATCCTTGACAGCTTCAACCTTTTCTCCACCGATGATGTTGCAACATCAGCCTCAAACATGCCCATTTGGAGGATTGCTCAGGACCAGGGTGTGGTGCTATCAGCTCAGTGTGGCAGCACTGACTTGATGGCACCTAATGAGCTTCAAGTTCATCTCCATCATCACTTATTAATTTTAGGAAGTTAATTTAACCCTCACTCTGACACTTGCATAATGAATACTCCATTCATATTCAAAATCACAAAGTAGAGTTTTCAATAGCCCCAGTTCCAGTCAATCACAGAAAGGGAATCACAGAGAAGCCCTTTATGAACAGGCTAGACTCGGTCCCTTTGCCCCTGTCCCATGATTTGCTGAGAGTATTCTAGGTCTCTGTGTATGCTGTCACATAGAGATCAATCAATGGATCAAAGTGAAACACTCATTAACATAGGAAGGGATCCTTTAAAGTGGTTCCCTTGAATTCAGTGTTATACTAGAGTGATTGTCTTCAGGATTTTATTAATGATTCATCTCTCTTGTCCCTGCATCAATGGCAATGGAGATGGAGGTGTCTCACCTGCTGGCTTCCCAAATACCATGATGTAGGAGGCAGAATTATCTCTGTGGTCTAACCTTTTTTTATCCTATTCTGACATCAGCCATTTCTCCGCACCACTCTACATTTATTCTGGGTTCAATAATTCATTGAAACAGACACAAGTTACTCGCAGGTAGATAAGGGAAGTTCATAAGTTACCATAGTCAAGACCAGCAGACAGCCAGCCAGGACAATCTGTCCACAGTGGCATCTCTCCTCTCCTCTCCTCCACCAGCAGCCAGGTCTCTCCCTCATCCTTAGTCTCTCAACCAGGAGGCCCCTTGGCTTTGGCCTCCATGGCCCAGGAAGACAGCCTGCCAGTCATGGTCCCACAATTCCACAGTCTCAAGCCTGCTGAGCAGAAGGACTCTTTTGCATCTACTCTCCATGGCCTCTGCCACTTCAGAAAGATCTCCTATGAGTGTCTTCCTCCAAATGGCCCTGGAATTGCTCTCAGTGTCCCAGAGAGCTCTTCTGCCTTGGGGAATGGCTTTCATGGACTCCTGATTATCTTTTATCACATCACAGCCTCAAGGAAGAGAAAGGATAGCGGGTGTCTAAAATCACACCCTCTGGTGAAGTCTTAAAGCTGCCCCCCAGGAAACAAAGGGTGTGACTTGGTTCACACCCTCTTCTGAAGTCAGGTCTTCATTGCACCCTAATCCTGTCCATTAGTGTAGTAGAGAACACACTCTGAAGTGGGGTGCTAGCCATGGGAGAGTGTTGAATTGCTATCACAAAAGGAGTTATGGCTAGAAGGGCCATTCATTGACTATTTCTTTGTCCCTACTTTGTAATGATGCCACATAGCACTACCCCCCCATGCCTATCATGTACTATGCATTGTTTAATAGCTTTATGCCATTTAAATGTTACACTACCTATTGAAGTCAAGTTGGAATTGCTATCTCTGCTTACCGATAAGAAAGCTGCTTGGCTGAGCCTCAGGGGCATAGTAGTTGTGCGTGGGACTGTGGCCCACTGGGTTGAAGGTTCAAATCCAGCAGTGCTCTCCAGGAGCAAAGCTGGGCCTCCTATTCCCACCACCAGGGGGCATTGATGCCCAACAACAACAACAACAAAAAGCAAACAAAAAAAGAAAACTAAGTCTTATGACTAATAAGCTATCAGAGTTCAGACCCAAGTCACATAGCCAAAATGTTTTTCCAATGAATGCTGACAATTAAATCCATATGATATGGATATTCAGACATGCTTATCCATTAATTATGCCCATATTCAGAATACCCCTCTCTGTTTGGATGGTATGATTAGTGGGTCAGAAAGAGATTCTTCATGGTAGGCAAGAGCAGGATTTCCTCAATTTTTTTTCTAAATAAAGCTCATTGCAATGTTCTTTAATGTTCAATCTAGAAAAATGTCTCCAGAAACCAGGAAATACTTAACTTTGCCCTCTAAAGCCAACTGTATGGAAAATGAAGACAGCAATTAGCATTCATCACCCCTGGTGATATTTATCTCCCTCTTTGGGTTTATGCAGTGTGATCGCTGTGGTACCTCAGTGCATTGACATCCTTGCTAACTTCTCACGAAGCAATACTTCTAGGGGACCAGCTCCTCTGCACTGAAATATCCTATGCCTAGCTCACAGAGAGCCACTTCATCTTCTAAATATGATAAATCTTTCATCTTCTGAACTTCTATGTTGTCCACACTTGCACAAAAGTAATTCAATAATATTCCTACATGTTAGTGAGTTGTGTTTCAAATCATGGAAGGATAGATTTCAGGGCCAGGGTCATGGTGTGTCTACATACCACTTACCACTTGTTTTCAATTATTTGATACAATGTAAAGAACCTCTGAGAATGTGTGTGTGTGTGTGTGTGTGTGTGAGAGAGAGAGAGAGAGAGAGATGATTAAAAGGCTTCATGGTCATCTCATATGTACTAACAGTTTTGCCTCACAAAAAAATGAAAGTTTACTCAATATGCTTTCACATGCCTTAATCTCTTCATCTGTAAACTTTATTTTCATCACTCCAAATACCAGTTTCCTTGTTTACATATCTGCTTACACATGGCTCATCGTGGTTGCCTCAAAGTGGTAGCTTTGGTCTTCACATGTACATGATCTTTCAGTTCATAATCTCTACTAAAATTTAATGCAGATTCCACTTTTTTTCCTATTTCAATTTCCTGGGAGAAAGGATATGCTTTTAGTAGCATAGGTGAAGTGTCCTCTACTGGTCTATGCCGTTGTGATCAGGGAGAGTAGGTGGGAGGAGAGACTGTTGTTTTTCAGGACACGGGGCAGGTCTTTCCAGAAATAAACTAGAAACAGAGAAAGATGAGTTTAAACCTACCAAGTGTAGCAGTTGCTCCACAGGAAGAAAGATGAGGCTGGCTGCTTCTCTCAGGACTGAGAGTTTTGGATACTCTCCCTCACTGTCATCAAGTTGATTCTGACTCACTGAGACCCCACACGATAGGGTAGACCTGCCCCAGTGGGTTTCTGAAACTGTAACTCTTTATGGGAATAGAAAGTCTCACTTATCTCCCTTTGAGTGGCTGCTGGCATCAAACTGCTGACCTTGTGGTTAGCAGCCTGCTGTGTAGCCCGCTATGTTACCAGGACTCATTGGATACTCTACATGGGGGCGCAGTTTTACTCTGAAAACATTTTCCATGAGCTAGAATCTATTCCACAGCAGTGCCTGTAGTTCAGAGAAGAATTCGTCAATGAAGCAAAGGTTTCAACACTTGACCACTAGCCCTCAACCTGGTGACTCCAACCCAAGAGAGGCACCTCAGAAGACAGACCTGGACATCTGCAACTCCAGGATGATGGAGTCACCATCTGAAACACCATATGAATCAACTGCACCTGTACATAGGAGGTCACTTTGAGGAGAGATTGACCGGAGGTCAACTACCAGCATCATAGAGAAATGCAGATTCCTATACTCAGAGAGCTGGGCCCTGGACATATATAAAGAGAGGTGTGTCTCTGAGCTGGGTTGACGCCCCAGCAGGGCCTTTGAGTTGATTTCTACAGAGCCACAGGGAGGCAGGCTGACTCAGTCGTAGAGGCAGCAGAATTAAGAATCTTCACTCTCAATTTGGTTGCTTATTTTTGAATTTCTGATACCTATTCCCATCGACACTTGTGATCACAGAGACTGAAGCTTAGTCAAAGTAGAGACCCCCAAAGCACCTGTCTGACTATTGGACAATCCCTCCCAGAAAGGCCATGTAGGAGGGAAGATATCTCCAGGGTGCAACATAGCACACACACACACCTATCTTTTAGTTCTTTAATATTTCCTCCCCTTAGTATTGTAGTCCCAGTTTTACCTTATTAATCTTGTTAGATCTGCATATATTCATTTTTATAATGAAGATCATCCAACAGATGAAATCCAAGACAGTTACGTCCATCAGAAATAGTAATGGGAGCAACAATTTCCTGGGAGTATAGGAAAAGAAGAAGCAGGGGTGGTGGTGGAAGGTCCAGAAGGAGAAACCAATAGTAAAGATGGCAGTATAATCCCACTTAAGGGGAAACAATAACAGAATTATAGGTAAAGGATGGAGTGGATGGTATAAAATATAGCAAAAAACTTAATGATAATAATTTGCAATATAAGAATAAGGGTTCCTGAGGGCAGGGAGAGAGGGAAAGAGGGATCAAGGGGAGTTGGTATCAAGAAATTCAAGAAGAAAGAAAATATTTTGAAAATGATGGTGACATAATTGTACAATTATGCTTGATCTAATTGAATTATTGATTTTTGCACTACTGAAAGAGCCCCCAATAAAATGATTAAAAATGGAGAGAGAGAGAGAGAGAGAGAGAGAGAGAGAGAGAAACTTCATTCTTTGAAGTGTTTCTTGGGATATTTCATTTCTGTTGATCGAATCCAGAATAAAGAGAAAGTTTAATTAAACCAGTCATCCACCATTTCCTGCCCCAGAGTACACTTGAGAAACTCCATGCTTCCCCTCTAACCCTTGTATTTTTCAGAGACAAAGTCACACCAAACAAGGTTGACTTTGCATATATGACAAAAGAAACCTTAAAGACAACTGAAAAGCACTGTGATTTAGTTATTTCTAATTGTCAGCTCTTTATAAACCATAACTAGGGCTCCTACTAATTCATAATGGATTTCTATGCTTTGACAAAGAAAGATGAAATCATCATCCCTTTGTGGATAAGGTTGAATTGGAAGACAACATGGTCACTGGGAGTCCCTGCCTCCTCCTCCTGCAGTCCCATTGGGGTCAGGCTGGTTAAACCTTCATGTCACTCAGCTTAGCTGCTAGGTTCTCAGACATCAATTGTGCCAAGGTGGTTGCCGTGCTCACTCTCATGAGATAAAAGCATCTGCATTAAAACAGGCTCAGATATCAAGTTTCTGCTTTTGCCTCTAAGATTCCAAACAGAATTGTTCTACTGGTCCCAGAATGCCCCCAAATATGATCTTGTTTCTAATATCCCATTTCCATGATTTCTTTTCCCCAAAGCACCACTTTTGCCAGGTTTCTTGCCATGACATATGTGTCTGGGGATGTAGAAAGGGTCGATTTCTCTCCCAACATGCTTCCCTCCAGGTGCATATGGGAGCGTGGAGTGCTGTCTCCTAACAGTGTGCAAAGGTGAGTTCTAGTACAAAGACAAACAACCTTTTGAACATTCCCCTTCTCCTGACAACTGCTTAAATATATCATATTTTGTCCCTACTGTTTTAGGTTCAGCCTTATGAGGTTTGACCTTGGGATGATGAGGATAGATCACCGTTTTCGTGCCCACTGCCAAATTGCTCCACCAGGGAAAATATAAAAATGCAATGAGTCTGAGCTTGACTGTAATCAAGCAACAACAGAATCTCATGAAAAAGCTCTGGTTTGCATTTTTATGTCATTTGAAAGATTCTTGTACATGAGCAGAGAGAACATCAGCCCATAGTCACTGTCTCTTTCAGAGACTGTATATCATGATAAAGTTAATAACATTTAAACGTGAATGTTTACTAAAAGCTCTTCCAAATTCTTCACTTGAATCATCCCATGCAATTATCAGAGCTACCTTTTGAAGCAGATAGTGTCATTATCTCAATTTTATAGATGAAGAAATGAAAGTTTAGAGAGGTGACAGAGCATGCCCAGGGTCACCAAGTATGAAAGGAGCAGGTGACTGTTCAAATCCAGTGTGGGTTCAGAGTCTCCATGGGCCACCAACCCATGCTGTTGCAAGTTGGCTCCATCTACAGCTGCAGGAACCTGGAAAGGGCAAGGCTGAGGATGTCTTCCTGGATGCCCTTCTTTTCCATTTACATCTGCGCAATTTCCTTGGGCATACCTTGCAGATTTGATGATACCTCTACACCGTCCTGGGGTTTGAAAGAAGAGCACATGGGAGATGTCCCTAGCAGTTTATGACTCTGCTTTCAGATGCTTCCCAAGAAGGGTGCTGGTAAAAGAAGAGGCAAACTGCTCTCCTGCTTGGAAACACCCATCTACCTTTTTCAAGATGACTTTCTCTGCATAATGAGTTCCACGGATAAGAATAAGAAGTTCAATGGAGGACCAGCACTGTGGAGGACTATGGGAGAGTGGTGCCTTCTGGATGAGGGGAGATGTTTCCTATGAGACTACCATGTTCCAGGAATTAGCCCCAATCGTGGAGAAAAGAGGCTGGCTCTTCACGGAGAAACAAAGACTCAAAAAGACTCCTAGTTTGTTTTTGCTCTCCAAACAAGATCAGAGGGTCTTAAGGGAAAGAGAGATGGGAAAGCTGGACTCTTCCTTGGGGGGAAGTTTTAGGAGGAATAGTCTCTGGGTGTTGCAAAAGTTTCACACACTCAACTGGTAACTAAAATGATGGGGATTTGAATCCACCTTGAGGTGCTTTGAAGGCACTGGCTGTTTCCATGTGAAATACCAACCACTGAAAATCCAGGGGAGCCCATTTCTTCCTTGGATTCATAGGAGACCTTCATTTCATAAGTTGCATCTGAGTTGACATCAACTGGTAATCAGTTGAGATCTAATAAGCAACCGGAACCTAACCATGGCCTCAGAGAAGAAACTTGTCCATAGACTTCATTGTTCACGTAGATGAACCACTGCCTCATCTAGGCTGACATGCCCAGGGTTCCTCCGAAAAGAAGACCTGCCCATCAAATAAACCCTAGCAGGATTTCTAAGCATTTGCGCAATATAAACCTGATCCTGAAAATAAGACCTAGTGATAGGTGTGACTACGCAGTGGATCTGCACAGCCCATGCATTTCCTCGGTGACAAAGACAGCCCTTCTCACCTGCCCTACCCTGACAGCTGCATTCCCAGAGGTGACCGGAGAAGTGCGGACAGCCCCACCAACAAGGTCGGCTCCCCTGTCAGGCCCCGGCCATCCTGTGCTTGCTGCCACTTGAGGCTATGAGGAGAATGTCTGAGGAGAACTTCTCCTCAGGGAAGGGAGGAGTGGGACGCTCCCCTTTAGGGACTGGTTGTCCCCAGGGGGAAGAAGGGAAGCTGTGGCTGCCATGGGACTCAGTACCCACCAGCCACAGTCTCTGGGCTTCTCTCGTCCCCTACAAATGCCAGATGAGAGGGAAAAGCTTCAGGATGGAATTCAGGGTTTGGAGAGGTCTGATGATGCCCCAGAAGAATGCGACTTAACTCTATTTGAATAAATTGTTGAACTGTATTAAAAAAAATAACCCAATTCTCTTAAAATAAGCCCTAGGGTGTCTTCTTGAGGAAGAAGAAGTATAAGACCTTGTCTTATTTTCAGGGAATAATAGATTTTGCCTGCTCACCACACTCAACTGTTCTCATTGGAACCACAGGAGAGGGGCCTGGGTACAATGAGAGAGAAAGAACAGCATTCAATCTTCTTTTTTTTTTTTAAGCCAGATTCAGTGCATTATTTGAGATATAGGGATTTTTCCAAAAGGAAGGCTGTGGATGAGATGGATAGGTGCAGGGCTGCGTCGATGGGCTCAAACATAATGAGAATGGGTGGGGGATGGCACCGGACTGGGCAGTGTGTCAGGCTACTGAACAAGGAGCCGCTGGGGGTGGGGGGAACAACTCAAAGGTACTCACAACAACAATGTTGCCTTAAGATACTCTTGAATTCTTCAACTGCAACTCTTCCATGAAAACATCTGTTAGTGACATAGCAGATGGGCAAACAAAAGATACCCCATGTATCATTGGTGTTTAAAGAACTTTCAAGCATCCCCTGAGCAGGCCACTGACCAGGCCAAGGGGTTCCACACACCTGGGGGCATGGCAGAGAAGAGGTCACACTCACCAAAGAATAGCGTCTTGATCCTGAATTTTAACCTGTTGATTTCCTAATAGCAAACGTGCTCTATGGATTCTGCATGGCTACTGCCATGGATTCTCCAGGCTCATTAAGGAATAGAGAGTCCCATGGGAGGGATGGATCCAAAAGAAAGTGGGCTGTCCCCTGGCTATCCAATCGTTTTTCATGCCAGAGCACCCTCTGCCTCATGGGGACCAGCCTCTGCCTCCTGCCAATAAAATGGACTCATCTTCCCTCTTGTGAGTCAGCTGCCACATAGCACTCCATGATATGATGAATGGTACTCCAGTGTTTGTGTTGAACATCCAAGGGGTCAGTAAGGCTAGGGGTCCAGACTTTTGCTTGTTTGGTTTCTTGTCTGCATTCATTTCTTTCTCCCTCCTTCCCTCCCTCCTTCCTTGTGTCACAGTTCAGTAACTTCCTGGCCAGATGTTGGTTGGATTGAGTATTTTTATGGGGGGTAGCAGGAGACGTGGCCTCTCTGGCTCTCCCTTCTTTTATCATTTCGATCCCTCATGCAATATAATTATTGATTGCTGATTATCCTCAAAACATCCTGTGAAATGGAACTTTATGTAATTTGAAGATGTACACACACCCCTTTTGGTCTGGACCTGCTTTTACATTGAGCATCTCAAACAAGCCTTGTGCTGAGTGGGCTCTTTCGAATCTGATCCTCAATCCATATCATTAACACTTTTTTCATATCAGACATACATGCATCGCGAATTTTCCTGAGCCCTGTTGTCGTGGTCTGTGCAGCTAATCCTTTAACAGCTCAGGGAACCTTTCCTAGGTTCCTTGGCTTCTGAGGATCTCTGTGATTGTGGAGTGCCCCAGCCTACACCTGGAGCAATAGTCTTCACTGGTTTTCCACTTTTGTTTTGTTTCACTTCCAGATCAATACTGCTCCACTGCCTCGTGCTGCTACTCGCACAAGCACTGGCTTGCTGTGTTCAGGAACCACGATGCACTGCACAGTAGCACTTTAAAAAGAAAATTAAACACAGAGATATGGCTACAACACTCAAGAGACTGCGATACACAAAATTGGATGCCGCTGCCTATGAGTTGAAGCATGCATTGTTAAAGAGTAAAATATTAGATAGAACATAAAGTGGATACAAAAGTCAGTAACCAAGGGCTTTACTCCCCTGGTGGCGCAGTGGTTGTGAATTGAGAATTGCTTAACCCCGAAAGGTCTATGTTCAAACCCTTCAAATGGGACTTTCTCTCCCATAAAAACTTACAGCCTCAGAAACCCACAGGGGCAGTTCCAGTGTGTTCTAGTACGTGACTCTGAGTTGGGACCTACTAGATGGCCACAAGTTTATTTGGAACGTTAATTAGAGGTACCATGTGTATACCTGGCCCTACAGTCCATTTGTATACAAGAGGTATGCAGTCCACATATCACAAGCAGAACGCTACTGCATTTTCTGACTTATTCACTGATTGGGCTTTCTGCACTGGATGGTAACCTTAGGGAATATGGGTGTATATGTGGCCGGATGTTGCCTGAAATGACATTAGGTCTTGCGTGGCTGTTTCTCATTGCTTTCTCTTAGAGCCTCCCACTCCATCTCTCTTTCTGCAAAATCTTGATACAGGTATGTGCTTAGGAATTTAAGCAAGAAGAGGTGGGAGAAAAGATGAGGCTGTTGACTGGAGCATAGAGGACTGAATAGCACAAGACAGGCCGTGGGAGAGCCTCTGCTGTCCTTCTGTGACCCTCTCTTTCTGTGACAGAAAAATAGCCCCTCCTCCCCCCTCAAAGAGAGAGAGAGAGAGAGAGAGAGAGAGAGAGAGAGAGAGAGAAAACTAAACTCACTGCCATCAAGCTAACAGGATAGGGTTGCACTGCTCCCCACCCCACCCCCGTCCTTGTAAGTCACTCTTGGTCAGAGTACAAATCCCTGAGTGACCTACCTTGTGCTTTGTGGCTCAACCTGTCATCACTGTGACGCCAGGGCCACAGAAGTGGAGACCGGGTAGTGTAGGGGGATATGGTCTGAAAGGCTAATAACAAGCTCAGTGGTTTTAGTCCCACCAACTGCTCTACAGAAGCTGTCTACTCCTGGAAAGATCTATAGTCTCCGAAATCCTATCCAGGATTGATACGAATTTAAATAGATAGAGATGTGTTTTCCCCCACTGGTGGGTCAGTTGTATGAAGTGACCCTAATAACATCTGCTGCTTTTTAATGGGAAGAAGTTTTGAAAGCCGCCCTTGATGACATTTCCTGGGCAAATACTAGAGGCTTGTATGTATTTATTTAATAAATACTCTAGTTGTTATTAAATGTGCATAATGCCATGCTGGATGGATGGGTCCTGTTTCAAGATAGTATTAATTTGGGGCATTACTGACCTCTGGTGGGAGTAGGAGACCCAGCCTTGCTCCTGGAGAACTGCTGCTGGATTTAAACCACCAACCAAGTGGGCTGCAGTCCCGTACACAACCACTACGCCACCAGGGCTCAGCCCCATCATGCAGGCTTAAGTACTACTATTAGCACACCTTTCTCATCTCTTAGATGCAGAAGCAGAAGCCAGGTGAGACTAAGAAACTAGCGGAAGACAAACACAAATAGTAGCAAAATTGAAATTTGTACCTGGGCTCTTTGGTCCGACTCTAGAGGTTTGATCACTAACTAGGTTACCTCTCCAATATTTACTAATACTTTTGAAGGATTTGTAACAGTCTTATAGAACTCTTCCATATTTCTCTATATTTCTGAAAAAGAGATGACAACACTGGTGGAAGAGAAGCACTTCCTACTCTAACTTTAAAGCAAATGAATGTTCTGAGATGATTTATTTTAATAGATTTTTATACAGTATATATGTTTTAAATATAAACAAGCATATATACACACAAATATATATGTGCACATACATATATATTCAAATGCTACATGAATATATTCTGCCTAATCCATACAGAGCTTCATCAATATTTCTTCTTTATTCTCTTTTATGTCAGCAGCTTTCTTTATATATTTCCATTTTCCACATTTTTCAGAGTGATTGCATTAGGTTGCATACACTTCTCCTGAAATATTAAGTGCATGCAATCCGCATCTGCACATGTTGGGCCTGTAGTTATGATCTATCATTTCAAAAATCCACATGTTAAAAAAGAGCAGAGCGGGCCCAGGCTGCTATGAAGTATGAGGTCCAAAGAAACCCCTGCCATTCATCTTGTCACGAATGCCGGGACTAACAAGACCCCAGAGTTTCTGTCTCATTGGCAGATCCTTTGTCCAGAAGCCATTGAAGCCACATGCATGCACACATGTTCACACACACACACACACACGCACGCACGCATGAGCATAAATATTCACACCAGCACTCCCTTCCATATGTCCTGTACAGCAGAGAGAACCCACCGTGCTCCTCATGAGTGAGCCTCAATAGTGTGAACTAGGAGAAGCACCCCTAGGAAAGGCAGACTTGCTGAAGGGTTTAGAGTAGATGGGACAGTCTCATGGGTGTTACCTAGAGGGTTGAGCTCTGTCCCCAGGACCATTTGTGAGAAAGTTATACAAGTGGTTGGAAACAGAACATCTTAAACTTTTAATTACCTTCCTTGCCTCCAACTTTCCTTTTATATTCTGGCTCCCTTTCCATGTTGGTCTTTACATATTCCAAGCTTCCAAAGGTGCCACTTCTGTGTCTTGGGTCCCCTACCCACCCACTGCACATGCACCTCTTGGGTAGGTGGTGAGGCAGGTTTTCATTGGTAGCTAATGGAAATGGGTCTTCATACGTAAGCGTTGGGTCATGTATGTGGTAGTGTACATTTCTGGTTGGTGGTTTCTCACTGTACTGACATCTTGGGTACCCCACATGCCTGCATTGCCTCCACAAATTCTTTTCTCTCTCTTTAGTCTAAATTATTCCAATGCGTTTCTGCCATGGTGTGTGCTCACATCTCAGCGCATGCATTCTCTTTAGTTATGCCCTCTCCTGCAGTCTCATGTTTAGGAATTTCCAGTCCTTGTCTTACACGATATTACTGGTTTAAGGTTGAATCTATAAGTTGAACAAAGCTAGGGATCCTTTAAATATGTTGGAGATTAATTCCTGGAAAACAAAATCAACATAATTGAATAACTTAGCTAGTTTATTCCAAATTAGTAAATCTTCCCCTCACCCTTTTTTCTTCGGTAGACTTTATTCAATGCTATGTCTATCACTATTACTTCTGCCTGTAACATCTACAGCTTTGGCCAGTCATTTTGTCTATATAATTCCCTATATGTGGATGCTTTTACATACACACATCTACGGATGGTTAACATTGTGGACAAAACAGCCAGATTATTTTGTGAGTTTGCCTCCCACCCCCACATTTCAGCTGGGTGTCCTGGCTTTGTGAAGGGACAGATTATAAAGTGCTGCCCACCATGTACGACTTTGAATATGCTTTATTGATGGAGAACAAAGTTCCATTTGCTCACAGAGTATAATTAGTAAAAGAAAAGCTAATGAATGTTGGATCACATTCTTTAGAAAAGGTAATATGCCTGGTACATACATATATACATGCATACATACATACATATAAAGAATTATTCCCTCTGATTGTCAAAGTTTACTTCTTTCTTTTCAGATTCTTCTTTGTATTGTTTTACAATCTAGGTATATCTGTTTAACATGAAATGCAGAAAATGACAGGGCTCAGACAGCTACTGCATCCAGTGACAAAGATTACTGTCATCCTGGCTCATCAGTTAATTCATCATTGGCAATGGTCCATTCCATTTCCTGGTAGCCTAGCAACAACCAATGATGGGGAGGGCTGTTCACCATGTGACCATGGTATGTGGTACTTTCCAGAATGCTTTTACATAAAAATAGGATGATAATTTATAAATTTACATTTTTATTTTAATAAATGGGAATATTTGGTTTTAGGGGTTGACATTCAAAAGAAAGACAATTTTATTTTGCAGACCATGACTTTAATGTGCTGGACTAGTGACTTGATAACAGAAATGGAGCTATCAATTTCACACATAAACAGGGTTTAAAGTTGAGCCTGTGAATGCCTTACTTTACCTTAGTGTGAATGATTTCCTTTAACAGAATAACTCTACACAAATAATAAAATTAAATGAGAGCTGTTCTTACATTACTGTGTGCAAATGTGTGCATGCACACACACTTAACATACCACATAGCATTTTGAGTCTGAACTTTGACTCTTAATTTTCTTTATCACTGAAAGAAAAAGCAAAGAAAGTCATAAGCAAGCCTTATTGTTCTCTTCAACATTCCATAGACACATGCGTATATGGATCCTTAATTTCTCACAATCCTAACTGACTCACAGTTGGAGAACTTATTAGAAAACCCTGTTGTTTATCCTCCCGGATCGAATTCCCTGATTGTGAGTAGGTATGGGTGCGTTCACAACTTTTGAAGCTTTTTTCTGATAGAGTAATTGATAGAAATCTTATTTAAATGCCATAATGCTTTTTCTCTTGTTAAGAGAGTATCATTGAATAAATGGTTTTATTTCCATGTTAAGAAAATCTATAATCACTACCCTATACATTAAAAAAAAATTCCTACCTAGCCCCATCTGCAGAGACAGCAGTGGAAAATAGGCGACTACCTAAGATGTGAATTCCGTTAAATATTAAAGAGATCTCATCAATGATTTTATTAGTCTCTGAGCTCAGCAAAGGCCTCCCTGACATCTAAAGCCTAATGATTTTTTAAAAATATATTTAAAGCCTTGCACTGCACCTTTAAATATTGAACAATATTGAAAAATATTGAAGCCTCTTTTTTGTATATTAGCTTTAGGCAGAACTGTTGTATGATTTCCACTCCTTTCATGACATTGTAATGATGTTACCACATACAACTTTATCTTGCATGAAAAGGTGAAGTCATGAGTGATTTCTCCAATTTAAAAGCACTCAACCCTCACAGTGCTAGAAATGAATATTTTGCATATATTCATGCAACAATGATTCAATTTAAGATTTCTATTTTCAAACATTGCTTGAAACCTTCACTATGTTAGTAGTAAAATTGCCAAAATGTGTAATAAGATTTATTATAGATGAGTAGCATTTTATTTAGTATTTCATGTTAACACGCTTTTAGGGTTACCTGGTTTGGCAGGAGAATTCATCTTTCTTTTCTAATCAGAGATAACGTTTTATTGTATTTTTAAAAATACTCTCCCCCTGTGTACATAGTGTGGCGCAAGCTGCATTTTCCCTCCCTGGCATTGCAAACCCTCACTTTGCTCATGTCAAAGCCCAGTGGGCCCTCACACAAAGCTAGCCCTATTAAAGGAAAGAAAGAAAACACTGTCACTTCTCCATTGTCATCCCTGTCCTCTGTCTCCCAAATAGTCATCAAACCCCTTTCCTGTGCATCTTTAAAATGGGATCAACATGGTATGCCCTTGTTGCTACTGTGTAGATGTCTGTGTAACAGCTTCCAAACTGACACACTCCAAGTTTCCAAGAGGCCATGGAGAAGCAGATGCTACAGACTCAGAAGAGGGGCGATGGTGGGGTCTCTAAAGGGGAAGGCTGTGCTTCTGTAAGCCTCGTGCACAGTGAAAGGGAGCTGTGATGTCACTAAAGGTGGGCACCCTCGGATTTATGTTTAAGAGAGAGGGAAAGTAGGTGACCACCTCATGGCCATACCTGTTGGTCTCTCAAGGCAGACAAAGAAAGGCACAGAATCCCAGTCATTCTTAAAGCATCCACTATGTATCTCCAGTCTATCCGTGTGCTTTCTGACCCGGGGGGACAAGCCCTTCAGTAATGAAAGTAGGGGCTTTCCACAGAGGATTTATGCAGGAAGGGGCCTTCCTAACTGTGTACATTTATCAGGCACATACCGACACACACACACACGAGTATCAGAAATGCACACTTGTTCACAGCATGTCTTGTGTGTGGATGAGTTCATACTACACCCCCTAAGACTCCACTGCTCCAATCCAGAATGGACCTTCTAACTTTGATTTCATTTCCAGGGGACCTGGTTTCATTAGCCACCGATCACCCTTGTCTGTGCAAAGCTACTCACAAGAGGACACCCCCACGCTGGTGTGATTTTCTGTGGTGATCTTGAGATCTCTAATAGAAAAATAAATAAATAAATAAATAAGGCTAGCAGCATGCCAGAGAGTGGCTTGTTCTGCATTTGGAGGAGGTAAAGAGAGTGGTGATCTCATTAGGCCCCTGGGTGGGCCAAATTTTCCTAATTACATGGAAATCAGAAGCAGCCCGTAGATTGTGGTACCTTACCTGCTCAGAGTAAACACTCCCCCGCTGTCACTAATGTCCTATAAATCATGTTAAAGAGAAGCGTAATTAACATTTTTGATCAAATCAAGCTTCCCAGTCACGAGATGCTTGAGTGACTAAAACTAAATCTCAGTGTCTGCTGTGAATAGATTTACCAGAGAAGAGGGGTGGGGATGGCTGGGCCACCGTGGGCAACAATATCTGAGCTTGCGTGCTCACAGGGCACAGCTCACAGGAAAGCCCCAGGCCTTGCCGCAGTCACGGTCATGGATGCAAGACCCTCCAGAAGCCACGGGTCTGGGCCAGAGGCAGGTGGGAGGCAGCAGCCCCCAGTGCAAGAGGAAATCGGTCTCGTTTCCTTTCTTCTCTGTGGCTCTGATGGAAGCTTATCCTTGATGGGTTTGGCCAGCTTCATTCTGCTTGTCTTTTCAACTATTTAGAAAGGATGTTCGTCCTGGTTAAAAACTTTGGAAAAATCATGTCTGTCTTCTTTTTTTTTTTTCTATTTTGTCTATCAAGAAAAACAGTTGGATTGTCAAAGATTGGTTCATGAGAATCCAAGTGCAACTGGAGGTGGGTATCAGAGTAGAATGGTTTGAAGTGAATCTAGAAGTTCTCTAGCCCCCTCCCAAACAACAGCTGTATAGAGAACCATGGAACTTCTGTTCTAGGGAGACAAAGTTTGTCGTTATTCACTGACAGAAGACGATTTCATTGCAAATCCTCAGGGAGAAGTAACCGGTCAGCTTGCATTCCCACGAAGGTGTAGGTAACTGGGAATAGCTTCTTGATGGAGGAGTGAGGGGAATGAAAAAAGGGTGGAAGGGATGTGAGATGACTAGGGAAGACAGAGGAAGTAAAGAGGGGTTGTATATGGGGCAGTTAGACTGGCCAGCCAACTTCTTTCTAAGCATCATCTTTTGGATCAGGTTTTGCTCTGGCCCCCAGAGTCTCTAAGAATAATCAAGGTGGAGGTGGCTGATGCACATAGCAGGGCAGAAGAGTAGCACTTACATTCAGATTGAGATCCACTTGGGGACCCAGGAAGGGGTGTGCTTGCTTAAAGCAGTGCTGGGAAGGTAGCCTGGGTGCCCAGGTTCAGGGTCCATGCTCCCCCACCCCAAATACATTGTTGGCTGCTTGAAAGTGTGAGGCAAAGAACAAAGCTCGGGTACCCAAGATTTAGTCCTTAGTTCCCACTCTGACTTCCCATTATTCAGTCAGTAGGGGCCGAACACTCGGTCTCTATCCCTTCCTGACATTGGGCTTTGGTTAGACGTGGAGTGACTGAGCATAAGTACTCTCTTCTGCCTTGTGCAGCTACAGAGACTGGTGGGGCAGCAGGTGTAGAGAACCAGACAGGAGGGAAGTACCTAGCATTAACTTATGCTATGATCCCCTATTTATTTATTTAAAGTAGCTGTATTCAACCTGCTGGAATTGCCTGGATTCTGACTCATCCATAAAATAGCATCGCCTTCTTTTAAGGGGTTTTAGGACTGCACATCTTCCTGGAACAGCTGATCTCATCTTTCCTCTGCACAGCAGCTTGTTGAATTGAAACAAAGACCTTCCCAGTTATAGCCCAGGGCTCAAACCATTGTACCACCCCGGCTCCTTGATACATAGATTGAGAAGGAAGTATATTCAAGTGTTAATTCAGCCTTTATGCACGGGAGTTCTGCTCCAGAGAGAAGTACCTTTTCTATTAAAAACAGGCTTTTCCTTTTGTTTTGGAGGTATATGTAGAAGGATGAAATGCTTTCCACAGTCCATTCTCATTCCACAGATTCCAATATCATGCTTACTCCTTTAGATGTGGGTCTTTTGTTTGTCTTAGTGAAAAGTAGACTTTTAGTTGTGTAACTACGTTCTTTAAAAAAATATGAATGAAACCCAAACCAAAATCACTGCCTTCCAGTTAATTGTGACTTGTAGTCTTGTGTGGGTTTCTGAGAATGAAAATCTTTACTGAAGAAGAAAGCCTTATCTTCTTCTGCAGAGCAGGTGGTGGATTTGAACTGTGAACCTTGTAGGTAGTATGCTCAATTCATCAAACACTAGGCCACAGGCATGCCTTAATAACACAGGAGCAAATGAAGGGAGAGGATGAGAGAGTGGAACACACCCTTGGCCACCAAGCCCTCAGGATGATATTCTGACTCAGAACAGCCAAAGGACCATCGGGCCAGTCCCAGTATGAGACAGAACATCCATCACTGACCCATAGTGCTAATGGGGACAACACAATTGTAGGAATTGCACACGAGGGTGAGGCAAAACACTAAGGGTGTGCAACAGAATAGCAAGGGGAATAGAGCAACAAAATGCCCAGGGGATACCAAAAATAGACTATGGGGCCAGGGAGCGGCACCCCATCAGGCTCAACTGGAAAACACTCCTAAAGGTCAACAAGCAGACTTTGCACTATTTACAGCCTTTTCTTTCTTTCTTTCTTTTTTTTTTTTGGTCGCCATTGTTGGTCTGTTTCTTTTTGTTGCTTTGTTTTGCTCTGTCTTCTTTTTGTGTGCACTCTATTATCTCTGCAGGTATATCTAGATAAGATAGGTGGGATAAACTATCTGAAGGAGAAAACAACTGGACTGATGGTTCTCAGGGGGACATGGGAGAGAGGGAGGCAGAGGAAAGAAAGTGGGTGCTAACAACCCCAGGAATAAGCGAACAGTAAGTGATTCAAAAATCTATGGCAAGGAGGGTATAGGAGCCCTGGAAGGGCTTGATCAAGGGCCATGTTACTGAGAGGAATTTTTGAAACCCAAAGGCAAGCTGAGCATAATAGTGGGACAAGAGGAAAGGAAAAGGAAATAGAGAAAGGAACTAGGAGGCAGCAAGCATTTACAGAGATCTAAATACAGACATGTACATAGGTAAATATGTTTATATATAACAATGGGAAAATAGATCTATGTGCATATATTTACAAGTTGAGTATTAAAGTAGCATATGGACATTGGGCATCCACTCAAGTAGTCCCTTAATGCAAGAGCATTTTGTTCTATTAAACAGCATTCCATGATGGTCACCTCCCCAACATGATCACTGAAGAAAAAGCGGTTGCATAAGTAAATGTGGTGAAGAAAGCTGATCGTGCCAGGCTGTCAAAAGATATATCCAGGGTCTTAAAGGAATGAAGATAAACAAATGCTATCTAACTGAGAAGTAACAAAGCCCACATGAAAGAAATATACCAGCCTGTGTGATCATGAGGTGTCAATGGGATCAGGTATCAGGCATCAAAGAACAAAAAGTCATATCACTGTGAATGAGAGGGAGTGCAGAGTGGATAACCGAAGCCCATCTGAAGGAAACTGGACACCTCCTTTACAGAAGGGTCTTGGGGAGGAGACAAGTCAGTCAAGGTGCATTATAACATCGATGAAGCATACAACTTTCCTCTAATTCTCTAATGCTTCCTCCCCCACCATCATAATCCCAATTCTACTTTACAAATCTAGTTATACCAGAGGATATACCCTGGTACAGACTAGAACTGGAAGCACAGGGGATCCAGGATTGATAAACTCCTCAGGACCAATAATGAGAGTAGAGATACCAGGAGGGTGTGGGTAAGGTGGCGGAGAAAGGGAACTGACCACAATGATCTACATATACCCCCTCCCTGGGAAATAGACAACAGAAAAGTGGGTGAAGGGAGACAATGGACAGTGTAAGACATGAAAAATAGCAATATAAGTTAGCAAGGGTTCTTGAGGTAGGGCGGGTTGGGGAGGGAAGAAGGGGTGGGGAGTGAGAGGGGAAAAATGAGGAGCTGATACCAAGGGCTCAAGTAGAAAGCAAAATTTTTAAGAACAAGGATAGCAATCAATGTACAAATGTGCTTGACACAATGGATGGATGTCTGGATCATGAGAAGAGTTGTATGAGCCCCCAATAAAATCGAATTTTAAAAAATCCTATTTAATGATCTAAAAACTGATTAAAAGGATACCATCAAAGGATGATTTAAAGTGTATGATTTTTGAGAGACTTTTCATGTAAATGAACCCAACAATCAGGAAAAAAGTAGCCTTTGTAAAGTTACGAATTGTACATTTTGACTCCTGACGTGTGAGTCATAGATATACTTCCCATCCATCTTCTTTCCTGGGTCAAAATGCCTGGTAAACAAATGACTTACAAAGGAATCTAGTCCAGTTGATTCTCTGGCTTCTTGGAAAGAACAGATCCTTTGCCTGCTCTTCCTCACTCCCTGAGGAGGATCCACTCCATTTCTCCTCCTTTCTTTCTGCTTTGTTCCATGTTGACTTGTCTTGACAAATTCAGGTAAGCTGATTTGGGTTTAAGGACAAACTGGAGAAGCACAATCTGAATTAATCTGAGAGACACCATTTCCTCTTTGTAAAGATCCAGTTGACTTGAATGTCAAGTAGGATCACACTGGAACACCCATAAAATAAAATATTTCTGGAAGCCTTATGAGCCATACACTCAGGTTATGCATGTTTTCAAGTGGTTGCTGGTTTGGCCTGCTCATGTCTGTCTGGAAAAAGAAAAAGGAAGTCTTATTTCACCCCTGTCCTTTGTACTTATTAGTGTATATTTTAATTACTTGTCTGTTACCTGTCTTCACACCTCTCCCCTCTTGTCTCTGCCAGTCCACCCTCTGCACATGCCCACAGCTCTCAGAAGGGAAGAAGGTGTGCTGCTCTTGCACACTCCTGAAACTCTAACTTCTAGAATAGTGACTGAAATAAAGGCAGTGTCCCAGAAATATTTGCTGTTTACATAAATAGCGAAATGGATCCAGCTTATCAAATTGGCGATTTTAGTAATAGGTAACACACAGTTAATCATGATTCGTTTGGGGTATTTTGTTTCATTATCTGCCTTCCTACCTTTGCCTTTTGCTATTTTCTTTTCTGCATCTTGTTCTTTGGACAATCTCCATAGTGCAGCACTGAGAGGAAAGAATGGCAACACAAGTGGTCCTACAAGTCATTTTGCCTTACGTACACCGGGAACACAGCCATGTTGTTCTGCCACTGGGAGGACACGACTTCTGTTTTATTCCCTGTCATCGAGTCCTCATGGCTTCATGGACCAAGCTCTTGCTCTAGGACAGTTGACAATTCCCACCCACGTAAAAGACCTTGGGTGAGTGAGTAGCTTTTGCCAAAATGCCATGGTATGTGGCCTGGAGTCTGATAGCGCAGAATGGGGGAAAACTTTCCATTTTTTGGTTCCTCCTGGGGCAAATCCATTGTTTGTCTAGTGGTCACCTTCAAGCTTCCCAAATCTCACCCCACTGCCATCGAGTCTATTCTGACTCATAGTGACTCTGTTGGCTCGGGTTTCTGAGTGTGTGAATCATAGCCAGAGCAGACAGCTTGAACGCTTTCCCCTGGGACAGCTGATGGTTTTTATCACCAACCTGCGGCCAGCAGCGCAGTGTTCACCTGCAAGGAGACGACAAAACCCACTCCCATCAAGCCCATTTGTACTCAGAGCACCCAACACATAGGGTGGGATAGAACTGCCCCTGCGGGTTTCCAAGATGGTACCTCTTAACTGGAGCAAAAAGCATCCTCTTCCTGCACAGCAGCTGGTGAGGCAGAACTTCTGACCTTGGGGTCAGCAGCCCAAAGCATGACCACCATTCCACCAGGATTCCTTGAGAACCTTTAAATAAAGAGGTCCCCAAGGACTGAGCCACCATGCTTTATCCTTCTCTAGATTCTGGGGGAAATTGAGAGTTTTTGATATGCTAACTGGACTGAATGAAGACATGCTATATTGAACATTGTTTGAACCAGTGAAACTCAGTGGAGTTATTCCGTTTTGTGCCCAAGACATTTTCTTTTGGACGTACAATCTACATCTATTGATTTATTTGCCTGCTTTTGGCTTTCTTTTGAATGAGGAAAGATGCCCTCACCTGCTGGTGTGTGTGTGTGTGTGTGCGCATTAATGATTTTCTGAGGTCTTACCCAGAACGGACTGTCTTTTACTGGTGAGTGAATAAGGCAAAACAGTGCAATGGCTCCCGCACTGCGTAATCACTGAGGATGCTCGAAAACAACCTCAGGTGGGTACAAATTCCCACAGAAAATAATAATAACAGTGACAATAGCGGCCGCAACAATAAACAGAATATGCCCTGTATGCTTCCACCCAATTATTAGGTAATAATGCATAATTATGATTAATTCCACTCTTTAAATGCAGAGTCCAAATAGCAATAACCATGTATTTTATGGTTTCACGTTAGTTTTCTGCATGCACTTTGTGTCAATTAGATGTTTCCAGGCACATCTGAGGGTGCTCTCTGCTGCTGTGTTGATGGTTTGGTAATCGTACATTAAAACTAATAGATAGCAGCATGTGAATTATATAAAAAATAATTACCATATGTATTATTTCTAATTTTGTCGGGAACCCTCTCAAAAAAAAAAAAAGACCTTGCACACATTTTCAGGGTAAGGTGGGTGGCCAGAGTGCTTAGCGACTTTATGATCTGTGTCTAGGTTTTGTAAGTGAGCTGGCTTGAAAGCCCTTTTTTTCAGAGCTGGAGATGGGATGCCATGGACGGCAGTGTGCATGCCCCTGTGTTCCATGAAAATTTGTCTCTGGCCTCTGTCTAATCAGCCTCTTCCCAATTACAATGGTAATAACAGCACTGAAAATATCATTTTGAAATGTCGCTGTAATCCAAATTGACGGAGCTTCTGCCAGCAAGCTGGATGGTCAGGGACATAGCTTCCTCCTTTTGGGTTAGGTCCTATATACAAGAGGTTGATCCCTGGTAATGAAGAAAAATATTAGCTATGCTTTAAAAATCTATGCAGAAAAATCCATGGGAGTTGGGTGGGGTTGGGGGGGGGGAGTATGGTGGCTGTGGGAGGAAGGGCAGAAACAAGGGGAATCAGATGGAAAGAAAGAAAAAAATAAGTCTGTTCAATATTGCAATCTTTCAGGAATATTTTCTGGTGATGCATTAAAAATATCTGATTCTTAAAACAATTTTCTGCTCCTGTAACTCAAAATAGCACTCAGTAAGGGGGGAGGTGGAGTAAGAGAAAATGTAGCAATTAGTTGGTTTATTTCTGAGGTTTTATTACTTTGATTCTTTTTTTTATTTAATCAGCCAGGAACATAGCTACCAGCAGACGGTGACTTTTCCCCAAAATGTGCTTCCTGCCCAGAACAGTGGCTTGTGAATGTAGGTTAATGTTAATGAAACATGAAAAGGCAGACCCTTTTTGGAAAATTTGTGATTAACAAATAAAGGCTTGGCGAGATTGAGACTCGTACCAGGAATCACACCAGCAGAAATATGGTCGGAGCAGCTTCTGCCAGCCCGCCAAGCACAAGTGATAAATTTGTTTACATCTTTTAAAACTTCTAACTCGGTACAGATGAGGTGCCATGCTACTTTTCAAATTCATGTTCAATTCACAAACATAACGAGACGCTGAGCCATTACGGAAGCTTTCATTTTGGCTGGGGAAGGATGAAATGATAGTGATAGTGGCTTTCATAGCAGAAAATAATTGTATACTTTTCTTATTATTATTTTTGGCAAGGCGCGCACATTTCGGCTTTCCGGTGTATTACATCATTACATTGTATAATGCATCATAATGATAGAGTGAATAGAGATGAAGAAATGCCAGCGTCTGCTGCAAGTTTAAAGAGAGAGACATTGCACGCATTTTCAGCCGGGGAGGCTGCTGTTCAGCGAAGTGTTCTCTGAGATGAAACAAAGCTGCCTGCCCACTTGGCATTCACATTAATTGTGGACTTGCCAACCGACCAGTTTCACGGGTGTATAAATTAGTGGGGAATAATTCCAATTGTCTCAAACACTAGAATATCTGAGGCACGCTCCCTGAGACGGTGACTTATTTGTTTTCCTGTGGTTTGCACCCAGTTCCCAGAAACCTCCAGGGCTGACTGAGCAGCAGCAGCAGCAGCAGCAACACACCCTGGCATTACCGGTTTGAGGGGGTGATGACTGGCCATTAACAAAGAGAAGATATATTCTTTTCAGATGTGTGAAAACAAATCGTTTTTAAAATCCTCATTATTGAAATGTGAAAATCCATGGCTGTCTCTTGAGAGGAAATGTAAGCACGCTGAATGCTCTTATTAATAATGCCCATAAACGAGAGTTGGGATTCAATGAAGGTCTAGGAGCTGCCATTGAGCATGTGTCGATGGGACACTATGATAACCCATCACAAAGCAAAAGACAGTGCTTCAGTCCATTCATTAATTTGTCATCGTATTATGAAGGAGATGCTTTTTTGATGACTTTTTTCCTTAATAATTTGAATTTCACCAAACCTACTTGATGTTTTCTCTTAAAGTGCATCTCTCGACTCTACAACAGACAATTATAGTGAATGAAAATATATAGTCTAGGGCTTTCAATGTCCCTGACTTCCTTTTTATGTTGTTATGCTTTGATTGTGGTATGTATGTGTTTGCCAGTTCAACATTTCTTTCACACACCCATCACCAGCATCCTTTTTTCCATGGTGTTGTTCAGCCACGACCCTTATTTGATTCTTAAAATAGCCCTACCCAAGAATTAATTGAATCTTAAACATTTGCTTTTTTATTCCCTAATTGTGAGGCTCGTCTATGCTTTGGATTTTGCTGACAGGTATAAAAATGAACAAGCAAATCCTGAACCCTCTGTGTTCCAGAGGACCAGCCCTCTTGCACCCAAATCACCTGGCAATTCTGGACATAAGAGAGTGTTTCACAAATGTGCTGACACATCCAATAGTCGCTTTCAGCTGGACCAATCTGTCTAGAAACCATTGGGAAAGGCCATGTTGGTCTTAATATTTTATTCCTCTAGCCTGCAGGAAAAGTTGTCCTTATGTCTATTTCAATCACAGTGACTCTGTGTCTCGAAGGAGGACTGAACACCCTACATTTTCCAGTGCCTGATATTTCAAGCAAATCACCAGCTCTTTCTTCCTAAGTCTCTTTCTCTGAGCAGACTCGCACGCCCACCTTTTCAGCTACCAGTTGGGTGTGCAGCCTGGATTCAACAGAAGAACATTTTCCAAGGAGTTGAAACCAGAGTGAGTTGGAGACCGAGTGGATGGATGTTGCTGCCGTCAGGGTTCATTTGGGCATCAAGAAGACCGAGATGGATTTTTTTTCTTTTGGAACGTAAAGCTTTTTGGGGACCCAAAGACCATCAATAAGTGAAAAGACATCCTCTTAACAGAGGGGTTATAGTGAGGAGGTGAGCTAGTCTAGGTGCAGTGTAGTAGCAATGAAATGTTCTCATATGCTTCCTCCCACCGACTATCATTATCCCAATTCTGCCAGACAGATTTGGCTTGACCAGGGGATGCACATTGGAGTAAAAAATGTGGATTTTAGGATAGATAATCCCTTGAGACTAGTGGGGAGTGATGGAGGGATGATGGAGTAAAAAGGGGGAACACATTTCTCAGATTTGCATGTGACCTCCTCTCTGGGGTGTGGACGATGGGGGGCGGTGAGTGAAGTGACACATTACACAGTGTAAGATATGAGGAGATAATGGCGATTTGTAAGTTATTGGAAGTTCATGGGGGAGGAAAAGAGGGAAGGGGAAATATGGGGAATTGGAATTAAAAAAATAAAGAACTAGAGGAAAGAGGGGAAGAAGAGCTTATGCTGGAGCGGTTCAAGTAGATAATGTAGATGAATGTAGCAACATGTATACAAATATGCTTAATACAAAATGGTATTAAATGTATTAAGTGATATATTAAATGTATGTGCCCCCAATAAAATCTATATTTAAAAAAAATTATGATACAAGTAAGAAATTTTTAAAAAGTAAGATGCTCTTAACTTCATTCAATTAAGTAATGTAAGAGTCACAGGCTCAAGTGGAATAGGAGGTGTTTTGTTGCTGAAAATTTAAGAACTCCTTATAAGGTTAGGAGCTCTGGTGGTGTAGTGGTTACTCTCTGGGCTGTCCTTCTCATGGCCAGCAGTTCAAAACCACCCGCAGCTCCTTGGGAGAAAAACTGGGCTTTTTGCTCCAGAAGACAGTTTCAGTCCTGGAAACCCACTGGGGGTCACTACGAATGAGTATTGACATGATGGCAGCAAGTGTGGTTCCTTGGTGTATCTATTTTTAGTGAGTCATTCTGCCGATACCTGCATTCATTATAGACGCCCAGTGCTTTAAATTTACTCCAGATCTTTGAATCCCTTATCTCATTTACTCTATGGTGAAGACTGTGTGCTTTGGAGTTCTGTAGACTTAGGTTCCAACAGTGGCTCTGCCATATGTTGTTTATCAAGTGCCTCTCAGTCCTGTAAAGCCTCAGTTCCTTCCCGATAACATGAGGGTCATAGCAGTTTCAGTGGATTGCTAGGGGATGGTGAAATGGTGCATCTTAGTCGTGTGAAGGGTTGAGCTGTGTCGCCCACTCCTGCCCCCCACCTCAGATCATATCTTGTAAATATCATCCTCTATACCTGTGGTTATGAAATGGGTTTCCTTTGTTAGGACCATTAGGCAATACTCAGATAGGGTGTGCATTTAATCCATCACTTTTGAGATACACAAGAGTAGGTTGGGAATAAGGAAGCTGGTAGAGGTGAGTGGAGAGAGATGCCAAGACCCATGAGGATTTCTGAGTAAGGAGGCTCTTCCTTTATCAGCTGGAAGAGAGAGAAAGTCTTCCCCTAGAGTCAGTGCCCTGAATCCAGACTTCCCACCTCCTAACAGTGAGAAAATAAAAGCCACCCACTTGTGGTTTTCTGTTAAAGTCACACAAGGTAACTAAGACAAATAGCTTATCGGAGACACTTGCTAAGTGGCAGTTATTCTTTTTGTTGTTTTCCCACCAGTTCTAATTACTGTTGAGTCATTGGGGTGGGAAGGGAGGGTGGTGTTTCAATAAATGCTAGGCTGCTATCTGAACAGTTGGTGGTGCCAATCCACCCAGAGAGGCCTTCTGAGAAAGATTTGATACTCTACTCCCCAAATCACCCAGGGAAATCCTTGTGGAGGGAAGTTTTCCTCAGGCACCAGTGGGGTTGACCTGAGTGGAGATCTGTTTGATGGTAATGGATTTGGTTTTGACTCTGATTGCTATTACATCTTTACGAAGCAGCCTCCATATATCCCCATGCATGCTTTTTGTTTGTTTTAGTCACCACATGTCTTCACAGACAGACTCTGTTCCCTGAAATTCCAACCTCTCTTTTCGTAAATATTTTCTTCCCATTATTTAGGCCTCAGCACTTCAGCCCAATACAACATTTCACAACTTGTTTATTTAGCCTCACTCTATGCAAGCAACTATGCTTGCAACCATAAGAACATAAGTAGAGTGGTACCTGGGAGAGACAGAAATCTCTACCACAAGAAGAAGTAAAACCTACATATATACATATGTAGGATGTTGGATGAAGTGCTTTGAAAGGAAGTTGAGAGTATTAAGGGAACATATCCTTGAAAACTGACAGAGTCTGAGACTATGTTTTGTGAAAGGGATGTTGGAAAAGGATCCAAAAGAACATGAACAATTTCTCAAGGAAAGAGATTGATAAAGATGAGGAGATAATCTATCCTGTTGTTTGCTTGAAGAAATCCTTGTGGAGCATGCAGCCTGCCTTTGAAACCCACTGCCATCTAGTTCCACTTATGGCCAAGGAGAACCCTCTCTGTTGGTCCTTTATGGGAACAGAAAACCTCATCTTTTCTTGAGTAAAGTCTTCTTGTAATTTCTAATTTTAAAATCCTAGGTGACCATCCTACAAGAGTTCTGCTGAAATCATGGGTTATATATTGGACTGCTAAACCCAGAGTCAGCAGTTCAAAACCATCAACTGCTCCATGGGGAAAAAAGAGGCTATCTACTCCTGTGAACAGTTATAGTTTTGGAAACCCACAAGGAGAGTTCTACTCTGCCATAGAGGATGACAATGAGTCAGAATCAACTAGATGGCCGTGCATTTATTTTCAATGACCAACCTAGTGAACAAAGAGCTACTTGCTTTTAGAAATCCAGGAAAGACCACTCTCCAGATCATTTGACTTCTTTCCCAATCCCTCATTTATCCATTCACCCATTGATTTTTTAAAAAATCTTTACAGAAAATCAAGAAAGATCCCATGTAAAGGAAACGTCTGCTTCTATATTGTATCCCATCATTTAGATAACCAGATAGTCCTAAGATGTATTTCTATAGCTCCAGATCTCATCCTTTGCACTGGATAACAACGCTCACGGCAGGAGGCAAGTCTATCATTCTTGCTGTCTCTTTGGGTGACTTGCACATAGTAGACACTCAATAGAAGCTGATGGCCCTCGGTGACCTCTCTGCCGGTCTCTCACCCGGCTATTATCTGCGGCAAAATTTAAATCCTTGGCAGTGTCCTGTTATGTTGAATGTTTCTAGCCTAACAAAAAGCATGATTCGGAAGGTAGATCTGCTGAAGCCGAAACAAATCATCTAATTCATTCCACAAGCCAAATGGAAAATGATTTTGAGATTATCCACCGTATTGGGTTATCTGCTCTACTGCTCCATCCCATTAGCTCAGGCAGTTGGGAATTGCTTGCAATTCACAGAGAAGCAGATTGTGTTTGGTTTGCGTTGGCTGTGTCCCCTTCCCTGAAGTCCTCTCCAAATCAGTGAAGGCAGCCAGGCAGGGTGCTCAATAAGCCAAGTAGGTTTCTCCTATGTTGAAGCTTCTGTGAGGCATGAAGCCCATGTGCACACGTGTGTATATGTCTATTTTCAGCCTCTCTAGTTTCCCGCCAAACGAAGGGGATCCTTGGTGGATACTGCACTGTTGTTGTTGTCAATTGCTGCAAAGTGGGCCCCAACTCATGCCCAATGGGAAGAGATGTTGTCCAGTCTTGAACCAGCCTGTGAAGGATTATAGAGAGACCTATTGAGATCTTTAGTGTTTTCATTGACTGATTTCATGATGTGGATCACCAGGCCTTTCTTCATAACCTCTCTTCATCTAGAAGCTCTGCTGAAACCTTCTCAACATTATAACAACATGAAGTTTCCACAGACAAGTGGTAGCTACACCTGAAGTGCATGAGCTTGAAATCAGGGGGTCTCCTGCGTGGAAAGCTCACATTCTGTCACTGAACCACCAGAGTGCTCATGGGAAATACTTGCAGCTATGACTTTCAGTTCTTGTGTGCACTTTGGTCCCCTGTGTGCAGAGCAGACCTTGGTCTCAGAGTTGTCATGGTTGACTTTTCAGTAGAAGATCGCCAGGCCTTCCTTCTTCATTGGAACTTCCTTCTGAGTTCAGACTGCCCATCTTCGCACTAGCAGTGGAGTGCCAAACCGTAGGTGCCACCACAGGACTTCAGATGAAATGTGTAATTTGAACTCTTGGGTGACATCTTGGCTTCTTGTCAAGCTTTCAGTTTTCCTGGAGTGGGTTAAAACAAACAAGCAAAGAAGACTCAAACAAACTCTCTAGCATTGGGTTAATTCTGACTCTCAGAACCTAATAGAACAGAGTAGAATGTCTCCTTTTGGGTTCCAAGGCTATAAATCTTCAGAGAAGCAGCAAGTCTCATCTTTGTCCCAAGAAGTGGCTGGTAGGTTTGAACCACAATGTGTGGTTAGCAGTCCAATGTATTATCTACTGTATTCCCAGAATTCCAGTAAGGATGGCAAGTGCCTGGAAACTGTCCTATTCAGAGCCTTCTTCCTTGCACAGCAGCTGGATGCTCCCTGTATTTCAAGTAGCTTTGGGGATAGGTCTCCGAACATGCAGAAGACCCCTTGTCTTCTGTAGACCTTAGGGTACTTAGCACTTCAGCAGGGGAGTTCACTTGGCTGCTTTACATAGTCCACACCGCTCTCATATCTCTTTCTGCTTCCCTGGATTTTGAAGTTTCCCCTAGCTACTAAGGAAGACTAGAGTGCAGTTGTCACAGAGACTGAATGTGAGAGCTTAGTGGAACCGATCCTAACATCCAACTGCCACTTGTCAAGACAGCCTTGAGAGAGGACAGCAAACTAAAAGCTGTGCTGTGGAAGCGGTGTAGTTCAACACCAACTAGGGCCCAAGGTGGACAGTTTAATGAGGTCTCAGATGTCTATTTAAAAAAGAGTGAGCATTTTAATAGTGCTCCAGTTTCAACTCATCGTGAACTTGTGGACAACAGAACAAAATATCTCCCACTTCTGCGTCAAGGTCATAGTCACCAGCATGGTCTGGTTGATCACTGTGGCTGGTGTGCTGACAAGCTTGCCAAGTTCTGGCCCTCTGCTCACCAAACACGATTGATAGCCTCCTTCAGTGACTGGCCCTCTGGGTAAACAAGCTGAACAATATTCCTCTGTGACTCAGGTTTTCATCGATCCCTTATTTCGAAGTAGTTCACCAGGATTTTCTCATCCATCTCCCTCTGTCTGGAAGCCCTCACTGAAATCTAACCAATGTAGGGACTGCAGTCTCTGAAATACTGGCCAGCCTAGTTCCCAACATCACAGCCAAGGGCATGCCATACCAGTGTCGCATACTGACAGGCAGGGGTCGAAGGAATTACATAGATTTTCTAAAATGGTTTCCTTCATTATCTTTTCTCAGCAAATCTGGAAGCATCTGCCGTCCCTTGGAACAGCGGAGGATGCCAGTGGCCACTTGCTGCTTTGCCAGTTTGGTCTGTCCTGGCAGGACCTGTGTGGGCCACACTGAGAAGGCACCTGTGTCGGGCATGGGCATTGTCACACTTTCTTAGCAGAGCTCTTTGTGAGTTTGGTTGTGCGTTTGAAAAATGCAGGATGGCTAAAAAGTCTGGAGGGAAAATCAGTTAATAGAAAGGAAACACCTGATTTAAAACAAGCTATTTGAGTAGATGAGGCAATTTTCTAATAATCACATAAGAAATTGGGCTTTTCTTACATTAGCCGAGATAGAATGAAAAACAACAACAACATAAGACAAATGACAAGGTCTCATTTAAATGAGACCATGACTTTCATATCATACAGAAAGATGTATGTAAATGCAGCATGGGCCCCATCTCCATTAGCATGTTTCTGCTAAAAGCACAGAAAAGGGCCTGAAGCTGGCAATCCAGCTTGATGCCAGAGTAGAACCCAGCAGTAGAAACCATCACCTAATTTCTTCCCCCTCAGGAAGAATTCACAAACCATTAAAAGGAAAAGAAGGGAAAAAACAGTGAAGGAAGCAAAGAAGGAAAGTGAGTGATTCCTTCAGTCTCTCCTCTCAAACTCCAAGCTCACTGCCATCCAGCAGATGGTGGTTCATGGGAACCTCAGATGTAGTGTCTGAGGCTCTAACTCTTTATGGCTGTGCTTCTCAACCTTCCTGACGCCTCAATGCCATGATCCTTTAATACAGCTCCTCAGATTGTGCTGATGCCCCCAACCATAACATTATTTCCACCGTTGCTTTGAAGCTGTCATGTGGCTACTGTTATGGATTGTCATGTAAATATATGATAAGCAGGATGTATTTTCATTGTTACAAATTGAATATAATCAACATAATGAAAGCATAGTGGTTAAAGACAAAACAATATGCAATTATTTATTGTGAAATATTTATATGCTTTCTGATGGTCTTCGGTGACCCTTGTAAAAGGGTTTTTCAACTCTCAAAAGGGTCTCAACTCCCAGATTGAGAATCACTGCTTTATGGGAAGAGATAGCCTCATATTTCTCCTATGCAGTAGCAAATGGATTTGCACCACCAGAATTGCATTTAGTAGCCCAAATCTTACCCAACACCACTACCAGGGCTCCTTCATTGTTAGATGCCCTCAAGTTGTTCAGATGAGGAGTGACGCCATCAGCCCCAGAAGAAAGCATTGCCCCATCCTCTGCCATCCTCACAACCATTGTGGGGTTGGAATCCAATGCAGAAGCTGCTGTGTCGATCCGTGCCGAGCTTCCTCCCCCTTCTTCCTGTCCCTCAACGTTCCCAACATGATGCCTTTCCCAGGGTCAGGTCTCTTCTGCCAGCAAATCCACAGTGTGGGAGACCATGCCTGACCCTCCTTGTTCTAAGGAACATTGTTCTTGTATTTCTTCCATCGGAGAATTCTAGCTCCACCAACTGGGGTGTCTCCTTTGTGGTGTTTCTCTGGCGTGTGCATTTTCTCATTCCCTACCTTTCTATGTAGGAGCCTCGATAGTGTAGTGGCTATGCATTGGGCTGCTAAGTACAAGGTGGGTGGTTCAAAACCTCCATCCACTCCAGGGGAGACAGACAGGGCTTTCTAATCCTGTGTCAGAAACTCCCAGGGGCAGTTCCATCCCATAGGGTTGACGTGAGTCAGAATTGACTTGGTGTGGTGGTGAGTTTTGTTTGTTTTGTTAGTCTTCTATCTGACTAAAAGGGGTGAGTTGGGGCATGGTTCATGTGGTGACTGCCAGAAAGAAGCTGGGACGCTCATTCAGTTAGTCAGCTTCAAGGAATGCCATACCCTAGCAACAGTCTGTGAGCTGAGAAGAAGTGCCTGAGTTCCAGAAAGGTTCTGAGTCCCTGACCCAGCTAAGTGAACCTCAGACTCCTGATCCCAATTTATAGAAGCTGGGGATGTGGCTGATGGGCATGAGTTGTGACAGGGTTGGAGAAAATGGCGATGGGCAGCCTCTTCATAGCCTGTCCCATTCTGAAACTTTCAAAGAACAAAGGCCGCTGGGCACACTTGTCGGACTAGATGTTAGAGCCAGCAGCGAACACCCTCAGCCTGGCCTCTCAGTGTTGCAACATGCACCAAGGGGCACTGTTCTCCCATTGTCACCCATCGGCCCACTCCTAGAAGGGAGGACATGGAATTGGAGCGGCACTCACTGGAGCTGTGAAACATCTGGCTGGTCCCCTGGCCCCTCTGCTATGGCAGGACCTACTTTCAGTGATCTTCGCACATGCACGTTTGATCCAGGTAGAGAATGTTAGTCTGCAGGGGCCTTGGGGAGAGTCTGACGGTGACAATTCTCTTCCCTGCTCTCACAGCTCCATCCCTCCTCCATCCCTCCTGGAATTTCCACCAAAGGTGTGCCTGGAGACTCGGCAGGCGTTTCCGGGCTGACTTTCAGTCTGGCCTTTTTCTGTTTTGCCCCAGGGAGAATCTGGCCAACTCTATATTCATTGCTATTTTCCCCATTATTTATTACCTAGACAGAATAGCATGATTAATTATTGATCATAGACCAGCAACTGATTAAAGTGCAGTTCTGATCAGCAGTCAAAAGTCATTTGTTTCCAGACGTGTGTAGTTCCTGCATGGAGAGTGGCAGCACAATCCTCTCTTTGCAGTGCATAAAATATGACACCTGTAGTCGGGCTGTAGTTATAAACCAGCCACGGGGCCCTTCCGCCGCACTCTGTCTTAATAAATGTGAAATAATGATTTGCCAAAAGAGAGAAACTGTTTGGAAGATTTACATGGAAAGAATGCGATGCGAAATATAATAGGAGGGTCCTAATTAGAATTGTTTTTCATGGGCTAAATGCTGTGCTGAAGAGAAACTCACTAGGAATAGCTTTCTACCATCTGGAAAGCACATCCAATCCTCTGTCTTATTCTTCTTCTGTTTCTGTCTTTCGTCTCCCTCTCCACCCTCCCACTTTTTATTCCATCTTTCCTTTTTTCTGTCTCCTTTCCTTACCTGCCTTTATCTCTCTCCTGCTTTCATTCTCTCCCGTCACCTCCCTCGTCTCCCTTGATTCCATTTCATATTGAATGGCTCCTGTCAGAGATGGGCAAACTAGCCGTCTGCCACTCCCACTCTTCTGAGTCCCAGGAAACTTCATCTGGTCCATACAGTCCAGCACCCAAGAGAAAAATGGGATTCCAGGAAGGCACAGTGGACCAGAGATGCCAATCAGCACCCTTGGTCATCACTGATTGGGGCAAAGCTGGCCCGAGTCCTGCTTTTGTACTAAACACCCTGGTCTCATTCATTGTCTGTGGTTGCTTTCACTCAGCAGTGGCAGCTCAGCAGTTGTGACAGCAAGTGTATCACCTACAAAGCCTAAAATATTTACTACTTGGCCCTTAAATACATATATATATATATATATATATATATATATATATATATATCACCTTTGTTTCCCCTTCATGCTAGGGACACTGACACAAATAGGACTTTCACCCAGTCCTCCCTGGGTTCAGAGTTAAGTGAGTGTCTAATCATCATATTGTGATGTGGATGTTAGAGTGGTGGGCTTTGAAGACCAATGGGATGGTTTAGGTAGTGGGATCAGAGGATGTCATTTCAATTAAGAGGATATTTGAGTCGAGGGTCCTGAGAGGTGGGGGGTTGAGATGAATGATCAAGGCTTAGATTCTATAGCTCAGGTAGATTCTTCCAGGACGCTTCAAAATATCCAAACAAAAATGACTATTTCTTCTTTAGAGATTACACACACACACACACACACACACACACACACACACACCCTCCTCTTTCTTGCCAATATCAAAGTTCCTACCAAGTCTGCTGCTGAGAACTCTCCATAGGAATCAGGAATGGCTTCATGGAATCTCCTGTACCTCGTGGGACTGCTTTCTTAAGCAAACCTGTCTCCATGGTGCCAGTCCTTGAAAATGGTAGTGGCTGGACCCTCGACGAGGAGGGCTCACAGACTCAAGCAGTCAATGACCTTTGAGCAGTGTTTTTTGCACAGCAGTCATTTCTGCTATTCCAGTGGACTTGCCTGACAGCTGAGTCCATTTTGTGAACCAGAAGTGTTTAGATATTTGTCTTGTCTTTCCTCAATTGTGCCCATGCCTTAAGTGGGCAGTTAATTTAAAAAAACCTCACTGCATTCAATGCAGGATCCTTCCCAGGGAATCCTGGTGGCATCGTGGTAATGAGTTGAGCTGTGCTTCTCCAGAGAGGTAGTTTGAAGCCATGAGCTACTCTATGGGAGGAAGATGGGGCTTTCTACCCTGCAGTCTTGGAAACTCACAGGGGGCAGCTCCACCCTTGCTCTGAGTTGGCATTGACTTGAGGGCAGATATTTCTCACGCCAAGCAAAACCCAGCTCCCCCGAGGAAAATCAAGTCAAGAGGGTCCGGTGTGTCAAGTCTCTGGACTTCCTTTCCTTCCCAATGGAAAGGGAAACCTACGCTAAGGGACTCATCACGAAAATGAGATGGGTAGAAGAACCCTGGGAATCATTAGGAAATGATTTCTTCAAACCTTGGGTAGTAAGCATTTATCATCAAGGAAAAGATGATCCACCAGGAGGTCCCAAATGGAAGTCCAGCGCTTGGTTATCAATGTGTCAATTCCTGTGAGAAAAAGTCTTATCCAAAGATTCTAGAACACAAGGAATGCCTCTCTGTTGAACGGAGAGTGCATGATTGTGGAGTTTTCGGTCTCCTGCTGGTTTTTCGGCTGGGGCATCAAACACAGGAATCTCCGTCTGTAGCTTTTCTGCTCTCTCATCCAGACCTGGTGGCAAATTCTGGCCCACTTGAAAAAGGTGATCTTGCTGGTTTATGAGACTAGGGTTTGAGCCACGCAGCCTTGTCTGAATCCTTGCTCTGCAGTTGTTAGCTGTGGCTTTGATCATCAGCCAACTTCTCCAAGCTCCAATTTTAGGCTCGGTAAAGTGGGAAGGGGAAACTGTAACAATGCAGGAACATACTGAGGGTCAGGAAGGTGATGCATGGTCAGGCTGCATGTTTGTTTTACTGAATTGTCACGATGAATCTGAACCAACATCATAGCTCACAACAGTACAACATCAGTAATGATGTGAGAGGGTAGTTATGAGATTTTATTGTCATCATAAACATAATACAATTAATACTATACCTAATATATTTTTAAAAACTTATTGTCATGGAGTTGATTCCACAAAGTGAGAACTCTTTATAGGGTTTGAGAGACTGTCGATCTTGATGGTTTCACCTTTCTCCCATGAAGCAGCTGGTGGGTTTGAACAACCAAACTTTTGGTTAGCAGCCCTGTGCCACTTTAGCCCCATCATCCTCAACTTACATCAGGAGACTCATAAAAGTGGATTTTGTTGTTATGAAGGTGACTTCCTAAGAGATGTGGGGCTGTGGGTGGAATGATTTGGACTTTAGAGCATGTATTTTTGCAAAAACACATTGAGGATATGCAAGAGGGCTTCAAACACTTTGGGGAGAAATTCTGTTCTCTTTTAATTCCATACCTTCAAGCTCCCTCATACTCAGTCACTTCATGCCACAAATTCCTTCCTGAGTGAGCTATGTGAACAAATCTCTGCATTTCTGCCCTGAAGAATGGACACCAGAAATGACAGTGGGATCTTCAGGAGACAAGTGTCTTCACTCAGCATCCATTGAACAAGCATTATGTGTTAGACACCGGGCAATGACTAGAGAGACAGAGATAAATAAAATATTGTTTCTGGCTCAAGTGTTTATAGTCTAGTTCTCCCATGGACATGTTCACAGATGATGAAAATGCCATGTGAAAAGTGCCAGCACTTTTCAGAACACAGCCAGGGAATGAAAGGGCCTTGATGGAAGAAGCTTCTCAGATGAAATTTAAAGAATGAGCAGGTGTGTTGGGCAGACAGATGAGAGAGGAGGGCATGCCAGCCAGAAGGAACTATGCAGAAAGACCCTGGGCAAAGGAGATTATAGTGTTCATCCCCCACGTAGGAAACACTGGAGGGAGATGCAGCTCTGTGGTTGGCAGAGCCAGAGAGACCCCAGGCATTTGGCTTGAATCCTGTAGGGGAATGGGATTCATTGAGAAATGTTAACAGATAAGTAACCTGACTCAGCGTGCTCACTAGAAGAATTAATCATGTGCAGGTCAAATTATAGGAAGCAAGTCAGATAGAGCCTCCACTATTGCATATGTCTCGCCAGGGGATGATCAAGTTCTGACTTGGGGAGGGTGTGGTGAGGATGAAGAGGAGTAAGGGTTCTACTGAGGAGATCAGCGTTGATATGAATGGGTAAGCATTGGTTAGTAGTGGAGCGCGGTCTAGGTTTAGATGTACCCACATCTGATATCCAGTAAATAGCTAAACACCGACATGAGTTTTATATATATATATATATATATATATATATATATATACACACACACACACACACACATACATGTCAGAGTTCTTGCGATCTGAAGGGGTATGAAGACCAGGCTGTGGACCTGTGCTGCTTTGCATAAATAGATCCTTGGCTTGTTCATAGTTGTTACTGTTTATTTAAGGGTCCCTGGAAGCAATACAGGGTCTTCTACTCACAGAAGGCATTAGTCTCAGAAGCTCACGGTGTCTGCTCAACACCGACTCATAGCTCTCTTCTATAGGGTCACTGGCATCGAGTCAGTGTCAATCAGGTCGGTTTGGTGATGGCCTTTTGGGTGGGGGTCAGCACCCAGCAGGTACCCTCCGGGTCAGCCTGTCTCACAGTGGCACTACATACAACAGAAGAAAGCACTTCCCTTCCCCGTGATCCGGTGTCAACCTCCCCATGTTGACGGTGTCTGTCCATCTTGTTGAAAACCTTCTTTTTCTCAGACCCGCTGCTTTAGCAAGTATAATGTTCTTTTTCAGAAGCTGATCTTTCCTAGCTATGCTCTGGGGATAGCCATAAGGTTTTCCTTGGCTAGTCCCTCCAAAATGGACAGTGTCTTCCTTCTTCTCAGACTCTTCTCCTATGGAAGTTGCATTGAACCTGTTTACTGTGACTGGTTCCATGGAAACCCTGGTAGATAGCTTCCAGCATCACAGCCACAGGCAAGCTCCCACTGTACAACAGACCAACTATGAATAGTCTCAAGCCGATTGTGACTCACAGCAACCCTTTAAGACCAGGGAGAAACCTTGGGGTTTTCTAAGATATATAAATCATTCTGGGAATAAATATGTCCACCTTTCTCTTAAATCAACGGCGTGGGCTTCAAACCAATGACCTTGCTAGTATCAACCCAACCTGTAACCCACTTCGTTACCGCTCAACCAAGCCCAAACCAAACTCACTGACATAGAGTCTTTGCCAACTCATACTGACCCTTTAGGACAGGGTAGAACTGCCCCTGTGAGTTTCAAAGACTATAACTCTTTATGGAAGTAGGAAGTCCTGTCCTTTTCCATGGACTCCTTAAAGTTTTCAGTAGGGACAGACCCTCATCCTGCTAATCCAATCCTTGCTTACATCACCTATGGTAGATCAGATTCAGTTAAGAGGCAAGAAAACACACAGAAACTGAAAACCTTAGCATTCTGTAAAAAAAAAAAAAAAGAAAAGAAATGGCCTGTTAACTCAAAGAGATGATCCTCTATCATTCTGGGTTCTTAAAAACTCTGAATAAATATCTTATTTCTCCTGGAATTATTCATTCTATCTACCCATCTATCTGTCCATTCACTCATCCACCCACTTCTCATCTGTCAATAACTAAACTCACAAAACTCAACTAGCTTTAAAACATTTGAGTCCTGTGACTTTTATAGGTCATATGGCTCAATTTACTAACAACTGTCCTCATAAAAGAGTCAGAACTCAAAATGTAGATCTGGGAACATCTTTTGTCAATTCTAAAACCCACAGAGTCTGTTTGTTTACTTACTCTCATAATGCAAATCTTGTGTTTGTTAATATCCAGTATGCAATTTTGTAAAAATGACATAAGCATTTTGCATATATAATTTTTGGTGTGACTAGAATGTTTCTTTTTTAGAAGGGTACTCTGTAATGAAATAATTAGTAGAAACATATTTTTGCTATATGTGTATATATGTGTGTGTGTATTTAACTTGATTCTCAACATATGCTAATCTCCATAGCACATGTAATATTAAAGGAAAATTGGTAATACTTTAAATGCCCTATCATTGTGAATTCATTTTATATTCATTGTAATAGCATTGATCAAAATGAATTCATTTGGTATTCATGTAGATGTCACATGTACTTCCATAGGTGTTTCATTGTAAATTAGCATTTCTCAGAGGACACTTAAAATAAGTGTTACTGAAAGTCCTCATTACACATATTGCCGAGATTAGTACATTAAGGATCATGTACTTACATAGTACTAATGCATTTCTGCCACTTAAAATACTGCATTACCCATTTCTGATATCCAGAAAATATCTAAGGCAATTTTGAGAATTACCGACATCCTAAAGGAAGTGGTACTTTGATGATTAAGAGGGTTGCATATATTTTCCTTGGATCTTTTTCTTTTGTCCCTCTTTCCCCCCTAAAGTTCTGTGGAAACAAAAAGAGGATCAGGAGTAAAATTTACATGGCAATCATGGTATTTAAATGACCTTCTGTAAACAAATACCCAATGAAAATAGAACTTTATCTAATTTCATTTTTGATAGAACTGGTGTAAAGAAAGTGTGGACTGGAATATAAAGTCACCAAGAAAAAACGAAATTTCTGTTGGTGACAGACTTATACCCAATTGTATGCATGTATACAGTTTTGTCTCCAAAGGGACCAAACAGGCAAATGAAAGGTCACTGATCTGTAGATACTTGTAATCGGTTCCCCCTTTCTGCCCCACCTTCCATCCACTGTCCCGGTATCACCACTCGCATCACTGATCCTGAAGAGATCATCTGTTCTGGATACCATGTTTCTGGCTTTTATCTGTGCTAGGGTATATCCTCTGGCTTTGTAAGGTGGGATTGGTATCATGAAACTGGGAAGGAGAAAGCATTGAAGAACTAGAGGAAAGTTGTATGTTTCATCATTGCTACCCTACACCCTAACTAGTTTGTCTCCTCCCAGTGACTCTTCTATAAGGAGAAATCTGTTACCTAAAGATGGACTTTGGTTCCCTAACCTGTATTCCCTCTGATATACACTATTAAAATTTTTAGTTCCTTGATGCCCGATACCTGATACCTTCAACACCTCGTGGTCCCACAAGCTGGAGTGCTTCTTCCATGTGGGCTTTGTTGCCTCTGAGCTAGATGGCTGCTAGTTTATCTTCAACCTTTAAGACCCCAGATGCTATATCTTTTGATAGCCAGGCACTATCAGCTTTCTTCACCACATTTGCTTATGCATACATTTGTCTTCAGCGATCACAAAGGGAAGGTGGGCAGGCACACAATGATATGATTTTATGTTCTTTGGTGCCCGATTCCTTATCCTTTTGACACGTGGAAGGGAGACATCAGACAATGTAAGATATGACAAACTAATAATCATTTATAAATTATCAAGGGTTTATGAGGGGGGAGGATCACAGGGAGGGGGAAAGATGAGGAGTTGATGCCAAGGCCTTGGATAGAAAGTAAATGTTATGAGAATGATGAGGGTAGAAGATGAAGAGATGTGCTTGACACACAATGGACTTATGTATGGATTGTGATGAGTTGTATGAGCCCCCAATAAAAAGATTTAGAAAGAAAGAAAGAAAGAAAGAAAGAAAGAAAGGTCACAGATCTTTACCACTTAAACCTTCAGCATGGATGGAGGGAAAGATTGATGTAATGCACTTGAGGACAATTTCTGTCTTCAGAAGGTACTTATCACCAATGTGTGTGTGTGGGGGGGGGGGGGGGATGGTGCCCATTTTGATGAAAGCTACCTGCGGGAAAATGAATAACTATGTCCAAAGGGAGAAGTATTAGTCCTTCCCTCCTGCATAAGAATCCTGACCATCAAAGGCCCAGCAGATCTGCTCAATGCCATGATGTGAGACCAGGCTTGTAAATCAAGATTTGGAATTTAGCCAGGATTTCTGAATGCTGGTTGGATGTCTGGCTTATCTGATGGATGAGCTCCAACTCCATGGTGACCCAGGGCAGAAGGGATTGAAAAGCTGCTCAGTGCAGGGCCATCTTCATGACCACTGCGATGCTTGGTTCATCATGACTGTTGGTGGTTTGGCAGCCTTGTAGGCTCATCTGCTAGCAAGGTGTCAGACAATATTTGGTTGTGCTTTATAGGAGGTTTCCTTGGTTGATTTTTTTACAGTAGATTCCCAGGCCATTTCTCCTAATCTTAACCTGGAAACTTTGCTCCAAACCTGTCCATTCTATGGGAACTTTCTGGTATTTGAAATGCCAGTGGCGTAGCCACCAGCACTGTAACAACCTATAAGTCACCACAGTGGGACACACTGACAGGCCACGTGGTGATCCTCAACAAGCCTGGATAAACAACACCACACCCTCTGCACTGAGTCAACTTGGCTCCCCGAGACCTTATAAAACAGGAGTACAACTGTTCCTTGGGGTTTCTGAAATGGTTCATTCTTCACAGATACAGACATAGAGCATCTGGTGGGTATGAACTGCAAGCCTTGTGGTTAGTAGCCCTGAATTTAAACTACAATGCTGTCAGGTCAGGGCTCGGTGAACATGTGTGGAGCCACACTTTAAAAGTGTGCTTTGTGTAATGGCACCAAGTTCTACCCAGTGGTTTGCTCCCACAACTGAGGAAGAAAGGCACACACATGAAGACATCAAGACAAGAAAAGTAAGCAGAGGGACAATTGAACAAGCAAAGTACACTTCAGTCATGACATTGGTCATCTCATGAATTGAGGAAGGTAACCGTGGCTAGTGTCATGTCTTTGGATTTTACAGGAGTGGGGTGGTGGTACCCCATTAGCTCCCCTCTGTCCCTCTGCTGCTTTTTCATTGACCTTTATTCCTGCTCTTTGATTGTTCTTGAACTCTACGGCTTGTGCACCTCATTATCATGCTGGGTGTTGATGGGCTGAGTCATGTGACTCATGGGACACAGTTTGGGCTAGTTCATCCAGACCTCTGGCTGACCCTGACACTTTGAAGAATAAAGTTTTCTAACCTCAAGGAGTGTTTTTATACAAGAGTTTTGGTGGCACTTGGGGAAACCTTTACCTCTTCTAGGATACTGTTGGTCTCAAATATAGGCCTGAAGTTCTTAGACATGAGGGTTTTGTTTGTTTCTCCCCGCTGTCTGCACAGATGCTCTGATTGCTATCTCTCTCTACACCTGTCACCGTGGTGAAAGGCTGTCCCTGAATGGACTCTGGCCCCTCCAGTCCCACTGTCAGGAGGCAACACCTTATTTGGTGCTGACTCTGTGGGAGCCAAGTTCCCAGCAAGCGACCAACCCACACCTGCAGAATTTGTCTGCACATCCGTTTTGCAAACACACAAAATGGGTAATTGGGCACACAAATGCCTATTTGCATTGCAATTTGGCATTTGTATACACAGTGATGGGTTTTTTTCATGTGCAAATGTGGGGGATGCAAGTACAAAGTGGTTGTCCTCAAGTAGGAAGGACAGCCTTTTAAAGCGCATCTATCTTTTCAGAAACCCGCTAGAGCCCTGGGGGAGGGGAGGAAAGCAGACAGGTGGATGGGGGATCTCACTTTTCTGGCCACCTCTCCCCACCCCAACCCCAGTCCCTTTATCTGGGGAAAGCCCTTGGGGAACACGTTCATGTTATAACTTGTTTTGAAGAAAGACAAAAAACTCAAATAGAATCTGTTTCATTGAGCTCATCCTGACCCATAGTTACTGGACAGGACAGAGCTGAACTGCCCCATATGGTTTCCTGGGATGCAATCGTTATGGATTTAGACAGTCACATTGTTCTCTAAGGGAGCAGACAGTGGGTATGAACTCCTAACCTTTAGTTAGCAGCCCAGCACTTAAGCAGTGCGTCCCCAGGGTTCCCATGAAGAAGGGTTACTTTTGCCAGACAGGTGGAGGACCGTCTGATGTTGTTCTTTTTCTCACGGTGATAAAACATTTAGCCAAGTTATCGTGAAGTCAGCCAATAAAGATGAGCACTTTAGCTCTCAGATGTGCGATGTGTTTACCTTCTAAACCTATTGGGTATTTTATACTGATAACACCCTACGTTGGTTTTGGAGGTCATTGTTGTGTCTGGAGTTAAAGTGATACCCACACACTTACATGAACACTTTGAACCATCAACTCATGTAAATGATTGGAATGTAGGTCCATGGTTCTGGGGAGGGGGATAGGTGTGAGTCTTTGATATGTTTCATTTTTTCACTTTGCTGGTCTGTTGGTCGGCGGTCAGCTTCCATGCTGCTCTCCCAAATCTCATGGAAGCTGTGAATACCAAGCTCATGGCCTGGGACCTGCCATCCCTTCACCAGCAGACTCCCTTCTCACATCCCAGTGTTCCTCTGGAAGGCAGCCCCTCTTCCACACATCAGCGCCCCTCATCCTCCATGTGCTTCTGTTTCTAGGACTCCACACCCCACCTCAGCTGTGTCAATGTGGCCTTCCCACCCGGTGGTGACTCTGCTTCTCCTTTGTTTTGATGGCACGTGTGATGTTCTGGGGCCCTGTTTCTGTGGAACCTACTTTCTCTGTGGATCCCGGGTGAGAGCTTACAGGGATGATTCATAATTCTGTCCAGCAGCCATGCTATCAATGAAGGTTTTGTCCTCAGCTCTCCCTTCTTCTGAACATTCTCATTTAGAGGGGGGTGGGGACCTCAGATACAACTGCTGGGTTCTCTTATCACCTTGAATCAGATCTGCATCTCAACTGTATGTTTGTATAGTGTCATTTTGCTGTTGTTCTCTCTAATTCAGTCTGTTAACCTTCAGGTTTCTACCTTCCTTCTGTCCGTTGGTCCTACGGTGGTGATGTACATGTTGCTACGTGCCTCTGTGCCACTGGCATTTCACCCACCAGCAGGGTCATCAATAGTGGACAGGCTTTCCAGGCAGCCCCTCCAGAAGAAGACCGACATGGAAAAAAGCTCTGGCTCCTCCACTGCCCGTAATTAACTGACAAACACCTCATTATGAGGTTTGTCAGATGGGAAATACTTCGGTTCTTGGTTTTGCAAGAGAAAGAATTCACTCTGAAGCCCGGTTTGTGATCTAAGTGAGTTTTTATAAAGGGTGGATGAAGTTTCAGGTTTCAGTCTCAAAGAATATGTGCTATTTGAGGGCAGCATGCAAAAGTGCACATAGGTCATGCTGGGGTTCACTGCTCATGGGACTGCGCATCCTACACTCCGTGAACTGAGACCAGAGAGACCACAGCATCCCCAGTGTGTGCAGGAGCTGGAGCTGGTGGGGTGAAGGAAAAGGGGCCAGTGATCTGCAGTCAAAGTATTTGAGGCCTCTGGTTGGGAGGTGTGGTCAAAGGTATTGGTTGACCCCATTGGCTGAATTAAGCCCACTTGGGCCTAGTTTGACCCGCCCAGGTGTACTACCCACCCTGCATCAGGTTGGAATTGGAGCAGGCCCAGTAGAGTTTATGGTGGGCAAAAGCTTGCTTGTTTCTCTTCCAGCCTTCTGTAGGGGCCCTTCAGGATTTGCAAGGGAGTAACCCCAACCCTCCACCCCCTGCTCCCAACACACACACACACCACCACCACCACCACCACCACCACCACCCCTGTCTCTTGCTACCTATCATTAGAAATCAAATACATCGTTGCCTAGTGCAGTGGTAGAAGATGATGCTTCCTGCTTGGAAGGAATTCAATGTGCTCAATGATTGTCAGGGTGGCATAGGAATGGGTGGCCATGGATTGGGTTGACAATGCCAGTTAAAAAAAGGACAATAACTGAATTACTATCCCCTAATGAAGCCTTCATGGTTTGGTGGGCTGCACAGTGGGCTGATTCTTACAAGGTCAGTAGTTCAAAACACTAACTTCTCCAGAAGAAAAAAGTTTCGACTGTCAGTTGTCCTCACATTTTGATTGACAGGTTTGAAAACATACCAGGTCCTGTATGGATCAACTCTGTAGCAGTGATGAGTGAGAGACCATTGGGCATGTCTCATGCATGACATTGGGCACATCTGCTACACAAGACCTCTTTCATGTGTTCAACAGCAAGGCTGCTCCGTTGAAGATTAAAGGGTGCCAGACCCAAGTCTTGGTATATTCAATGGCCTCATATGCTTGTGAAAGTTGGATGTGGAACAAGGAAGATTGGAAAAGAATGGATACCTTTTAGGTTTGGGACTGGTGTAGAATACTGAAAGTACCACGGACTACCAAAAGAACAAAGAAATCTGTCCTGGAGGAAATACAGTCAGAATGCTCCTTAGGGGCAAGGATGGTGAGATGTCTTGTCACTTTGGACATGTTGTCAGGAGAAACCAACCCCTGGAGAAGGATGTCAGGCTTGGTAAAGTAGAGGGACAAGCCAAAGAAGAAGGTGGATTGACACAGTGGCTGCAACCAGGAGCTCCAGCATTAGGGCAATTGAGATGCGGCAGCAGGACTAGGACCGGATGCTGTTTCTTTCTGTTGTATGTTCCCCAGCTATGAATAAGAATAGATTCAACGGCACCTGGCAAAAACAGGGCCATTTGTTTCTCTGCCACCCTTATCCTGGGTCATCCAGTCCCTGTGCGGCATCTATGGGAGGACTCACTGGTTCCAAACCTTTCTTTTTGTTCTTGTGTCCAGCCTGGGGTCTCTCTGGTTGGTGATTGATAGGGTCTTCTGAGTTACTGTAGCTCTTTCCTTGAACACAGGTTTGTGAAGCCAACTGTTTACCTTAGCATGTATCCGAGGAGGCGCTTCGGAGAGACTGTGTTACCAGATCAGTTCTACATCATGGACTTCAAGGTACACAGTCAACGTAATTTCATACAAGCAGTTTGCGGATTCTTTAAAAAAATCATTCTGCACAGACATTCTCTGTTTGTTGTGCCCATCTGTGCCTGCCTCACCTGCCCCACTAGCCTTTGCCAGCCTGAATTTCCTCATCTGGCACATTTCACCATCAAAACTCCATCAACTAAACCATCGCTCTTTAAGATAACTGGTGGTCGAGTGGGTTTAGTGTTGCGCTGCTATTCTCAAGTTCAATGGTTGGGATCCCCCAGCTGCTCTGAGGGAGAAAGTGGATCCTTTCTGCTCTTTTTGAGAGTTCCCGTCTTGGGAACCCACAGGGGCTGCTGGCCCTGGCTATGGGACAGAATGGGTGGCCAGGAGTGTTCCTCTTGCACTTTGGTTTTTAACTGTGGTTAAGGGTTGTTGAGTGGCATCTGACTCTTGATGACCCTGAGTCCTGGGGCACTCTCCCAAGTACTGCTCCATTTGAGCCCATCGTGGCAGTCACCATGCTCATCCTTTGCACAGACCCTCTTCTTAAAGTAGCGTGAAAGTCCTTTCCAGACAGAGGCATCTCCTCAGAACAGGCCCAAAGTACAGAACACAAGGTCTTGACACCTTCCCTTCTGAGAAGGGTCCTGTCTGTTCCTCTTTCAGGACAAATTTGTTTATTCTTCTGACAGCTAATGATCTATCTGATGTTTTTTTGCTAAACACTATCACTCAAACACACAATTCCTCTTTGAGCTTCCTTGTTTATTAAAATAACGACCTTATGGCATTCCAGCCCCCTGCTAGTTTCATTGACTCTTAACTCCCCAGCATTGAGAATCTTTCCCCGGCAGGTTTACATGGATCAAGTGTCTTCCTGAATTATTTTTTTCAGATCTCACACTAGACTGGAATTTCCCCCAGGGAGGTCACTTTATTTTGTAGTTGTATATCCTTTGCAGCCCTTAGCACAGTGCTAGCCATACAGAAAATGCTCGATTAATACTTCTTGACTTTATTTATTCCTGCAAGGCTGGAGGTTAGAGGAGTAGGGAGAAGAGTCAGTAGCTGGGCGAAAGCCACAGTGCTGCACTAAATATTCTCTATTTACAATGCTGCCAGCACACCAGGTTATTATGATTGTTTCATAGTTAAACTCTGGTTCCTCCCCTTTCCTCCTCCTCCAGAGTAACAAGAGCCTAATAGGCTTCATGTATAAGTGCCTATTTTTATTAAAGACAAGTGTAATCTTTTGTAGACCAAATGTCCCTATCATAAATGCTAACGGAGAAAAATATTAGGACTCATTTATTTATGAACCTGTTAATAATGAGGTTCAGTTATGAGAAAAGGCTTCCTCAGCAAAAGCTCCTGAACAAACAATGCACACTGGGGAAAAAGGAGCTAGTTAGCCTTCTTGACTTAGATAAAGCTATGGAGAAATGACAAGTGCCAGTAATTAGCACAGCCTCTTCAACAAGATAACCCTATACATCTTTGTCTATTTCAATCACCAAAGACTCCGATTCAATGTAAAATTAAACCTTGGGTGCCATCAATTTCTGTTAACCTCTTTTTATTGTTCTGTGTTCATGCCTAGGTGATAGATAGATTTTGTCGTCCTATTAAATGGTGACATCTCTACAGACACGTGACCTAAAAATCCCCTTGCTCCTTAGCAAAGTGTTCTTAATCATCCTGTGGTTTATTCACCAACGGGGTGGGTGGGGGTGGGGTGATGCATTCTTATGTCTCGTGGGTAAATTTCTACTCTTTCAGAAGAAGACTCTCCGTGAAATGGATCCACGCTGGCTGTGGCAATGTGCTTACACATAACATTGATGGTGATGATGGTGTGGGCCCTGATGGCATTTTGGTGCCTTGTACGTGAAGCCAGGATGAGTTAGACACTGTCTTCATGACACCTGAGACAGTAACGGCCTTTGTGAACCTGGCACGTCCCTTGGTTTGAGCTATTTTCATTGCCTGTTCCAAACCTGTCTTAGGATTCTGGCCCGTGTCTGGATTGTGGACCATATGCTCAATTGCAGGAGAGTGTACCTGGCCATTATGAGAATGATGGTTTGAAGCACCTTCTCTCCTCCCTCCTCCTTCCTGCCCTATAGCCTGTGTTTCAGGCTCCCACAGCTTCAACAGTAAAATTTTCATCTAGACTCTTTTGAAAGTTTAGTGATTAATATTCTTTGCTGCCAATAGGGTTTTAGAAATGCATTCATTCATGATTGCAAGCAGTCACAAGAAAGTTTATCATCTAAATTGGGAAATAATTAGAAATTATAAGGAATCTTAGTTTAACCATGGGACCAGGTTTGCTGATAGTAAGTCTGGAGCAGACTTGGGATGAAAGCCTGAGGAAACAACATCCTAGGGGAGTCCAGGATCTCCTGGTAGGGAATGGTCTGGATTGGTTGGCTACTCAGGCACTAGGAAGACTGGTAACTGGGGCACAAGAGGATATCCCTTAGGTTTGGTAGAAGCGTACAGAGTCATTTCTACCCTAACGTGCTCTCACTGCAACTCCATGCTAACTTCCTTCCAATTCTAATCATGAAAATCCTTCCTACCAGTTAGTTTGCTCCTGTGTTGAATTTCCCCTTGTCCTCTTTCCTGGAACCCCACTCCCCATTTTTTTGAATGAAGTCTTTGTTTCCTGGGCGGTTACTGTGTGGCTTGGGTCTGGCTCACTTTTATCCTCAAAGTCACATCCTTGCTTCTCAACCTTTAAAGAGGCCTCCTGCAGCTGCCCTGCCCAAGGTTTTGTGTTATTTGGTCCCTTGACAGCTGTTTCCATGAGCATTGATTACCGATGCAAGCAAGAGGAAATCTTCACCAAAGTCCATCTTTTCTGTCTATCATGATGCTCCCTACTGGTGCAGGTGGTGCTTCGAGCTTCTGGTAACTTCCAGAGTTTCTTGCCTTGTAGCTGCCTCTGCACTTGGTGTTCTTCCCACTGTCTTTTATCTTTGTCTCTCTTCTCTAATTGGACTAGGACTTACTCCCAACCCCATCTGTGGCAGTCCTGTACTTGTGTATCAATTTCACGATGGAGAGTCTAGGCGTGGAGTCTAGCCTGTCCATCTGGAGATAGCCAATGGGGCCTCTGTGTGGGCGTGGCTTTCTCCTGAGAATTCTGGACAGTCTTAGGGTATTTCCCGATTGGAGAAGAGAGAATTGACTCTCGGTATCTTGGAATCCGTTTACTGACAAAACAAGATGACCACTTGCTGATAGATCCTGGGTCCTGGAACTTGGAAGGAGATGGAGAAGAAGCCACATAGGCTTGCCCTGAGGGAACCAGACTTCTGGGGCCAGAGAAGCCATAGAGAGACCCCTGCCAGTGCTGAGATGCTTCTACTGTCAATGGATACTGCTGATGGACTCTGAGCCCTGGAAATGAGGAGCCATAGGGAGACCCCTGCCATCGCTGGCATACTTTTGCACATGCTTCGTGAGTCAGAAGGAGATTTTATAGACTGGTATCAGACATATGGGCTAATACTGGACTTATGTCCTTGAACTGGAGTCAGTTGGGATGCTTTCTCAATGTTCCATTCCTCTTGTGTATAAACCTTTCACTTATATCCATATGCATGTTTACAAATTTGTTTCTCTAGGCTACCCGGTGTAACACACCATCCACATAAGATCTCATGTCAACTTATTTGATAATATCTTCAATGATCTTATTTCAAAATAAACTCAGGCTTACAGACAGCAAGGGTGAGCACTTTCGTATCTTCTTTTATGGGTCCACAATTCCATCCTTGTCACTGCCTGTCTCCAGCCACCTCTCCTTTCTCAACTAGGTTATGTATACACTCTCCTGCCTTATGCACTTGCCCATGCTCATTTTTATTTTGGAGAAGAGAGGTACCAAAAGTCGACTTCTGAGAACTTCTGACTCTGTGGCCTGGTTGCTATTGTTCTATGGGAGATATTTTAAGCTACCCTGCAAATATGTATTTATAAAATACTTTAAGACAATATGATGCAACCAGTCAAGCCTATCAACTCATATAAAGTCTGCTTAAACGTATTAATATTGTTCATGAGCAATGGTGGCAGAACCTGGCAAGAAACCGTGGCCTTTCAAAGAGAGCGCTGTCCCAGGTCCTTTAGTCACTGCTATGGTTGTTTTCTACACCCTGGAACTTAGAACTGTGGGTTGAGTAGAAAGGAGGCCATTGGGTCAAAGTTATCAATATGCAAGATCTGTCAAGTTTCCAATGGTTGAAGAAACAGGGCGTGGTGAGGTTGGGGGGAGGACTGAGAGACTGATAATTAGAACAAGGTGCAACAAGAAAGGACACCTGGTAGAGAAATCAGTATTGATATTATGGGGCCACTGTAGGCAATGATAAAAACCCTTCAAAGCAGCTTTTCTGAACTAAATAGAGGGGTGGAGACCCGGTAGAATGACTTGCCCACATGTCTTCTTGTAAGTGTCTATTCTAGGAGCTGTTTGGCTTGTACCCTGAAAACCACACCAACCCAAAGCCAGGAGAGGAAAGGGATATTCAGCAGAGATGGTAGGTCCTATTTTGCATGCTCTGTAAAATAAACAATGAACAAAGAACTACAAGAAAAGAATGATTGTTAGAGAGAACAGCTGTCTAGGATGCATCCCTCATTATTGAAAAAAAAAATCAGTCCACTAAATGCTCAAAGTTACAGCCAAGTTTTCTTCCCTCAGGGATGGCTCTCCCTGATTCCCTCTAAAGTCCCCCAGCTTCTGTGAGGCTGCTGCCCAGTGGTTTCCTTTCAACCCGGGCTGCCTGCACACCCTCTCAGTCTGCCTTCCTTGTTCTTTGGCTGTCGATTTAACGCTCTTCTCCAGACACTGTCCACCCTTTCAGGTAGATTATAAGTGCCCCATTCCTTTTTTTTTTCTGGGGCAGGAGGTGGGGGGATGCTCATTTGTTTTAATCTTCATTATTTTTAGGTGTTAAGTTTTAGATTAGCACACTATGTCTTCAACCACTGTATTAGAATGCTGCTTGACTCACTTCCAAATTGAAGACCTTTTAAAAAAATTGAAGCAGTCCAATAATTTTAAATCACTCTACACTGTGCATTGCAATTTAAAATTATTGGAGTGCTTCAAATTTTTATAAGCCCTTGAATTTGGAAGTGATCAAGGTTCTAGGCATACTCAGTGTAGAGCAATTTAAAATTATAAGAGCTGTCAAATTTTTATATAAGCACTTTAGTTAGAAAAGGAATTTGGGTTCTGAGCATGTGCAGAGAAGAATCATTTGAATTATTAAAAGTACTTCTTTTTCCCCCCCCAAAGCACCTGATTTTGGAAGAGTTTTGGTTTGTGCAGCCTAAAGTGACAACTTCTTTTGAGAGTGTCTGTGTAAAAGACATGCAGTCTTTTCAGAAAGGCCAGCCCTGGGGAGATAGGAAGCGAACAGTCCCTTGGGTGGTTTGATCCCCAAATGTCTTCTCAGTGGTGAGGTGCCTTGCCATGATTACAGGTCTTTTTGGCGTGAAGACCATTGGAAGAGGCCTCTCTTTCAAGACATATGACTTGTGTTGGATCACTGATACAGTAATGGCTGAAGACTCACACCTTCAGTGATGATGAGGAGAGAGATAGGTTTTTGACACAGCATTGACTCCCGGGGTACAACAACTATGCACCTGCTTGGGTAGCATCAGGCCTTCTGATCCCTAACACTGTGGTGGTTGGGAATTTACCAGTAAGGACATGGTCAAGAGCATGAGACTCCTTGCATCAGTGTCAAAGGAGATTCTGGGTGATCCAAATGGTTAAGCTTTCAGCTACTCTCTGAAAGGTTGATGGTTCAAATCCATTCAGAGGCTCCTTGGAAGACAAACCTGGTGATCTGCTTCCAACGGATCAACCATGGATTTGACCTTCAAACCCTCTGGAGTAGCACTATTCTGCATGTGGGGGTTGCCACATGTCAAAGTTGACTCAGTGGCATGGAGTCTGGGTTTGCTCTTGACCAGTGGCAAGAGTGTGCTGACCACTGGGCCCTACACCACTAACATTGATGCTAAACAGGTAGATTCTCCGATACTTGTAATGTTCAATTCGCTTGAGGCCTTGGACAACTTTATTTTGCTTAGAATTCAATCTTATTTTGAACTGAAATGCTCATCATCTGAAGCATCTTTAGGGGAATATCGAGAGGAAGGTAGAATCTATAGGTTCAGCTTTATGGTTGGTTTTCCTTATTTCATCCTTTGGTTCGAAGATTCCAGTATGTGAAAGAAAAAAAGAGGGACAGATGAAAAGGCCATTCCCCTTTCCAGAGTTTTATTTCCAACAAAGGGAAAGGGAAGATACAGGACATGAAATCCAAATGGGCCATAATGGTAATCTGTATTACTTCCTCACCTCAGTGAGATTTTGGGTGTCAGTGTCAAAAATTTACCTTATAAGAAATGTGACCATGATATCTTCACATGTGACCTTGCCTTTTGGCAAATGTTTATGGACCCTCCCATTTCTAAAAATTGGACTGGAATTAAACCTGGAAACATTAATATTAAAAAATGATGTACTCCTCTGCATGGATTCTTCCGAGGGATCTGGGTTTTTTCTAAAAGTGGAAATCCCCATTGTTGCCGAGTGTGAAACATTCAATTTATCAGATGTCTCTGAAAAGGCACAAGGTGAAGCTTCCCAGAAGGCTCTGCATATCCATCACTTTCTTCCAGAGACACTCACAGCCAAGCAAGTGGAGCTGGCAGTACCCTGATGGCAAGGAGACACTGGTTTGCTCTGAGCTTCTTGGTCCTTGCATGCCAGCAGAGGGTCATCTTTCCATCCTTGCCTTTCGGTCAAAGCCATGGGGCAGGTGTCCATTGTGATTAAACAATGGAGACCTCTTAAATTGGTGAACTTTGTGTTCTTCCTGAAGGAATTGCAGAGGCCAGTTTATGTTCATGCCTTTGTCAGAAGTCTGCAGACTCATCTGGGGTTCATTGGTCAGCAGGCCATAGGCCCGGGGCAGGGCTGGGTCAGCCAGTTTATGTTGGTGGGAGACCCTGTTTCAGAGGCAATGATGCAAAGGCAGCTTCCCCACTTCTCTCCACCAAATGAAATGCCATTCCTTCACATTAATCCATACGTTAACAAATTAATAAGTGCATTAATTAATTAAGTCACCATCTGTTTATGGAATGTGAGTCATTGTGTGAGGTGCTAAAGCACACAAAGATAAATGTGAGATAGTTATTCTCAAGGAACAGCAGTAGAAAGACAGGTGCATGGAAGGCGAGAAGAAATATCGTATTTCATTAGAATACATTTTTATAATATGTCATAAACATTATTTAACATATACAATTTTTCTGTATTATTATTTCTTTTTTTTTGCATATGAGGCCTGAATCATTGTAGTATTCCAGCATAGACCACAATTGATTTGCATGTATATTTGTTCAATAAATAAATGTCAATTAAATGTGAAAAGTTGCAGGGTTATAAACCAAATACTTGAGCAGCAATTCAAATTTAGGGTATAGGAGAATCACTTGGGGAGATCTGAAAAATCACGACTGATTCCCCGGTACTGCATCTTCAGGGATTCCGAGATTCTAGTTTAATTGGAGCAGGGAGCCATCCTGTTTGAGGATCCCAGGTTTCAGAAACACTGGACCAGGGAATTTCAGAGGAGTGGACAATGACTGCTCCTGGGGAGTGAGCAGTGGAGGTTCATTTGAGCCTGGAAGATGGGTACAGCTTAGATATGGATGGTGACAGAGTGTGGAGGGAGGTCACCTGAGTGGCACAAATGGCGACTAACAAGAAGCTTGATTGTTTGAGCCCCCAAGAGGTGCCTCAAATGAAAGGCCTGGCAATCTACTTCTGTACAAGCAACTGCTGAAAACAGTAGAGAGTGCAGCTAGATTCTGACTCACATGAAGCATGGAATCCTCTTGCCTCCATGGCAACTCTTTACTTCTTTTCCTGGGTGAGGGCAAGCCGCACTCACGTGGAGTGAAGTTCCAGGCAAGAGGCCAGGCAGAAAAGTGCACTATGGGCTCTGAAGGATGAGTCAGACTCATGACTGTGCCTACTGTGTGCTGTGTCTGAAAGTGCAGGAAGAAAAAAAGGAAGAAATGCAAAGGACCCATTGATTTCCAGTTGCAGAGGGATTAGCATGCTTCACCCAAACGTTGGTGTTCATTCCACATAACCTAGAACCAATGAGGGTTTGCAAGGTGGCAACAGGCAAGATCAGACCTCTGTTTTCGGGAAGCCCTGGTGTGCAGTGGAGAACCCAGTGGAGACAGGTGTGGCAGTCTTGTACTTATGTTAATTTCCTGATTGAGGTGTAGGAGTGGAGTCTAGCCTGTTAATCTGGAGATAGCCATTGAGGAGCCAATGAGGCCTCTGTGAGAGCATGGCTTTCTCCTGATACGTCTCGGAAATCTCACGATATTTCCCATGTGAAGATGAGAAGCTATCTCCCCAGTTGCTGGGAGTTAGTTTCAGAAACGATGAACCACAGACAAGACAAGATGGCAGCATCCGAGAAGCTAGAGGAGGGGCCACACGGCTTTGCCCTGATGGAGCCAGACCTCTGAAGCTAGAGCGGCCACATAGAGACCTCTGCCAGCGATGAGTTGCTTCTGCCACCAGTGGATGCTGTTGATGGACCCTGAGCCCTGGAAGTGAGGAGCCATGTGGAGATTCCTGCCAGCACCGGGATTCTGCACCCACTGACCTGTGACTTCGTGATTCAGAAGGAGACTTTATAGACTGATTTCAGGCATTAATGATTTCAGGGTTAATGTTGGACTTATGACTTTGAACTGGACTGGGCTGGGATGTTTCCTCAATGGCCGGTTCCTCTTGTATATAAACCTTTTCCTTATATCCATATGTGTGTCTATGAATTTTTTTTCTCTAGTTTACCCAGACTAACACAACAGGCAAAGGCCAATTTGGAAGCTATGGTTTCCAATGGATTTTGCAAACGGAGTCTGAGCTAGCTCTTTAACTGAGGTAGAGTTAAATAAAATAAATACAGACTGTGCTTTTGGTGAAAGTTTACAGAGTAAACTAGTGTCTCACTTGATAGTTTGTACATAAAGTGTTCTGAGACACAGTATTGCCAATAGTATTTCAGCTCTCCCCCCATTTCTGACCTGGGTTCCCATTATCTTTTGTTTACATTCAAATGTGGCATCTCATCGTCTTGTTTTCATGATTTCTCCTGAGTCATCAACTTAGTTCTTCTTTGTAGGCAAAAGTTTTGGGGTCCTAACCTGCTTCCAGGATGTTATCTCTTGGTTTTCTTCTTTGGACATTTGATTTGGTGGTGACTTTCCTTTGAGATCAATCCTATTGACATTTGTTGAGTTTCTTGGAAGGCTAGTTTCATATCTGGGCAGTTTCTGCCAAGTCTTTGAAAATATTTCCAGGTTTGTTTGGCTCCTTACTGCCTTTTTTCTGAAATTTCACTACATCGAATTATTTGTTCATCATCATACTCCATGCAATTCTTAGTCTTTCTTAATTTCCCTTCATTCATTCTTGTGTTTCCTGATGCCCCTCCCCAACCCAAACAAACTAATGCCACCCCCCCCCAAAAAAAACAAGCTAATGTCAAGGGATTTGTGTTCTATTTCACTTATTCTATCTTTCATTGACTCAATTCTGGTCGTATATTATCCTAATGAGTTTGATTTTCTATATGTGAAATCCAGGAGAAGTAAATCTATAGCAAGCGTAGATGGATTAATAATTACCCAAGGGCCTGACTGAGAAAGTTGGAGGGAAATGGGTAGCCAACAGTGAAAATCAGAACAGGTTCCCAAATTGATTGGGATCATGATTGCACAACCCTTCTTCTTCATAAGATCGAATGACTAAATTGTGTCATATGTGGAAGCTATGTCAGTAAAACTCTTTGAAAAATCTGGGAAAAGATATCTAGTTACCATTTTTGGATGTTTTGTAACGTTCTGTTTCTCTTGTTATTTTTTCTTCTCCTTATTGTCTTCAGAACTCAGCTATTGCCTTACCTGTGCTTCCCTCGATTTTGTCTGTTTTTCTGGGTCTGTTTGTTCATCTCTTGAAGAATATTGTATAATTCTCTTTGAATTCATAATCAGGTAGCTGGCTCCCAACTTTTCTCTTTGGAAGATTTCTGGTTCTTTATTTAGGTCATACTTTTCTAGCACCATCTTAATCTACCTGTTGACATCAGTTGGTATTCTGTTATCCCTAGGGCATTGCGATGCTATTATATTTATGAATATATGTTTGGTGCATCTTGATTTGTTGTTTGTTTTGATATAACTCAGTCAGCAGGGATGCATGCTCTTCTGGTTGCTGGTTTGGTCACATTGAATTTCTTATCACCCATCTCTGGGAGGATAGGCGAATGCTGGGTGCATGAATGTAGGTCTCTGTTCACTGGTTTCTCATGTCACACCTGTGAATGTAGCCGATGTTTCTGATGAGGTGTTGTGTCTGTCTGGCCAGTCATCTGAGCATGGACATAGGAGTATTTTTTCATTGACCATGGGGTTTGGTGTTGTATGTGTGTCGCTGCAAGTTGCTGGATGATATGGCAAGGGTGTCTGGATTGTTGGTCACTGGGTGGAGGATATAGAAACTGTCATGGATTGTTACAGACAGGTAGGGATGCATGGGGGTGGTTGGAGGGGCACAGTGCCTGATTGTGAGGGGGAGGGCATGATAAGTGATGCAGGAAGGCATACCAATACTCCTCACATCCCTGGTTCTGGTGACTGAACAGATCAGGCGACACTGCTGGACTATGGGTCTCCTGGTAGGCTACTCTGTCTCATGGGTTCCCACCATCTTTGGCAGGTTGGAGCAGTGGGTTGCTGTGCTCTGTGGATCCCAGGTGTGAGTGGCTGTAGTGCAGGAGTAAGCACCACCATCTTTAAAGCTTCCACTGACTCAGAGGTAAGGGTGATGGTGGATGATTTTTGGACCATGGTGGTGGTGGTAGTGGTGAGATTGGGGTAGGGATAGGTTTATCCTTGGACCTCCAGCATGAGATTGTTTGGAGGGTATGGTGGATATAGTGACTGCACTGAACAGGCACTAAGAATAAGGCAGAGAGCCCTCTAGATTGGCTGCATCCAAGGATAGTGCTTCAGCTGAAAACATTGTTTGCTTTGTCTCAATGTAACCATCCGTCACTGATTTGGCTGTCAAGATGCTAGTGATCTATATTTTTCTATGTCCACTGTGTTTGCACAATCTCTCCTCCCACTTTTCACTTGTTAATTTTTCCATTCTTGCCATTGATGCTCAGAATTCCCAAGGCATCCTCTATGTCCAATTCACTTGTTTGTGGAGTCTTTGTTGTCAGATAGATGTTCTGAAAAGTCTGATTCTTTTGCCATTTTGACCTTCCTCTGGCTATTTTGACCTTGAGGTGGAAGATGAGGGTACAGAGAACCCCCTAAGGGAATATGAAAAGGAGAGCAAGCTCAGGGATGCAGCAGTGCAGGCAAAACTTCCATACAGACAGGTCTGCCGAGGAAGCCCCATGGAGCAATTGTATCCTACCATATAATGACACAATGAGTCAAAAAACTATATCACTGGTTTTGCTTCTCTGGAGAAAGGTAAATCAGGTTTGTCAATCTACTTCCAAAAAATGATCAACATTGAAATCCTATGTAGCATGATTCTACCTGATACATATGGAATCCCTATGAGTTAGAGTCAACTCCATGGCAGTGTGTGTGTGTGTGTGTGTGTGTGTGTGTAAAACAGGTGTTTCATACTGTTTCAGAGCTCAGGGACAAGATTCAGCCTAATTTTAGAAACCATGAACTCAAACCTCTTCTTATCTCTTAGGTCTTGGGTTTGGGTTTCTTCTTGTCCTTGTCACCTGAAGCAACTCCACATTAGGCTTGACAGGAAGCATCAAATAGCTGTGCTTGAGTTGTGATCACTGAACCTGCTGTTGGACTTAGGGATTTCAGAGGAAGGCCATCGGCAGCTCTTACACCTGCCTCAAAATGAGCGTTTTTGAATAAAAGCCAGTCACAGAATTAAGTCAGGGCAAAGTGGTGTCAGGGGTGAAATTCAAAAGACAATACATAATCATTGATTTTAAAACAGGAGCCAGATGAATCATAAGGTCAAACATGAAAGGAAAAGCTTTCTCGGGAAGAGACCTCAGGGCCAAGGCTGTGAGGGACCATTAGAGAAGAGAATGGTAACTATTGTGGTCAAGTCCACAACCCAGACCTGCTCCAAGGAAATGTTCATCGTTTGTCTCTTCCAACTTTTTCAAAGAGCCCCCAGAACAGGGTTTCCATTATGTGTACATTACGGTTCGGTGCTCCTGAGGTGATTTTGACTCATAGTAACCCCAGGTGACTCTCTCCTGGGTGTTCAGTCTGTGATCTTTCCTGCAGCATATGCAGGGTTCTTTTCCTGCCGAGGCACGGAGTGGGTTCAAACCAGCAGCCTTTGGGTTAGCAGCTGAGGGCTTCATCATCATGCCACTGGGACTCTTGTTATGTCTGCAGCCCCTGCTTTGTTTTCTCCAGAGGAAGAAGTCACAACATCAGTGTGTCTGCTGCCAACCATAGGCAGGTCAGGGAGGGAGAGTGTGGGGATGCAAAGTGTGAAAAGCACAGGTGTTTACAGATAGCCCAGAGAGAGGAAAGACATCATCTATGGCCCTAACTTCACAGCTGAGGAGATCCAGGTGAGAGCATAAAGTGACTTTCTCCGAATGAGACAGCTCATTAGCAGGTGAGTCAGGAATAGAACCAAGACCTCCTGGCTTCAAGGTCAGTCCTGGTGTCCAACTTGCCAGCTGCCCCAACGACAAATTGTGGTGTCACTGAGCATGTGTGTTGGTGTGAGTCACAAAAGGGAAAGCAACAAGGTGAATCTCACCCATCCAAAAGCCTCTTTTGTTCACTTACTCTTAATCAACTCCCTGCGACCCTTCACTCTTCGTTTCACTCTCTTAAGTGGATCCAGGATGCAAGAGGATGAAATATGATTTTTCCCATCAGAAATTTATGTATGATCTGATTGTCTAGTGGCAAGTTTCCTCTGATCTTTTGCATACTCAATCTTTATGGAAGCCCTCTTGTTATATTGTTGGAATACATATCTTGGAAGATCTTGCCAAGTTTGTACCTCTTTGGCCACCTCCTAACTCATGTCCCCTTCTCTGAACATACTATCCACTGTGCTCTACAGAGATGGGACTCTGCAGCAGCACACTGTTCTGGTCCCAGTCTCCACCCTTTCCAAATACCCACTTTGGAAGAATGGAATCAATCATAGACCCCTCAATCTCAAGCTGGTTCATTCATTCCCTTTTGTGTGTCTCCTTAGCTGAATACACAAGGTCGTGGAAACTAGTGACTTGGCTCGGGGTAATTTACCTTCCATGCTGAGCGCACAGGCAGAGCTAGTTGGCCGGGTTCCACTGGTCTTTAGATAAGGTACTTTGGAAATGTCACTTATGTGCTTTTTGTTTTTTACATTTGTGCATATTTGATTTGTAAAATGTAACCATCCCTGTAATATCTACCCCATACATTTATAATTTAAAATTACCCAATTGAAATTGGTCTATTTTGTGCTGAGACCAATGCTATTCAAGTACTTGCTATTGTTCTTGTCACGAGAATTTTTCATTTTTATGGTGCCTTCTGTATGAGCTCTGAGAAAATCAAGCACACAAAGCAAGTTTGCACAGAGGGAGGAGCAACCAACTATCAAGATATCCCCTCTTTTCTGAGAAGTATGTGTGCCCAGAGATTTTCCATGACTGACTTTTATCAAGTATATACTTTCTCCCAGGTATCTGTGGGTCAACTTGGCTCTTGAACCTTTTCATTAGAAGCTGAACATGTTAACAATTTGCACAACCCAGGAACTCCTGCATAATCCTGGTTTTATCCATTTTCAATGGAAATGTATACACAAGTGAGCAGTCCATGCATTGCCATATGTAGTTAGCCTACACTCTTTCAAGCTCCCTTTCTCAATAGTGTTTTAAAATTAGTACCTTGGGATAATCAATGACACTATAAACAGAAAATCCTTTATGCTCCAGGGGATAAGATTCTTTACCAAAAATTAACAAGGATGTCTCTAAGGTTAATCAGTAATAGACAAAAAACAGATTCAGGAATGGGTTTGGGACCTTGTCCTTAGGTCTCGCTCCAGCCTCAGAACAATTGGTTCATACAACATGACTCTGTTGGATTCTTGCCCTCATGAAGGTGACACAGGCAATATTGGTGTCAAAGCAAAGTGTGATAAAGAAATTAGATGATGCCTAGCTATCAGAAAGAATAGCACCTGGGCCTTAAAGGCTTATTTTCAAATAAACAGTCATCTATGCTAGACATCAACTAAGAGCCCAAATGGAAGAAGCACAGCAATATTCATGATCTAAGAACCATAAATTATATAATTCAAATTCCAAGGAAGGAAAAGTATCAGAGCTTTAGTTGTGAGATCCTGGGATGCAGAAGGCTATCTATGTAAGGATGAAGGTAGATGCTCAAATTACATTTGCAGGATCTAGGCAGGGAATCAATCTCTGGGGATTGCCCTCTACCATAATTGAGCGATGGGACTCGCCTGGGGGTCAGAGAGAGTACTGGAGAGGTGACTGTAGGGGATGAAAATGAGAAGCCTGACTTGAAGGGTTAAAACCTTGTCACTTGCATTGCCTTTTGATACACTTAGTGCTTGTTCTGTGTTTTACTATTTTCAGAATGTTTTTTTTTTTTTCCTGGTCTGATTCTGCCCGTGTTGTATTTCATCATTGTTGGTAGCCTTCTCGGCTGCCCAATATGTGTTTTTCGGTATTTGAAAGCCAGGACAGGTGATTTTATGGAACCAATAACTGTAATAAAGGTTCCTGGTGGGTGCAGTGGGGGAAGTGGAGAGAGGTAAAGGGGAGCTGATATCCAAGAGTTCAAGAAGGAAGAATATTGTTTTTGAAACTGATTATGGTAGCAATTGTACAACTCTGTTTGATATAACTGAAATATGGAATGGTATGATTTGGGTTGTCTTCTAATAAATTGGTTTGGCGGATTAAAAAAAAAGTACAAGTGCTCACTCCTCACCAAGAAACACTACACTGACCAAGGTGGGAAGCACTATGAAGTATGAGATGTGGCTTTCAAGAACTTGCAGCCTCCTTGAATGAGACTAACTACACCAGACTACCTGTTTCTTGTTAAAGTTCATATTCTAATCACCTCTCAACTGTATCTGATAGATTGTGATGTTGCTGGTGCTATTTTCAAGTCATGAGTCATTGTGATTCCAGGAACAGCAGAATCAACCCCCAGCCAGTCCTCTGCCCCCCTCACAACTGTTGCGATGTCTATGCCTGTTGCAGTCTTGGATCAATCAATCTCACTCAGGGTCTTCGTCTTTTTCATGGATCTTTTCTTAACTAAGCATCATGTCCCTTTCCAGGGACTGGTCTCTCATGTTACCATGCCTGAAGTATGCATCATGAAGACGTGCCATCCTTATTTCTAAGGAGCAGCCTGGATGTACTTCTTCCAAGATGAAGCCATGTGTCCTTCTGAGAGTCCAAGATGTAGTCAATATCCAATGCCATAACTTAAGCACACATCTGTGCTCTTTGATAATTTAAGCAGGTCTTTTGCAGCAGATGAGCATGATGCAATGTGATGTCAGCTCCTCGAGTGCTGTTTCATGTATGTTGATTGAGGATCCACGTCACGTGGAATCCTGGAAGAGTTCAGTTGTTTTCTTTTTCTGTTTATCATGTTGTCCATTGCTTGAGTTGTGAGGGTTTTTGCTTAAACTGTAATACACACGTAAGAATGCTGAGAGAGAGCCGATTGCGATGGATCTTCTAGCCCAGCGGTTCTCAACATTCCCACCCTTTAATACAGTTGCGTTCCTCATATTGTGGTGACCCCGCCCAACCATAAAATTATTTTTGTTGCTACTTCATAACTATCATTTTGCTACTGTTATGAATCAGCCAACCCCTGTGAAAGGGTCATTTGATCCCCAAAGGGGTTAAGAACCGCTGTTCTAGCCTAAATTCCTTTTGTGATGGAGTGGAAATTCTAGTGCAATATAGTTATAATTCCATTTTTGAGGTATTTCTCCATTATGTTAAAGGACAGGGTGAAGGTGCGCTGTATTGTTAGTGTCCACCTTATTTGAGGGTGTGACTCCTCATTGTTCATTGCTTCCTAAGGACCATGATCTGTAGAAGGCAAACCCATAGTTGCATCAATGTCAAGTTTTCTGACCTTCTCTTTTTTGACTAAACATGCATAGAAGCAATGAGACCTGTTTGGACCCTTAGACTTCTTCTTTATCATCTTGTGGTTCATAGAAGCAATGAGACCTATTTCGAACCTTAGACTTTTTTTTTTCATCTTGTGGGACAACTTTTAGATTGTAAATGTGGTCCATTAGTTCCTTGATGTGTAGACATTCCTCCTTCTCTCCTTTATTATCTCACAAAAGTATCAAGATAATCAAAATGGGATAAATAGAACTTGCACTGAGATAAACTTCTTCCAGATTTTTAAGTAATTTTTTTTAAATGATGGGATTTCCACTTGAAGTTGATGGTGTTTCAGGGTTTTAATATAACCTCTTCTATCCTTGGTTCTCTACACTTTCAGTGAGTGGACATTTATTTATTTACCTTCCCACTCTGCTGAGGGAAGTTCTACTCTGCTGAAAGTTCTACTTGGGTATTGATTTCATTGTGACATTAAAAATTACCAGCCGGGGGCTGAGCCCTGGCGTAGTGGTTGTATGCAGGACTGCGGCCCACTGGGACGGAGGTTCAATTCCAGCAGTGGGGCTGGGTCTCCTACTCCCACCACCGGAGAGCAGTGATGCCCCCCTCAAAAAAAAAACAAAAAACTTACCAGCCGGAACCAAAGGAGAGCACACATTTCCCTGGCCAGAGGCAGAGGGTGGGGGGTGGTGGTAGGAAAGGGACTGCTTGTAACCAGTCTGCTCCCTGGTGACATTTTGCTTAATGGTGTCAGGGAACACCAGCCTTCTCATCTCTAGATTTGGAAGAGGTGAGGGTATTGTGATTATACATTGGCTGTGATTTGCATGGTCAGCAATTTGAAGCCGCTGGCAGCTCCTGGGGAAAGAGACTAGGCTTTCTCTTCCCATAAAGAGTTACATTCCCAGATAAGCAGAGAGCATTGCTGTGCGTCAGCATTGACTTTGTGTGTGGTAGTCATAGGATCATTTGTCAATTTGAAAGGATTAAGAGTTCAGGGGTAGAATCTAGCCCATCAATCAGGTCATGGCCAATTAGGCCTCTGTGTGGGAGTGGCCTTCTCCTGATAATTCTGGGAACTCCTGTATTCCTTCTTGGAGGAGGGAGACTCCTCTCTCTCTCTCTCTCTCTCTCTCTCTGTCTCTCTCTCTCTCTCTCTCTCCCTGTCCCCCTCCTCACCCACTGGGAGACATTGCAACTGACAAGACACATGGAGCTATGCAAGTGCCCGAGCTGGAGACGGCATGTAGAGAGACCCCTGCCAGCACTGAGATGCTGACAATGCCACTGGATCCCCAAGACTTCCCACTCACTGGCCTGTGACTTTCCAACATCCAGCAGTATGATGTGTGTTTGGTGAGTCTGAAGAGGATTTATAGATTGGTATTGGACATATGGGTTGAAATGGACATATGGACTTGATCTGGCCTGGGCTGGGCTGTTTTCTCAACATTCAATTCCCCTTATATCTAAAGCTCCTTCCTAGACACACATGCGCGTTTATGAATTTGTTTCCCAAGTCAACCCAGACTCACATGCGGTAGCTGTGAGTCTGGTTTGGTTTGCTTTCTCCAGAAACTTGTAGATTTGGGAACTGGACATCCAAGGAGGGTTGATTCCAATCACTTTCAGTGCTTTCTGAAGTCCCTACATGGCATAAAAGATGCTGTCTAGAGCATGACTAGTGTTCCTGGGGGTGTGGCTGTTTTAACTCACCTGCTAGGGACTTAGAAAGCAAATTTGTCAATCTGCTTATGAAAGGACACATCCTGCAAACCCTGTGAAACAGTTCTGTTTGGCTTGTGTGGGGTTCCTTGGGTCAGAATCCACTCCGCAGCAGCTTAACAATAGGTCCATCCCACATTCTATTCATGGAGACCCCACGGTGTGCCAGGCTCACAGCGGTAAAGGCGATCCTCATTAGTGAATAGAACTTTATCAGGACTCTGAATCTCTTCTGTCCAGGAATATGGAGGCATTTTGGGCACTGGTCTTCATTTCCTTACTTTCAAAATTATTGCAGCCGAAGAGGGAGTGGGGTTGGGGGTAGAAATGAAGCAAAGATTTTTGTAGCACAGCCCCTAGCCTATCGAGTCTTCCCTACCCACTCTCCTCCCCTCTGTACAGTGCTCACCCACCCAACATGATTGAGATGTGCAGCTGCACCCCGGAGAGGCAGGGGCAGGAGCAGGGTCTTACCAGAGCCTTTTCCAGGGTGAAGCAGCATGAGGGTGACCGAACACCCATGCCCTGCTTTCCAGGCACGCTGTACACAGAGGCATTGACAGTCTTCTCTAGTGGTGTTCCTCCCGCGCCCCCCACCCCCACTTTAACTGAACTTCCTTGCTTGATGATTTCACTTCAGACACTGCTTTCTCTAAACCTTCCTTGACTAGAATCAGGCTAATGTTGACAGTTCTCTCCCCACCCCCAAACCCTTTGTTACAGGGAGCAACCCAGAGAGAGTGAGGTGAGCCTGTTGGAAGAGATGAAAGATGGCAAGCAATGGGTGTTTGGGGACCAGTTCTTTGGTGTCATCTCCTCGGCAAGCCTTCCCCCCCCCTTTCAGTCCTCACTCCCTCTCTTGCCTTCTCCCTCTCCCTCACTCCCCCTTCCGCTCTCCCTCTCCTTCTCTCTGAAATGGTGTGTGCCTCCAGTAATTTACATAATAGTCTTCTGACACCTTTACTTTACTCATCAATCACGGTACCTTCTCTCAGTCTATCTTTTGTCTGAGCATGTCTCTTCTTTATCAGGCCATGCACAAAAGATTAATTTCACAGTTTTTCTCCCTTCTTTCTTTCCTTGCAAGATACAAAGCTCATGAAATGACAGAAGCAAGATAATGAAAACAACAATGCAAGCAATTTTTTTTGTTCTTGCAGGTTGGATCTCAAGATACTTTTTCTAACCTCATTGTGTGCCATCTGTCTTAGAAAAGGTCTGCTCTGTATCTTTTTCTTTTTTTATAATACCTTTCTGATCCACTCAGTAGACTACCTGGAGAGGGGGGAGGGGCTGCTTACATATTTAAATCAGGTCAGAGGCTTCAGTTTGCAAAATCTTAGGAACAATTAAAGCAAGGGGCCCATTTTTAACGGCAGCATGGACTACTGCACAATGCCCACGCCCCAATTAATATTAATGAGATCTTATGCATAGCCAACTTATGACATTTGATTGACTCACCCAACCACCCTTCAACCTGTCTTGTAAAGTGAAATATATGGCAAAGAGGATCTTATTTGCATATGCATATGTTCTTAATATTAATTAGGCTAATGGATCTAAGGACTTGGAGATAATTTGGGCCCTGGCAGAGAGAGAGAGAGAGAGAGAGAGAGAGAGAGAGAGAGAAATCTGCCACCCACAAGACAGAAAAATGCCCCATGTCCTGCACTGGAACAAAAGATGTTGAACTACCAGACAAAAATAACTAACCCCAGTATTTGTTCATTCTTTTTGTGTGTGTGTTCCACAGAGTCATATTTTTAAGAAATAAAAATAATCCACAGAGACCTTCCTATTATTTATGCTGTCCTTTTATTAAAAATTGGGAAGTGCTAAATTGATTACAAGAGGCCTTATAAAAATAAAAGTCTAGTTCAACTGCAAGTCTGTGGTTGTAGGTCAGAGCTCTTCTGTCAGCTAGAGACGCCGCTGCTTTGGGAGGGCACTCTCTCTCACAGGGATACGTGTCAGATGTAGGACAAGGGGTTATGTCAGGACCAAGTGTCCCCAAGACCATCTGTTTTAGCAGGATCACTCATGGGATTTAATCCTTCCCCTCCTCCCCCCAGTGGAGTGGCTGACTTGAGCCCCTTTGATGTAGCTGAATTAAGCTGGAAGTAGAGAGTTGAAACTTCCTAGATTTTGTTGTTGTGTTGGGGAACCACCCTTCTCCTCATGCTTTTTTTTCCCCAGCCATCTACTGAAGTCCAACTGTGCTGACCTTTGATTCTAATCATGTAGGGACAACACTGAATCTGCTATCCTCTCTCCCTCTATGTGCTCAATGGACGTTAAAGCCAGCTAACTATCAGATCTTGGGCAACATGATGGAATACAGTTATGTGATCTTGCTTCATAACACTCCCAATCATCATCATCACAAGCAAGAGTAGTGACTGGTCCTTGGGTGCTTCCTATGATCAACCAGTAGGGAAGACACGTTCCTCAATTCTCTTTCATGTCAGTTCTGTAAGCATGGATATAGATTCCTGCTCTAGAAATCTCTCTCCTGTGACCTTAGCCCCAGAGTAATCATGACATACCCACAGCCACAGTCACACGGGTGGCAAATATTGGAGTGGGGGGAGTATTGTAGTTGTACGCAGAGGAGCTATCTCAGAAAAAATGGACTCTCTCTCTTTCAGATGCCTCAGTGTCCTGGTCTCTGAAGGGTGTTAAAGACTAGTGCTCATCAAGGCTACAGTGTGTATCCACAGAGATGGGCTCAACAGGAGTGACACCCTAGAAACCCTGATGGTGGTACAGGGGGGTCACATATACTTTGGGCCACCAACCTCAAGGTCAACAGTTTGAAACCACCAACTGCTTTCCAAGATAAAGATGAACTCTCTGCTCACATGAAGATTTATAGCCTCAGAGGCTCAAAGCAGGAGTCCTACTCTGTCCTGAGGGTCACTGCAAACCACAGTGGGTTTGGTGACTGAGAGGGTGTTGGCTTTGTTTCGTTTTTCGCTAGTTGCACCTTTTGGTGTGGTATGGCTAGAGTCCCTGCATGTTGCAAATGATTGATGCACCTGATCACTGGCTAAAAGGTTGGAGGTTGGATGTGTGTGTTTATTCACACACACACATACCTACACACACACACACATATACATACACACACATATATGCTACAGTAAACCAAATCCAAACCAACCCTGTTGCCTTCCATTCAATTCTGCTCCAAGGTGTCCCTGTAAGAGTGGAACTGCTCCAAAGGTTTCCAGACCTGCATTCCTTATGGAGAGACCCCTAATGTACTGCTGGGTAAGAGTTGAACTGTTAACCTCAAGGTCGGAGGTTCAAGACCACCAGCAGTACATGGGAGAAAGATGAGGCTGTTCTCAGAAGATCTGCAGCCTTGGAATCCTCTAAACCAGTGGTTCTCAACCTTCCTAATGCATTCCTAACCCTTTCATATAGTTCTTCCTGGTGTAGTGACACCCCCAACCATAAATTATTTTTTGTTGCTACTTCATAGCTGTCATTTTGCTACTGGTATGAATCGAGTGACCCCCGTGAAAAGGTTCCACAGGTTGAGAACCGCTGTTCTATGAGTTTACTGTGAGTCACCATCAACTCCACGGTTGTGTGTTTGGGGTTCATCTTTTTTGAAGTCAGGATGCCCATCTCTCTCCTTTATGGAGCAGCTGAGGGTCTAAACGACCCACCAGGGAGGAAGGAGAGGGACAGGGAGGGAGCAGGCCTATGCAGTTGTCTCCCAGGGCAAAGGCACCCCCGTAGGCCATAGCAGTTGTCCCTTGAAAAATCTGTCGGTGTCCTTCTGAAGCCACTCCATTGGAACCATGTCAGGTCGAAGGATGTTGGGTGCTTCAGAACAGGAAGGTATCTTCCTTGGAAGGGAATCCCATCTTGTCAATTCCACAGCCACCGCCAACAATCTTTACCCTTGAATCCTCCAGGTCTAGGTTCCTGGCCTCACCCGCCAATAGAAAACCTTGCCAAGAATACTTTTGGTGAAAGGGCATTAGCAGGCCCTACCTCCCCAGCCCTCCCTTGATCTCTTCTGCCTCTGCCTCTGCTGACAGTGAAAAGGCAGCTGCGCGGTGGAATCTTCTGCAGGCAGAGAAAGGATGGGTTGGAAGCTTACTTTCTCCTTTCCTATCACCAAGCCCAGGGCAAGGCATATTGTCGGCTCTCTCAATCACATTGGCTGACCCGGTCCGGTAATCAGGATTCTGTCTTGTCGTCAAGAGGGGCCAGGGTCTGAGGACAATGGTGCATGAGGGACTCGCTGGATTCTAGTTTCCCTCTTCTCAGCATTTATGCCCTATCCAGCAGAGGTGGCTGGACTTCTGAGGCACGAGAACACCCAGGGAGACAGACTGGGTGGACTCACCCCAGAGGCCTGGCCACAGTCAGAAGACCCACGTGTGACATTGGGTTCCAAGCCTGCCATTCAGCTCCGCTGCTTGCCTTTCCTCTGGAGTCTGCGAGCCTGCGGGCTGCCATTTGGACCAACATTTGGGCAGCTTATGGAATCCATTTTGAGTTTGGCAGCCAGAACAAAGACGCTGGGCTGGAATGGAGCAAAGAGGTGTAAATGTGGCCCAGAGCTGGGGGCTCTCTGGTGTCTCATCGTTGACCCTTTTGTGGCAGGCAAGTGGGCAGGGTGGTTTGTGGGGGCGGGGAGGGTGTGTGGCAGGAGATGATTGAAACTCCTCTCATAAGCCAAAAGAGGAGAGGAAGCCAAATTGCAAATGAGGTGGCCTAGCCAGCTGCCTCCCAAAGATGAGTGAACTCAACCCTGGTCTGTTCCTCTGGAGATCAAAATGGGATTCTGCCCTGTGCTGTAGTTAGGTTGGCCAAGCAGGCACAGAGATTGCGGCTCACTGATCTATGGGAGTCCTTAGTCCTGGATGCTTTTATCCAGGACACAGCCCTTTGCGTCCTACGTAAAAGCATCTGGCGCTTCGTGGGAGACTCCCAAGAGCTGGGCTGCTCATCGGTGGCCTGTCACCCTGTGTCCTGAAGGATGTGGATGCTTAGAGGCAAGTCGTCCAGTACCCGCTGCACCCGCACATTCATGCTCACATCCAGTGAGCCCTGTGCTGCTCAGAAATCCTCTGAAATAGGCTCTGTCCTTCCAAATGGGGGTGGGGGTGGGGGTGGTAGAATGCTTTAGGCGCTAGATACTGCAGTAATTACTATATAATGGAGTAAATACTATACTATAATAATTAACTTGTAAACCTTGAAATAACATTTACTGTAATTTAGACCAAATATGAACTGTGAGTAATGAAGCCCGATCCAACATGAACTCATTTGCGGGACGCTTTAAAACAGATGCCTGGGAACAACGAGAAAGCAGCAGACCTGCCTTGTGACCAACATGGGTCCCAAACAAGGTCCTCACACACTGTAAGGGCATGCAGCTGCCATTATCTTGAGCTATCTTGTTACCTTTTCTGGTTTTTCCTTTTAAAAAATCACTTCCCTTCTTTCCTTGGACTATCTTTTCAGAAGGAGAACAGAGTTTTGTTTTGGTTTGCATTTAGTTTTCACCTAAACAATTGCAAATGTTTGCAAAGCTCACATTTAAAGCGTGGGCAAGAGTCTTAGAGAGTCTTAATCTGAGAGAGGGCCGCAAAGCTCTTGGGTTGTCTGCATTGGCAGGCAGTAGACTGTAGACACTTCTGGAAAGCAGATTAGTGACACAAAGCTGCTTCTGACCACAGTGGCACCAGGATGCTGGGTCTCCCAGAACCATGCCTCGTTGATGCACTATGCACAGAACTGTTTTCACCCCCTTCTCATACCCTATGGCCTGGGCTTGCTTCTCTGAACAACCAAGATGGGAGGGGACAGGATCCCCCCACCTCTGATGAATGAGAAGGAAGGGACTTGAGATCGCTGTTATTCTCGACCCCAAACCATGCCCTGTTGGCCACACCATCTGGTTCACACAAATGCAAAGTGCACAGAAATGCCTTCTCACATCAGACCCCTGGGTTTTCTTCTCGCAGACGAGGTGACAGAGCAGTCATGGATGGTTTCATGCCATCCAGCTTCTACCCGCTCCTTCTCAGAAATCTCAGACTCAGGGAAAAGCATCTCTGGATCCTTCACTTACCTGTGCAGTGTTTTGTCTTGCTCGTTCATAGACCTTTCACACTTGTCTAAGCGAACTATTTATTGTCTCCTACTTTTCTAACTCTAATACTTTTAGAAGGGGTCACCAGCCCCTTCTCTCCAAGACCTCCCTTTGGCCGATTTAAATGCCGTCATCTTTTCAAGGCATTGTGGCGATCAAGGTTCTGTTTCAATAGCTATTATGTGTGTGTAAGGGGAGGGGGAGGGTAGGGTGGTGGGTCCTCTGCTTCTAATAAAGGTTCAGAGGATGTTGAGGACATGCTCACACTTGGAGAGGTAGGATCTTAGTTTGACCTCTGCACCCCAAATCAAAAAGTGAAACTAAAACAAAACACAACTCTAAACCACCAAGACAATAGAAAACCAAAACAGTGCCTCCAGTTATATCTCTTATTAAGTTTTTAGATAAATAATTGTTGAGTGACTCAGGGATTCATTGGCTAGACCCTCCAGCTCAGGAGGGCCAAGGTTTGGCAAGCAGGAATAGAACAGAATAGACCCAGCAGGGCCTACCGGATCCCTCATTGCCTCTGAGCCAGCAGATACGTGGTTTAAAATTCCGTGTGATTTCTCTCCTTTCGTCTTTTATGAAAATTGTTCTGACATCTCTCGTAGAGTTTGCTGGCAGAGATTTTAATTGGGACACGGATAAGGTTTTGTGCAAATGGCAAATAGTAGGAATTTAAATCAGTTAGGCCAGCCACGGCAATGACAGTCATCTCTGCAGAGATACACCCTTTTCAAGAGACACATACATTCAGATCTGTCAAGTGATCCCAGGCCATTTTTTTTTCTGTTTGCGGATGGCATTGTCCTGTGTGCACAGCCTGTCCTCCCTTGGTGGGGCCGGGGTCTGCTGTCCCTTCTCTGGCAACCTGGAAGCATTCACACCCCCTTGACTGACTATTGTGCATTGCCTGGCACCACAGATGGGCTTTCGCTCATCGCCGAAGCCCAGGGATTTCTGTGGGTGCATCCTGATTTTCAACACCATGGAATGAAATCATATTTATTGTTTTCTTTTGTGGAGAAGGTTCATTGATGGTGGGAGGGGCGGGGGGAATTGAATGATTTTAAGCACACCCCTCCCCCTCTTCCCCCTGAGTCTGCTGTCCCAGTCCCCCCACCCTCAACCCCTCGGCTGGAAACAAAAGGCTACACTTTTGAAATGCCAGCTATTACCAGTTCACAGTTCAGAATCTATGAAGACTCATTAGCACTTGCACAGAACCCTCCCTCCCTGGAAACAGTGCAGGAATTACACCCCGAGATGTGACCGTTGAAACAGACTCAAAGTCAACGTGCATAATTACTTACCACAACAGTGGTTAATGTGCCCTGAAATATTCCCAGCTCCCCTTGGCCTGGGGCTTGATGGTTGAGTCAGATTTTCTTGATAAATGTCTTGGATGCTTTGCTTACACCATTTCCCCAAGTGCTTCTGGACTGAGTTTTCCCACCCCTCACAGATGTCGGGCCAGGGAGGGAAGGGAAGCCTCATACAAGCACTACTGCCTCAGTGCAGCTCCTACATCAGGGAGAACGTCCTGTCCTCAAACGCTGGAGCTTCAGAGGGTCATAGTCATCATCTTCCTCTAGTTCAGCCAACTCATTTGATAATTGAGGAAAGGAAGGCCCAGAGAGGTGGAGCGACTAGCCCAAAGTCTCACAGCTAAAGTGCCTAAGCAGAACCCAGCTCCCCCAAATTGCAAGGTGATGCTATTTCTGTACCAAAGTGGACTGCCTCTGTCACATGGCCCTGATGCAGGGAGAAGGACTTACTTCTCAGTTGGTGGCCTTGCATGCCAAGTTCTCATAGCATTACTCTGGGTTGCACCCTTTGCTTCTCAAACCTGCTGTCCCAGGAAGGAGAGGATATCCCACCGCAGGAACCCTCCTCATGCTCTCTTGTTCCCCACCCCCAACAGAGAGTGTGGATTCCAGGAACTTCCCCTTCCCTTTCTGCCTCCTGTTCTGTCCCTGTTGACACTGAGACTTGAGTTCTGCAGTGAGGTGGCCATCCCGGTGCCCTCATGTCTCTAAGTTCTGTCCTGAAGGTTGTCTGGTTTTGTCCTCTTCTCTATCAAAGGAACCCCTTTGAGAGGCCACAGAAGATGAAGTGCTTATCTCCTAATCAGAACTTCAGAGGTTCAATTTCACCCAGAGATGCCTTGCAGGACAGGCTCCAGGACCTACTTCAGAAACATCCACAGCAACAAGTGTCATGGAGAGCAGCCCTCCTTGGACATATTTCAAACTGCTGAGGGTTATAGTCAACTCAATAGCAATTATATTTGTTATTGGCCCCCCTAACGCCACTCCCCCCCCCCAATCCAGACTTCTAGTATTCTCTGTTCTAATAGGAGAGGTAACAGGGGAAGGAACATGCAGTTTCAGGTGCAGATGATGAACTTGTCCTTCACCAGCACCTTCAAATACAACCCAGAAGGGTGACAACTGATGTGTATGTGGGCTGAAGTGTCCAGTAATGGGCGGTGTTGACCACTCTGGGTGTGGCACATACGTAAAGGAAGTCTTCCAGTATCTTTCTTTTTTAAAAAAAAATATAATTTTATTGGCATATACTTCACATAGCATACAATTGAATCATTCAGGGACAAGGGAACAACAAGTGATCTAAAATCGAAGGCGAGGAGGGCCTAAGATGCCTGGTGAGACTTGATCAAGTGTACTGTAGCCAAGAGGAATTACTGAGACCCAAAGGAAGGCTGAACTTGAAAGTGGGACAAGAGGAAAGTAAAAGGAAATAGATGAAAGAAGTAGGGGGCAGGAGAGAGTGATAGTCTCGGAGACTCACAGGACCAGTTCTATCCAGTCCTGTAGGGTCTCTTTGAGTTAGAATCAACTCCGTGGCCGTGAGTGAAGCCCCTCCTGGAAGGTGGATGACTCCAGCATCCCTGGATCTTGATGAGATTTTTGTCAGCCAGATTTTCAGGCCTTCCTAAGGACACACATAGATGTACCCTTCTAAGGGTACTCCTTCAATACACGGAGAGTAGAGGGTGCATTTCTGCCTCTCCGGGCTCTGCCAATCGTCCTCCTTGCTATCTCTTACCTCTATCTGCTCTCTCAAAGGTTTCCTCACTTATTGCTATTTTCCTATGGTGTGGGGGGAAAGTCACTTGTTAGTGAATTTAGCCTTTCATCCAAGACATAAAGAGCAGGGGCTCCAGGTTGCTCTGTATCCACTATGCTTTACTAATCTTCTAGAGGGGCCTGGCTCCTTTCTTGGAAAGAGAGGTGTGGTTTCCAACAAGAGCAAAGAAACTACACCGAGAGTGAAACCTTCATTCACATTCACATGTCCATAAATGTCGCTCACCACTGTCCCATCCATCCTTGGTGTCAGAGATGTAGACAAGCTACCACCTAGGCAAACACTCCCTGCTCAAGTTTCATCATTTGTAAAATGGCAAAGATAATAGTAATTACTTCCGAGGGTTGTTGCAAGAATTAAATCACTTAATACCTCCAGGTTACATAGAACAGTACCTGGATCATAGCTAAGCACTTAAAACTGTGAGCTGCTTCAGTAGTTATTATCCATTTGACCATTAACATGCCATCGAGGACTGTTAATGCTTTTATTATGAGCATGGCAGTAAGCATACACACATGATAAAACCTCTTGCCCATTGTAGTGCTCAATATGTTCTCGGTGGTTTTGACTTGACAGAAGGAGCAAGATTCGTCCTACAGATCCCAGAGGAGAGTCTGCGCCCCGAATAACCATTCCAGCTATTGCTCACCATATGGCCACAGCCCAAACAATGATTTCGGAGGGCAGGAAATGAGCACACATGTGCGCGTCTGCTGAGAGTCGCCTGCTGAAATCAACACGTAAGACATATTTACCACCAAGGCGCATGCCTTCATGTGTTTGTAAGTGGCTATTTCTGAACACCCAAAAGGGAAGACGCGAGAAGCCAACTTCAAATGGCATCATGTGTTTGTTATTTTGGAACAAGGTTATGTGGAGGGAAAGCTTCCTTTATGCCTGGAAAACTTTAAGGGGGAGACATGAAGTATTTAAAGGTATTTTAATGATCATGAAAGGCACTGGCTTAATAGGGCAGGAAGCTATGGTTCTCTTTTTAGTCCCAGAAGGAAAATAACAAGGCTGCAGCTTAGCCTTCCCCGAAGAGTCATAAACTGGACTGCAAAGAGGCAGCCCCTTGAGACACCCTCTCTGGGTCTCTGCGGCCCCTTAACGGTGGGTCTGTCTGCCTAGATTTCCAATGTGCTTATTAATTAATGATCACAGCACTGAGCTTAGGTAGCTGCAACCTGTACAAGCTTCAGGGAGAGCTATTCCCTTCCAAAGTGCAGGGTAAGAGCCTTTTCAGAATGAGCCCATGGATTGAGTCCTAAGTTTTCTGCTCACTTCCCAGGTCTTTGTGGCCAAAGCCCCCTTTCTCTAACCCTCTCATTTCTTTTTTTTACTCAAAGACGCAGGTCCCCATGCTATTGAGCCTAACAGCAAACACGCTGGTTTCCTGGGCTTCTTCATGTCGGCTCAAATTCTTGACCAGATATGCTCTTTCCCTCTCATCAGGCATTTTGTTTGGCACCCAAGGGACACAGGCTAAAGCCCTCAGTTGCTAATCAAAGGTTGGCCATTTGAAGAGAAAGATGTGACTCTGCTTTCATGAAAAGGTACAGGTTTGGAAACCCTGTGGAGCAGCCCCGATCTGTTTGATGGGGTTATGAGTCAGTGTGACTAGATCCCAAGGCATCGGGGAGTGGCTGAGCCATGAGACCATCTGCTCCCATAAAGATCTCCTGCCTTAATAGGGGCAATTGTTACTATATTCACAATCCTGTGATAGTGGTGATCTTCAAGTAGATGCTTAGATGAACAGATATGGAAAGTACACCTATACTTTCAATATATATATAATATTTGACAGAGGATATTTGTATACGTGCATTTGCCTTTGCTGCACACATATCCTAGTAACTGGGAACTCAAAAACTCAGGAACAACCACCTAAGGGGAACTATCGGGTTCTCTCCATCCAGAGGAAAGCAGAGTAAAAAAGATGGAAAGACATATGGGAACAACTAATCCAGTGGACTAATGGACCACACAAACCTCAGTCTCAACACCCTTGAAACCAAAAGAACTAGATGGTGCCCCACTACCATTACCCATTTGCTTAAAAGGAACACCTTAGAATATCTTCGATAGAATGAAGAAAAATGTGGTACAGAACTCACAATCGTAAAAGAGACTAGAATTCCTGGTCAGCTAGAGACTGATGGAACCCCCAAGACTATGATTCTTAACCACACTTCAGGATTTGAGATGAACTTGGCACCTCCACATTAAGGTAACTGGATAACTCCATGTAAGAGACAAAGGTCAGCATTTACTCCCAGGGGAAAGTTCATAAGCTTGAGAAAGGAGAAAAGGTAAAAGTAAACCCAAGGAGGAAGTAGGAAGGATCTGTGAGTTGCCCTGAGAATATGATGATCGGTGAGTTGAAACAAAATATGAATGAATTATTGAGTGTAAACTGAAAATCTGTTCTTTAAATGCTCACCCGTTTTATACTAAAATATGATTCCCCCAAATTTTATAGCCTCAGAACCCTATACTAAAGCAAGCAAGCTAGCAAACAAAATTCACAGCCACTGTATGGATTCCAACTCAGTGACACCGTAGGACCCAGTGGAAACGCTGCCTTGTGTTTCCATGACTTTTAAGTCTTTCTAGGAGTAGAGAGCCATGGAGTGGGGGGAAGAGTTGAGTCCCTGACCTTGTGGTTAGCTGCTCAACCTACGCCACTACACATGAGAGCTCCTTGGAAACCCTGTGTTTATGGTCACTCTAAGTGGGAATCTGCTTGAAGTCAATGGGTTTGGGATTATTATTATTATTATTTATTTTTAAACTTTGCTCATCTTCAAGAGAGCCTGCAGTCCCTTTTTCCAAGAAATATCTGCTCTGGCAATCTCTTTGCTTTCTCCTCTGCCACCCGGCATCATGCCCATTACCCTCTAACCACTGCTTCAGAGAAAGACATCTCTTTGCCCTGAAGGCAGGGTTAATATTCTCTTGATTATTTTTATTTGTTTGGGTGGTCCCCAAGGCACTGGGGACTGAAAGAGCACTTGTTAGTGGGGACACCACTCTAAGGCTTATGTTCCAAGCTCCAGCTTCCACTCACCAGTCTTACAAGTACAGAGTAAGAAGAAACAGCTAGGTCTACTCTGCACTCTTGTAATGTGTTTTTCTTTTTTTCTTTCTTTTAAAAAAATCCTTTTATTGGGGGCTTGGCCAACTCATCACAATCCACCCATTCGTCCATTGTGTCAAGCACATTTGTACATTTATTGCCTCATCATTTTCAAAATATTTTCTTTCTACTTGAGTTCTTGGTGTCAGCTCCTCATTTCCCCTCCTTCTTCCTTCAACCTCCCTCCTTCACAAACCCTTGATAGTTTAGAAATTATTATTATTTTTTCATCTCTTACATTGACCAATATCCCCCTTCACTCATTTTTTTTGTTGTCCATCAACCAGAGAAGGGATTGTACATAGATCATTATGATCATTTCCCCCTTTCTACCCCTACCTTTCCCTTACCCTCACTACTCCAAATCACTACTCCAAATTCTACCTTACAAATCTGGCTAGACCAGAGAGTGTACACTGGTACAGATAAGATCTGGAAACACAAGGAATCTAGGACAGATGAACCGCTCAGGACCAATAATGAGAGTAGTGATACCAGGAGAGTAACTTGCTTTTCTTATGGTGTCTTTTTTGCTAAATAGGTAAACAAAATTCAGGCTGTTTTGTAGATAGAAAACGAGTCTTCAAGGACCTGTCAGGCGGGCTTGGTCTCGGATGTCTGTTCAGCAGGAAGTACGAGTCAGGGGGCTCAATCTGAGCTCCTAGTTTGCATTAAGAGGGTTACCTTGCACACATGTGGACTGAGTTCTGTGCCTCATGACTGGAAGATGGCTGCTACCAAGATGACTGGAAGTAGACCGACTGAACACTTTGGGTTGGTTTACGAGAGGCCCTGGGTGGCACAGACGAGTAACTGGCTCAGCGACTCGCCCAAAGTTTGGAGTTTTGCCTCTATCCCAAAGTCCTGTGGAAGAAGGATCTGGTGATCTACCTTGGAAGAATCAGCAATCGAAAACTTTTGTGAGTACATTCCACTCTGGTGCCCATCTCCAGAGTCAAAGCATCTAATGATTGGTGTCAGAATTGATTCCCAGCCAATTGGTACTATGTTTAGGGATTACTGGGAGAAACACCTTCAGGTGTAAGGTCCAGAGTCACTGACTCCACTGCTCCAGCTTGTGGTCCTGACCTGCGATTTTCTGCTTGGGGCCTTGGACCTGTGGTACACTTTATTTCTCCTGGGGATACTTCTGCACATGCTGTGCCTGTGCTGTAGACTGCAACTTGATGAGTTGACCCTGAATTCGCTCCCTTCTTTGGCTGAAGTATTGTTCTTGATCACTTCTGCAGCGAAGCTTACGACAGGGACTCCACTAATGGTATCTCCTCTATTCCAAGGTCTCAAGTCATATTCTTCCTTTTGAAAAATACTTCACTGTGTTTATTGGTGCAAGTTTATGCAGGAAAGTAAGTTTACAATGAAGAATTTCCACTCAGTGACACTGCTTATATTATTTTTACTATTCCTACTCGGATTATCCTATATCCATTAATTTTAGGGCTTTTTTTCTCCTTATGCCCTTCCTTTTTCATATTTGCTTTAGGGTAAAGGTTTGCTGATAGTTCTTCTATAGTTAGTTTTCTTAAATAGCCAAGGACTCAGAGTAGATGTTGTCTTTCATCTTTTTTAACTGAAATATGTCCTCCAAGAGTTCTAAGTGAAAGGATAAGTGGTTTCTCTGGTCTCTGTTAGCTCAATGAGACTGGCCAAGAATGTGAGGTTTATTCTCCCAAGTCTTTCTCTCTTTCTCCTGGTTAGAACAGTCAGTAAGGGTAACTGGGCACCATCTAGCTCCTTTGGTCTGAAGATCGATGAAATGATGTTGGTTCATGTGGGTTATTAGTTTGACAGGGTCGTTTCTTCTTGGACTCTTTCAGTTGCTTCTTTCACTTTTGCTCCAGACCAATAAAGTCTATGTGAGAGTTCCATAATTGGAGGAGATTACCTCATATTAGAGTGATTGGCACAGGTCTGAGGCCCACCCTATCTTCACTTTTACCTAGTTTGCATCCCACTGGCAAGCCCTTAGACTAAAGTATATAGCAAATGATTTACCCTACAACTGACAAACTCTTAGTCAGACTTAAGTACATAGTAGAGGAAATGCTTTTCTCTGTGGTTAAACTAAAGATAGGGATGAAGTTTTCTGAAGTAAAAGTCTTGATATAAGTCTTGAAATTCCCTTAGCAGCCCTCAGGAATGCTTTAAGATACTAACCTTATGATAACTCTGTCATCCCCCTTTTAGTCAGGTACTCAAACTAACAAATGCAGATCCCTGCTTTTGTGTTTTCAGTCAACCACTGTAACATGCCTTTAATTAAAATGCTAAGTAATGGTTGCTAGGAGTCTCCAGAGATATTGGTCTCAGATAATCTTTAAACCAAAATATCTTCTGAAATCTTCTTATAAAAAATTATTTGGCAGGGCTGAACCCTGGTGGCATAGTGGTTGTGCGTGGGACTGCGGCCCACTGGGATGAAGGTTTAATTCCAGCAGTGGCTCCACAGGAGCAAAGGCTGAGCCTCCTACTCCCACCACCAGAGGGCAGTGATGCCCCCCCCAAATTATTTCACTTATTTAGTGGAGTTTGTCTTGGGAAACTCACAGAGGCAGTCCTACTTTGCCCTATAGGATCACTATGCATCAGTATTGACTCAGTAGAAGGGCGTTCGAGTTATTTATTATTCTTTTTTTATGGGGGGGGGGTGGTAAAGACTCTACGCCTTGAGCACTATACTCTTTTAAGAATCATTTCTATGAGATCAAATTGAGCACGGCAACTCAAAAGATTAGATGAGGAATTCACATCAAGTGAGTTTTTGTTCATAGGGGAGGAAAACCCATCTCCCCCACCCCACTCCAACCAAATAGAGAAACACCCATTGCTACGTAGTCAATTCTGCTTCATAACAGAAATTTGAGAAAAGTGTGAGAATGATTGGAAAACTTAAAATCATCACTGTCACTGAATTATATATGTCCAAGTTGTATTTTCAACTACAGCAACAACAATAGATAAGAGAAGTTATTCTACAAAGTGCTAAAAATGTGATTTTTTTCGCTCCCAGATTCCTTTTATCTCTGGAGTGGCATCTCTCCGTTAGACACAAATGCCTGGTGGTTGAGGTGGGGGTCTCAGGCAGCTCATTCAGAATATGTGCTGTGGACACGTCCTGTGGTGGTCATCAATGGAGGTGAGCCTGGCTCTCATCAGCCCGCTCTCTGCTCCTGATGACTCACTGATGGTCACACCATGAAAGCCAATCTACAGGAAGGTTCAAGTCATGCAATTCCCAATGAGATGATGTCATCATGAGATGTGAAGTGGACTTAAAGGTTTGGCATCTCAAAGAAACCAGAACTTGAAGGATTCTGGGGGGCGGCGTGGGGTTTGCTCAGCAGATGCCCATGTGACTATAAATATAATAATGCCATAACACTGCTCACCCTCCACTGCAGCATTTTTAAAATTCATTTCACTGAAATAACTTGGTTGCTTCTTTGGGGAAAAAGTGCTGTTTTTTGTTTGTTTTTTTCTTCACAGTAAGTTCTCTCACTCTGGTTTCTTTAGCTCAGTTTCTTTTGTGCTTCAACTGTGTTCTGTCTGCTTGGCTTGGGATATATTCTCACTTGCTTCAGGCTCTTCTTACTGTTGTATATCCCTCCTTTCATTCCAGAAACCTGGAATCCAGTGGGTAAGTAGGCAACACGGGAGAATGATGTGACGATCTGCTTCTATATTTATGGAAACCCTGGAGCTCTTTGGGGGAAGTTCTAGACCTGTAGGATCTCAGTGAATTCAAAGGGACTAAACAGCATGGGTTTTGCCCTCTTTTCTGCTCCCTCTGCCTACTCTGTGCACATGAACACATGGGTGGCATGTGTATGCATTAGACTAGAACTCAAGACCTCTTATTCTCCAAATGCATGAGCCATCCATTGTCTACAGTGGTTTGGGGGAGTGCTTTCTCTGGAAGAATGCTTGTGGGTGCCCTTGTTCTGTTCTTAAAGTTGAAAAGGAAATATTAACAGGGAAGATTTGATTGTCCTTCAGGAAGAAAGCAGTCTTTGTAATCTTACAGAGCACACAGGCCATTGACTTCATATGTCTCCCCAGAAACAAGATGATGAATGCAGGATTTCTGTCCCTCATTGGACACAGAGAGAGGGAAATACAACTCCAAGGTATCTGGTGACTTATCACCCGAAGGGACAGGATTAGGGCAAGGATTCAGGAGTCCCCAGAACCCGGCCTGACAAAACACAGCCGCATCTGCCTGGGTCTGTGTGCCACTGACTCACTTAGGGCCAGGATGAAGTTATATTTGATTCCAGGTAGCGGAATCCTGGTTTGTCCAGGGAGGTCCCACACACACTCTCTTTGGAGGGCTGCGCAGAGCCAACATTCCTTGACAAGGAATGCTGCCTTCCTGCATACCTCAATTGGTGCCAAAAATATGGCCTCTCAATAAGTGTAGTACCTTCTGGGAAATCGTTCTATGGAGGGGATAATGCAATTGGATTAGAGTCCCTGCATCTTTTGATTGTAACTAGAGGTTCATGCTGCAGGAAACCTTTGCTCTGACAAAGGGCATGCCTCATCCCATTTGCCCCCGGTCTCTGTTTTCTTAATTTTACACAGAAGGATCCGAGGCCCTGAGCTGCATCCATCTCCCTGTGCCGCCTCTCTCTTTGCTCACCTTCTCAAAGGCATGGAGAGGGTCCATTCCCCCCCCCCTTTCCTGGGGTGGGCGGGGGGGGGGGACACAAGTGCACAAACATTGATTAATCTCAGCCTGTCTGTTGTTTTAAGGACCTTGGCAATGGAGGATGTCTGCTCCTCTTCAGTCATCTGCAGGGTTTGAAAAGCACTCCGCCCTTCATTCAAAGTGCAAATGGTGGGCCCCGCTGAAGGACAGCCATCTCTGCTTTGCAATGCAGTCCCAGAACTGGGTTCTGCAGTTTCTGCTTCCAGGCAGCTTCCTTCCTATCAGGGCTGAACAGAACCAGAGGCTGGAAATGAACATTTCCTCTCCTCTGGAAGGGCGGTTTGTGCTGGCATGGGTGCCACGCTGGGGCGTTCCAGCGAGAGGCATAGATGAGAGATAAGGTTTGCAAGTGACAGTTACAGTGAAGAAGTGTCCAGTGGAGGGCCCCAGCCTATGTTCACATTCGGTGCCAGAACAAACTTCTCCTAAGAAGGGACTGGTGCAGGTAGACAGACTCTCCCAGACAGCAGCTCCACATTGGAGTGCAGAGTGCCGCCCAGAGGATCACGTCTCCCGCCGGGGCACTTGTCCTCACCCTGTTCACTCTGGGTGAGAAGATGCATAACATGGGGCTGTGTGTCCTTTATTTCTTTCAACAGAGGTGTTTGCAGATTGATTGCAACTTTGGAAATGAATCGGGTTGGAAAGATATGAGGAAGCTTTGATTTATATGTTAGCATGTTTTTAAATGTGACTCTCAAGGGGAACGCAGGTTATACACCACAGTCACCCGTGACTGAGAAGCAGGGCAGCAGGCCACCCGCCCTATGTTAGGTTCTAGGACTCCAGCGTCTGCAGTCCCATGACCCATCCACTTGTCCAAGGCTCTCAGGGAAGTGACTTTCAGAACTTTCTTGCAAAACTTGGGTCCCCCAGACATACTTGAGAAAAGTGGGTTTTCTGTCATTCCAGGGTAAACACATCAACATTTATCAGTATATCTTCCCCAAAGCTTATAGGTTGAGTCCTTTTGTGCATAAACCAGTAGCATGTAGAGCCAAATATTCTTATTCCTGTCCCTCTGGGTTTGCTTAGGATAATTGAGGGATTGAAGACTTATAGCAGTACAGGTTCTATGGGCCTCAGACTCAGCACGGTGGTGAAGGCTCAGCCTCATGACTGATGAACTTGTTTGGAGTAGTAGGGCTGCAATGACGCAGATGCTAAAACTGCTCCATTTCTTCATGGAGGTGGACAACGTTTCCAGAGATGCTTTGTGAGTGTAAGGCAATCACCTCCAACATTCTAAGTGACATGGAGCACGTCCCCGGGTTACAGAGGGGGAAGGAAACTTAGCGCTAGTGATCAAGTCGAAGACCCTCAGCGTCTTATCTCAGGGCATGTTCTCCGCTGCCCCAGGAGCACTGCTTTCAGAATCTGGCAATTATAGCAACAATCCCGAAGATGCTCTTGTGACGGACCCAGAGTCTCAAAGCCAGCTGTTTTGGAATTCAGTGTTCTGCCTCCCAGTTCTTCCACCTAACACACAAGCCATTGAAGCATAGCTTCCTAATCACTTCCCCAGGGAGCTTCTGCTCTTGAACTTAAATTCCAAGCTGAGCTGATCACCCAGGATTCTGTTCTGTTGAACCAGTCTACCAGAAATGGCTAGCAGACAAGGGGGAGGTGAGGTATCCCAGAAGGGCAGGGCTGCGTGACAGGGTGGGCAAACTTTCCTATGACAGCCAGGGAGAAAGCATGCTATGTTCTTCAGGACATGTGGTCTCAGTTACAACTCCTCAATCCTGCTGCTGTAGCATAAAAGCAGCCAGAGACCATATGTAAACAAATGCATTTATTGCATTCCAATAATACTTTATTTGCAAAAACAGTGGACAGGATTTAATTTTCTTTCCTTATTTATAGAATAAGACTGAGATAACCCTTTCATTTTCTTATAAATCAGCCTCTGCCCCACCACTGAGTGAGGAGTTCAGCATTTCTTGGGGAGAAAGAGAAGGAGGGACAGATTATCACTGTCTCTTTGGGAAATTGCTCCTATTGCCTTGTGAAATGCTTTTCTTCCCTTACTACGTAAATTGATCATATACCTACTGAAGTAGACAATGACTCGAATCCCTTATAAAACTCACAAATGCGAGCAAAGTCACAAAGGGATGCAAAAACTCACACAATGCCACATATGTGTTCTCAAAGTCACCTTGGACTACTTGAACACATGCACACAAAAACTTCCAGAAATCCATAGAACTCTCATGATTCCCTTCTCACAGTGAGTGCTTCTTATACCTTAAAATTCTAACACTGCTTAGAAAATCAGGTCCCAATGGACTTGACCGATTACCCCGCATCACCTCTTCCTTACAGAAAAGAAGCCTGCATGCTGATACCAAGTAAACACTGCTACCCGTGCTCACCCTGCTTCTTTCCATTCACTCTCCTCTTGCCTGCGGACTGCCATGAGTAATGGCCGAGAAGCAGCAACTCTTCCAGTTCACCCTCTGAGGTACTGGCATGAGGAGCCTTCCTTCTGCGGGCTCAGAGCTTTATAGGAAAAGGATATTCAGGCTCCCGCACATGGTTCTCTCCTCCTCTGGTCTTGCTGCATCGAATCCTGTTCTGGCAGGCAGGATGGGGCAGGCTGCAGAGCCCAGGGTGCTCCTTCTGTTTTCAAGCACATTTCACAGCACACGCAGGGCGAGAAACACAGTGGCTCTGAGGACTCATGTACTATGTGTGCTGGGTTCTGCAGGTGTGTGTGTGTGTGTGTGTGTGTGTGTGTGTGTGTGTGTGTGTTGAGGGAGCAGTATCATGACAACACAAGGCAACACATCAGCAGTCAGGGGCGATTCCCAGGTGTTTTGGGGGGTGTTGGCAGAGACCAACAGAATCCTGATTAAGATGTCAGTGGCAAAGCTTCAAGAGACTTGGCAATACTGAGAACAATCTTCTATTTAAAAGAATCTGAAAATTTTAATACCAATGTATTCTGCTCTCCTCAAAATAGTCTCAAAATATCTTCTATTTAAGAAAAATCTCAAATATCATGCACAGTGTGTTGTTAGGCTCTGTATAGAAGCAAAACCAAGTGTATGTATATACACATACGAGGGGGTAACTGCACCCCCTCCCCAAATCCAGACTTTTTTTCAAAGCTATGTATTTAAATTTTTATAAAACCACCTTATCATCTTTAAATGACTCTTCATTACATTTAATATATTTATCAAATCTGTGATCCCATTATTGGAATCATTTTTCAAACTCATCTGCTTGGATGGCTGACAGCACCTCCCTTATTTTCTTCTTCACTTCTTCGATGCCATAAAATCACAGTCCCTTTTCATATCTCTCTTCATTCTCAGAACCCAAATCATACAGAGAAAGTTCAGGTGAGTCAAGTGTGTGGGGCAAGAAAGAGATGATTTTTTTTTTTTTGCCCCAAACTGGCTGCAATGACTGTGTAAGCAGATGCATTCTCATGGTGGCAAAAACAGTCCGAATCATCCACAAATTAGGCCCTTTTTTTGGTCGTTCATTGTTAAGCAATCTTTTCGGAGTCCCTGAATAGAAAGCTTGATTAACAGTCTGACCTGGTGGAATGAATGCCAAATGTACTACGGGTTGACATCTTCATCCATTCAGAGTTGACAATATCCAGAATGAGGTTTGTCACCCATAGACATTTCACTTTTTTGAAACCAAAAGACCACTCGTCGACTTCACTTTTTTCCCTTTGCACTGTTCTTGTAAGCTGTGTTCCACAACACAACAGTTTCTGTGCCATTTTTTTTCCCCAAGCAGAAAACAGAATTTCATAGCCTCAGGCTATTGGCCATCAGAAAAATTAGGTTCATGCAAAACTGCTTTTACAAAAAAAAAAATGCACTGTGGCCAGAGAGAACCTTCTGAGATGATATCACTGCAGGCACTAACTCAGAACGAGTTACTGGATGTGCACCTCGCCGGGAAAATGTGCATTATGAAAGCTCCAACCAGTGGAGCTTTGGGTGGGGGCTGTGGCAGTCATGTGCTTATGTCAACTTCATGATTGAGATGTAGGGATGGAGTCTAGCTTGTTAATCTGGAGATAGTCATTGAGTAGTCAATGAGACCTCTGTGTGGGCATGGCTTTCTCTGAGACTTCTGGGAAGTCTTGTGATATTTCCTTTGTGGAGATGATAGGCCATCTCCCCAGTTGTTGGGAGTAAGTCTCCGAGACGACAAACTATGGACAAGAAAATATGGCAGCATCCGAGGAGTTGAAAGAGCCAGAGGAGAAGTCACACGGCCTTAGCCTGATGTAACCAGACCTCTGAAGCTGGAGAAGCCTCGTGGAGACCACTGCCAGTGCTGAGTTGCTTCTACCACTGCTGGATGCTGTTGATGGACCCTGAGGCCTGGAAGTGAGGAGCCATGGGGAGACCCCCACCAGCATTGGGACTCTGCACCCACTGGGCTATGATTTCGTGAGTCGGAAGGAGACTTTAGAGACTGGTATCAGACACATGGGCTAATTTTGGACTTAGGACTTTGAACTGGACTGGGTTGGGATGCTTTCTCAATGACTCATTCCTTTTGTATATAAACCTTACCCTTATATCCATCTGCATGTCTATGAGTTTGTTTCTCTAGTCTACTAACATAGGAGCTAGCCCCTCATATTTAAAATATTGTATATATAATTTCATATATTTATATTACATATACATATATATAAAGAGATAGAAATTGATTGGTATCAATAAAAAGCCTCACACTAGTATAAGTGGACATTTCCAGTCCAAGTTCTGTGAGTCAGATATGAAGGTGGAGGCTTTTCATTACTTACTTCTTTATGGGCTGATAAACTCTTCATTAGCAGAAGCATCACAGGCTATTCTCAAGTTGCTGAATTACATAAGTCAAAGATCCATGAGCCTGTGACTGGAGAGGTCAATGAATTGAAGTTGACAGGCCAGATGGGAGGCCACTGATAACTCCTAGGGTCAGGGCAATATGGAAGGCCATTGTCTCAAGCTCAATAAACTGCTGATCAGTGGGTCAAATGCAAGATCCAGACCAGGAAATAAAGCATGCAACTTTTCCCACAACAGCCACACCTCCAAGGAAATGTCTTTTCAATTGTATCTGGGTTGACACCTGATTAAGTGGGTTGCACTTCACCCTAAGCTTCTTGCACCTGTTTGACTTCTCACAGCAGATTCCGTTATGGAGTTGAGTATAGTAGTCAGGTCACATCAGGGGGATTGGTAGGCCTCTACTCTCAAACCAGTTGGAATCTTGGCCCAGCCAAGTTGACACAAAATCTAATGATGATATATACTGAAACCAAAGCTCACCGCCACCAAGTTGATTCCAAGTCACAGCTGCCCTTTTAGGACAGAGTAGAGCTATCCCTGTGGGTTTCCAGGAATATAGCTCATGAAGACAGTAGAAAGCCTCAGCTTTCTCCCCCAGAGCAGCTGGTGGTTTCCTACTGCTGACCTTGTGGCTTGCAGCCCAACATGTAACCCCTGTGTGCCACTGGGGCTCATTCAATCACATAGAGTTATATGCATACATACACTTATACATATGCACATAGCATCTCCAAGAGGGCATTACCTTTGAAAAGACATCATCAACACTTTACATTAGAATTTGCTAACTCATACTCATCTATAGCAAGTCTTGGAATTCCATGAGACTGTAGGCCAAATTGCGAGGAACGTGCAAATATGTGCCTGTGAATGTGTGCGTGCACGTGCGTGATGCCTGTGTGTGTATGTGGGCATGGGTGGAGGCGCTCCATCGTTCTAACTCTATGTTGTAGAGGTGTTCCGAAGGTTTAGAACTATTTTCTGAAGTCGATAGGATCTTGCTCCTGTGGTTGGAGCTCAAAGGGTCTGGAGAGTATGGATGGGACGGCGAACTGCTAGAGAGCTGGCCCTGTCTCACAGCCACCATACAGACCACAGAATGCTGAGGCTCCTGTCTGGGTGGGGGTGGGGGGGAAGGGGTGCTCCTCTTCTAGCATTCTGTCAGACAGGATTCTTCAGTGGTTCGCCAGTAGCTGGAAGCTATGCCATTAGTATTTCAAATATCAGTCAGACTACCCATGATGCCCTGGCTTCAGAAGAGTCCAGATTAGAAAAGACTAGGAAGAATGACCTCACCAGGTCATTCCACTTCTGAAAATCAGATCCACTTCTGAAAATGAGTCACTGGCAGCCTGTGGATCTGTTGAGCAGATGAGAGATTGGGGGTGCAGTGATGTTGGTGTACCTCTGCTACCTTGTGTAAGCACCTTATCCTCCACCTTAAAGATGCGGCACAGATGGGGCGTAGAGGGACCCCATTTGCCCAGCCTGTGTAGCACAGGGAGGACTAGTCTTGAGAGTCTTTGTAACTCTTTCCAGCTAACTCGGTCTCTCACCTGTGGTAGCAAAGCTCAAATTAAACAAGTGTGTAAGAGACCTTGTCACCATTTGTTAAGATGCAGAAAGAGCCATGATGACTTTCCTCTCAAGCACTCACAGCAACCTTCTGAAGCCAAGTAGTGAGTTTATCTGACGGCCACAAGGATTACTGTGAGCCACAGAGAGGGAGGTGATTTGCCTGAATTCACACAAGCAGGAAAACAAGGCCCCTTTGCCATGGCTGGAAAGGCATGAAAGGAGTTTTTGCTCCATTCCTGGGCAGGCTCTGCAGGGAAGCCAGCTCCCACCTCTGGCTTGGTGGTGCCAGCCTGGGCATTCTCTCCCTCCTTCAGCCCTGGCTCAGTCAGACAAGTGACTATGCCTTTCAAGAGCACATGGCTCCTGATTCTCAGACCTCCCCACCCATGGCTGCATCCCCGGTGGCTTGGCCTGCCAGGTCCCGGTAGCTCCAATCATCTAGCCAGAACACCCTGAGTGCTGTATGCCAGCATCCCTGCCTTGGCCCTGCTGAGTGCCCCCAATCTGCAGTGAATGCCACACAGGGGTGGACGCTTGTCTCCCCACTGCCCACTGCCTCTGTGGTGGCTTGGCCAGAGAGGAGGGTGATGTTTTTCCTCTTTGTATGACTGAGACCACAATAGAACATCTTTCTGATACTGTCTGCAGGTGGTGTTAGTTTTGTTTGTTTGCTTTCTCTTTCTGAACCTGTATGTAGATGGCAATACATGGAAGCTCATGAGTAGAAGCTGAGCACACATGCTTCCAGGGCAGTGTTGGTCCACTGGGGAGAGCCAGGCTCCACCACTTGCCAGTTGTGTGGAGGTGGCGGGCTGCTGTACCTCTTAGAACCTTAGTAGTCTCTCTCTTTAAAAGGAACTATGAAGGTAACCCACTGTCAGGGCTCTGTGGGTTGTCATGAACATGTTGTGAGATCATGCTGCTGAAAAACAACCAATGTGTGTTTCCCATTGTTCCTGGCACATTTCAAGCTCTCAGACCACCAGGATTGCTTATGGATGCAGCCATGAGGGCGAAGATGGCAATTAAGACTGGAGATCTCTGGGGATGGCACTTGTAAAGGTGGAGGAAAGGGCTCCAGCATTGGGTGTAGTCACAGGCCCAGGCACAGAACTGGGGATGAGAGGCCCCAAGTGACGGTAGCTAGAATCACAAGGGCATCTTGGAGTCTTCTTATTAGATGAGGCTAGAGTTTGGGTCTTCATTTGGTAGACTCTTTTGGTGATGACTAATTAATGAACCAGGGTGTGCATGTGAGGTATGCCTGGGCAGCAAATGAGAGAAATGAGCTAAGAATGAACTGCTTTTCTGGTCTTAGTGGCACCAAAACTATATTGTACCTTGGGCATACATATCCTGAGGTTGGGCATGTCTGGTCTTTCAAGGTGTGGTGAGTTTGAGGTTTTGGTGCTAGAGGAAATCTATCTACAATGGTTAGTCTACCTTTACAGTGTTGACATCTGCCATTGTCTGGGCTATCAGCAGTTTTGGTCACTACCTATTTGATGTCAACTCCTGTTCCCACCAGATGAGACAAGCCCAAACACCTGTAGGCATGACTAAATATTTCCTGGAGGTTCAGCTGGGCAAAAGTCCCCCTATTTAAGAACCACTGGTCTAGAGAGAATGGATGATATGACGGAAGACGGCCCACCGATTTCTGTGCAGAGCTCCATATGATCAGGACACTTCTTGTCTCCTACGACAGATTTCCAAGATTCCTGGGAGGAGCTGCTCAGTACAGACACCACTGCATGGTGACGCCGGATTCCCAGGTCACAACTTAGTGAACTTTCTTGCCATCTATGTTTTGAGCTCAGAAGAGAATGAAAGGAGAGAGAGGCTGGGTCACAGGTCACTGGGCAGCGGGACCCAGGGGAGTCATAGAGAGGACCCAAAGTGGCCTCATTTCTGAGACCCCGCCATGGACCATCATGTGTTCTTCACTGCCCAGGGGCCCCAGCCTCTCCCCAATGTGTGTGTTTGCTTCCACGTAGTACCGGGCAAGCCTGTACCAAAGCTTTCTAAATGGCATGCAGAAATCTCCCGGATTGCAACGGGCAGCCTGGTTGGGGAGGATTCCCTTTTCATTTCCTATGCTTTGTGATTTTTACCCTCCACCTACTTTTCAAAGAGCATTTTTACAAGCTAGTATTCTATACTGCTCAGCCTGTACTCTGAGAAAAGATAAATATTTTCAATGTGTTTTCTGAGGCCCATGCTCCCATTGAGAAAATGTATCCCTTATGGAGGTGGCTATTTTGACCTCATTAGCTGCGTAGATCAGAGGGAATGTGACAAGCAGGCCCCTGTATCCCCAGGAAGCTTCAGTTAGTTACCCGGGGAGCCCCGTGGTTGGTACCATTGGGGGCGCACCTTTGGGTTTCCCAGTGGGCTGCAGTGGGAGGCAAGGGGAGTCTGGTGAACAGCCCCCATCAATGAAAGGGGCCTGAGAATGACCTTCCTTCTTGTTCTCAACTCCAGGGTCCCACTTAACCGAGGTAGTGAGGGGAGCCTGGAGAGTAGGCTCAGAATTCTACAGAGGCCCCCAGGCACCCCCAGGGAAGATCACTCTGAGTGCAAAGCTCTGGCAGGTACTAGGCTTGCTTTCTCCAGAAAAAGCATTCAGCAAAACGTTCCATCAGTCCTTCTGTGTTGGGCCGAAGTTTTCCAAATTTCTGCACCCCTTGTTCCTGTGTCCAGGACAGGTCCAAGTGTCAACTCTTGTGTCCTTAGGGCATTGTGCCTGTCAATCGAGCAATACCTAGAAAATGGCATTCTATTTGGGATTTAAAACTCCACTCTGAAACTTGGTAGTGGAGTGACTTTAAATGAAACACCTAAGTTTTTCCATCTTTGATTTTAGATAATTATATCTGCCTCTGTGGTTATTGCATGACGCAAATTAGGTGAGTGTGTATAAAACACTGGGCACATAAAGGCTGTCACAGAGTAGATAATAAATTATAGTTATTATCACTGTAATTAATATCTGTTTCCCAAGATCCTTTGTTAACAAGCAATAACTCCCAAGAAGGGTGATCTTTTAAGCTACCATTAGCTAACAAGCCAGGCTAGTTTGAATCTTCTTCTTACTTGATTTGCCAGCAGTATTCACACACTCGATTGCCCTGTCTTTCTGGACATCCTTTCTCCATTCGATTCTGGAGACATTGTAGTCTCCTGCTTCACTTCCTGATCAGTCTCATTTGGTAGACGATCCCCATGTTCCAAAACTCTCACTAGTGGCTTATCTCCACTTTTTTTGTTCTTAGAATACTAGCCTGTGTATGTTAGTCTGGGCTGACTAGAGAAACACAGTCATAGACACTCTTATGTGTGTAAAAGAGAACTTTATATCAAAGAGCAATTGTAGTTTAAGAAAACATCCCAGTCCAGTTCAGACCAAATCCATAAGTCAGATATTTAAATGTCTGACACCAGTCTATAAATTCCTCTTCAGATTCATGCAGCAATATAATGATACCAAATGTAAAAAGATCCAGTGGTGGTGGAAGCATCTCAGTGTTGGCGTGGGTCTCCACATGGCTATACTCCACCTCTTCACAAATGGACAGGAGATGATGTACCTGCCCCACTGTGCATCCTTCTTCTTCAGGTGACCTCCCTCCATCTCAGGATCTCACCTGCCAGCTGTAGGGGGGCTTTCTGATTTGATGTCAGTATGTCCATTTTTTTCATGCTGATTAAAAAGACACAACACTTCAGTGTCCACTCTCTGTTTTCTACCCCTGTCTCTCTCAGTTGGTCTTTCAAAGGCAATCTCATTTGTTAGCCTCCTTGCTATGGGACTAGGTTTTGTTTCAATGAGGCCAAGACTCCAGAATCCTCAGGGTGTGTTTGAAACCCTTCCTTTGAAGACAGAGAGCCAAGATAAGAGGGAAATTGTTGACAATTGGACTGTAGCCTTCTCTAGTCTAGCAACTAAGATTAGACTCATTGTCATGACTTACTCCTCCTGTCCAGGAACACTGGACATCATGATTTGTCTTAATAAACTCAGGTGTATGGTGCTTAAACAAAGGAACTGGATTTCTAAAACCCGTATGGGTGTTCTTCCCAAATTATCCTGGCATTACTGAAATTTCATCACTCCTATCATGATGATCATTTTATTATTTTTTCTACAGCTCTGCTTTTGAAAAATTACTTTTCTGGGGTATTTATAAATTTTTGTCAAATAAGGTGAGGTTATAAATAACATGAAATAGAACTTATCCAGACAAATGATTTATTCATTACAAATACTTTTTTTTTAATAACATAAACAACAGCTCCACACATAAACCTCCACAGCTGGAATGCATGAGTCAAATTGACCTCATCTGTGGAAAGAGACCATGGAGAACTCAGGATTGTTGGGCAGAAGATGGTCAGGGGCTGGCTGTGGCATGGATCACCAGTTGCTCCCATGCAAGCTACAGTTGAAGCTCAGGAGAAGTAAAACAAGTCCATGAAAGTCAATACATGACCTTGAGTATATCCCATCTGATATTCGAGCAAGAATATATTTGGCAAATATATTTGTAATATATAATGACCAAAGACCTGACAAATCCTGAGATGACATCAGTACAGCATGCATGATGAAAGTGAACAGCATTAAAAAATAGTAATGAGAAGAATGACCCAAGGGTCTTTCTTTTTATTCGAAGCCACAGTCAACACCCACAGAGGGAAAATTTAAGAAGTCCGATGGTGTATTATATTAGGCAATTCTGCTACAAAAGACGTCTTTAAAGTGTTATAAAGCAGAGATGTCACCAGAGGGATAAGGTGCACCTCATCCAAGCAATGGTGTTTTCAGTGACCTTATATACAGGCACAGACTGGATAGCAAGCTAGGCAGACTGAAGAAATACTGATGCCCTTGAGTTACCATGTTGGCCAAGAAAATTAATTATACTTTGGATGGGCAGAAGGACTAGGAAGTCTGTCTTGGAAGAGTTACAGCCAGAATAATTCAGTCAGTGTGAGGGTGTTGAGACTCAGCCTCATACTGTGGTCATGTTATCATGCCAAACAAATCCCTGGAAAAGGATATCTTCTTGATAAAGTAAAGCAGGGCTCACAAAAGTAGTGGATGGCGCTCAGCGATGGACTGAAATCATTTCTGCAATAGCAGACTCACACTTCGCAAATGTGTTTCATTCCATCACTCACAGGGTCTGTATGAGTCTCAGTCAACTCAAAGGTCCCTTACAACATAAGCAGTAGATATACAAATGATTTTCTTAGACCCGTGCCTTATTCTTTTAAAGAGGTCAAGATAACTGGAAATAGCTAAATGAGATACACAATTTTTGAACTTAATTTTTATTATCATGGGCAACATAAACTCCCTTCTTTTCTTTTTTGATTTGTAAAATGTTTAGGCTGTCTATCCATCAATGGTCTTTCAAACTTAAATTTTATGTTTCTGGTGGAGGACAGGGCAGAGATTTATAATGACTTCCATGTTGTTATATGAGCATGTCTTTTTTTTCTGTGGAGGTCTATGTGCATGATGTTTCTGGGTGATATGGCTGCTTACATCTGTAGTGCAGGGAATGGAGAGTGGCTTGCATAATCAGAGACTCATTTTTCATATGACTAAACCTACCTAGTTTAGTCCTTACTTCTATATCAAATCATATCTAAAATTAGGCAAGCAGATAGAGGGCTAACTTACTTTGAAGCTTATAATGCTTTTAAGAGTTTGCTGTCTTCAAGAAATCCATTCTTAAATTTAAATTATATCTTTCATACAGTCCTCTAGACATAGTCTCTCTTTAGAGATGGTAGGCATATATGATAGGAAATATGAAGCTTAAAAGTAATGCTATTGGGTAAACCATATACCTCTTTACAAAGAAATTGAGATTGCTAGAAACATTTGGAAATGTGTAAGGGTGACCATTAAACAACATGATGATAGACATAAACTTGTGTCACTGAATTGTACTTGTGAAGATTGTTGAGGTGTCAAATGTTTTGTTACATCCAATTTATTACAATTCAATTATTTTAATATTAATAAGGAACGAAAACAAAATGAAGGAAAAAGAGACATCGGGCAAGCATGAGAACAGTAACAACTTTTTTTCTCTCTTATCTATCTATCTGTCTAGCATCTACACTGTCTATCTCATCACTTGTTTGCGACAACTTGTGTTGCTATGATGCTGGAAGTTAAGTCACTGGTATTTCAAGTGTCAGCAGAGTCACCCAAAATTAATAAATTTCAATGGAGCTTCTAAAGAAGGCTTTGGAGATTATCTATCTATCACCTATGTATGTATATATCTCTATGTCTATCTATCTATCATCTATCTGGCTGGCTAGTTATCTTCTAGCAACCTAGGAGGCTAGCTAACTAGCTAGCTTTATTCGTCTGTCTATCTCTGTGTTCATCTTGGTCTAAAGAAAAGACATGTAACCCTTCTCTGGTCTGTCTGCCTCAATGTTGTGTTAGTAGCTTCCTTCTTCAGCCGCAGAGAGATGTCTGAAGCAATCATCTGTGCTAATGCTAGATGTACCACCAAACAAAAATTTTCAAAGAAGTGTGAATTTGAGGGCCATTTAACACTGTAAATTTCCCCCTTGTATGACAATTATGGGAACTTGCATGCTAATTGATGATGAGCAGATGTGAGCAGTGCTCAGTCGGCCTCATAATTCCTCTTTGATGGTGAGTCTGTCCAGAGGCCTCAGCCACACTCCCTAGAAAGGAGGAGTCTTCTTACCTGTGATACTGTCTTGTCTCCCCACAGTTCTATGCACCCAGTGCGACCCAGCCAACATCCGCCTCAGGAGGCCTAGAATTCACCTTTTGGCCTTTTTGTTTTCATTTGAGCCTAGTTGCCTTTTGAAAAATAAACAAGCAAACATTTTATTGAGAGCTCTTACAGCTCTTGTAATAATCCATACATCAATTGTATCAAGCACATTTATATATATGATGCCATCATTAGTTTCTCAATGAGTGGTGCACCACTTATTCTTTCCAAATCTTACACAGAGAGTTGTCTCCCTTCCCCCATGGTTTCTGCTGTTCGCCCCCATCCTGGTGTGTGTGTGTGCACGCATGCTTGTGTATGTGTGTGCGCACATGCACAGTTATGTTTCATTCATCATGATCAGCTCTCCCTTTCTGCCTTCCTCTGCCCACCTTTCCCCTGCACTCCTGGTATCCATACTCCCATTCCTGTTCCTGGATTCTCGGGTGTCCTGAGCGCTTATGTCTTATCTGTTTCTGTGCACACGCTCTGATCTACCCTTCAGTGAAAGGCAGAACTAGGGTCATGATAGTGGGGAATGAGGAAGCCTGAAGGAATCAGAGGAATTTTGTGTGGTTCATGGGTGCTTTACTGCATGCACCCTGCTTGACTCATCCTTTCTCTGAGACCTCCTCTGTCAGGGATGTCCCAGAGTCTACAGATGTGCACTGAGTCTCGTTAGCTCCAGATTTTGTCATTTGCCTGGGGACATATGGTGGAATATTACTATACCTGGAAGAGTGGGGGTCCATGACTGTAAGTTATCTGTTCTCCCTAATAATGGTGGATGTGGGGACATTCTGTATGACAATCCCACTGACTGGAGTTCCTTTTGGATAAAAGGACAGAAATTTATAATCCTACATTTCCTGAAAATGGGCCATTGAAAACTTCCTGGGTGACCATGGGGCATTCTGCAGCCAGCCATGGGGATGGGGTAGGCACCAGGGATGTTTCTACTGAAATTAATGGAATGCCAGGACAATACCTTTCTTACTTGTATTCATCATAATGCCAATTCCTCCTGAAGATCTGTATGCTACCTTTCTGAGGAACCCAAGGAAAGGTTGGACTAAGACAGTGTCTGGAAGCAGACACGGGGGCTTGAATCCTGGCTCTGTCCCAGTGTCTGGATGTGTAATCTTGAGAAATGAATGGCATTGCTTGGAGGTTGAGTTTCCTCTCCTGCGTCATGGGGATGATAGTAGAGTCAATGGGACAACCCACATAGAGCTTTTGACAAGATCTCTCTGCTCCTTAGGGCTTAAGGGATTTTCTTTCTGTAGAACCCTGGACAGTACATGGAGCACAGACTTTGGAGTCAGCGAGGTGCTGCTGAAATCCAGTTCAAAAGCATTGTAGCTGACATACCATCTCCTTTGCCTGTCTCTCACAGCAACTCAAGTTCACCAAGTGGAAGGCACAGCTAGGTCCAGCCTCTTTTGTCTCAGAATAAGCACACTGCTGGTTTCATGCAGTTGTTCTAAGGACAAAGTAAAAGAAAAGATGCTTGAGACTGTTTTTGTGCGATATAAGGATGATCCATTCTTTAATCCAGGCACTGAGTCTTGTTCTGGATTGCTGACAGATCTTCAGGGTGGGCACAGAATATGGGCACCTGCAATAGGAATGGGGAACCAGGGACTCAAAGCTTGGCCTTGAGTGGTGCACCCACACCAGAAGAAGGAGGTGAAGGAAAGATGAGGCTGGCCACTGGATTCAAAACACTGTAGACAGGTCCGCCACCTTTGTCTCAGAACTGACCCTGAAAAATGGCACGATGGACAAACGCGGCTTTCATTTTCCCTTCTGTTTCTTCTTCTCCTTCTCTTTCTTCTTCCTCTTCTTCTTCTCTTGCTCCTGCTCTTGGGCTTCTGAGTGGTGTTTCAAAGTGATTCTTGTTTCTACTAAGCTACAATTTCATTTGAATGGGCTTGTAATGCCAGTGAAAGAGCTCGGGGACCCGGGGACCTGTGGCAAGGACAGAATGTAGTAGATTTGAGAAATACCCCACCCCACCCCTTAACACGCTGAGCAGCTACAGGCACGGGTCTGTACAGACGCTCCCACATGTGTGCAGCGTGCACTGGCCTTCCCTGTTGTTGCCTTGGGTGCTCTTCCCTCCTGCTCTGTTTGGAGCTCCAGTGTGTTTTATTTTGTTTGTGTAATTCTTCGCACCCAGCTTCCGTCTTTTCTCTTCAGTGTCAATCAGTCTCTCCTCCAGCCCAAACCCCCAGGCCGGATGCTTTCTTTCTTAGTGCTCATTGTGTGTGCACTAAGCTCTCTGGGGTGGAGGGAGATGGGCATGGCTGGGAAAACAAAAACAAAAACACACTGTAAGATGATGACTTTTACCGGTTGCCCAAGCTCTAATGACATTAGCCTTCTGACTGGGAGGGGAAAACTTGGTCTTGTCAGATAACAGGTTGCCATGGGCTTGGCAAACCTTGTGAAATAAACAAGGGAAAGAAGATGAGAGAGACCCTCCCCCCTCCCCGCCCCTTGTGGGGATCACCACCCATGGACCTTCCCTTCCTCCTGCTTATTAGCCCCGGAAGGGCATTTTTTAATATAAAATAGATATAAAGTCTCCCCAAATCAGAAAGGTCTCCAAGTCTCCAATTTAATTGGAATGGAAAATGCTAACTAATTGGCATCAAAATTTGATTTGTGGGAGAATCCTCCTTTTTGGTGGAAACACAGCCGTGTGTCTGGGAACCTGAGCCCAGCCCTTCAAACACTCTCCGCGCACACCACCGAGGAATCAATTAAAGTTGATTTGGCATATCTGCTTTTGACAAACATAAAGAACTCTCTGATTAGGCAGAGAAGAAAAAGGACCCCTCTTTCTTGCTCTCTCTCTTCCTCTCTCTTTCCTCTGTCTCTTCCTCTCTCTTCTCCTCATTTCCCTTGAAAGGCAGTAGGTATCAGAAGGGGGTGGGTAGTGATATGCAAAACACAGCCTCCATAAGCAAAGTAGCCTGCAAAATTAGGTGTCAGCAGGCAAAGCTTATTGATGTATGAATGCGGAAAATGAAAGGCGGCAGTCGACAGCCGGGGCTAAAGGTGAGACAGGCACAGCGAGAGCAGCTGTAGATCCACGTCAAGGTGTTGCTATATGAGCTCGGGTTTTTTCTGGAGGGCCACAGCCTAACAAGGTAGCCTGGCCATGAAATGATGGAACAATACAATATAGGCACACACAGTGTGAATACCAAATAAATTGACATGGTGTCTCATGCCCGCCCCCCCTTCTTCCTGTGCGCTGCCAATCCCCCCCTTCAAAGTATGCCTGTGTATTCATTAATAAATTCATATTCTGAGTTTTCAATAAAAGACGAAAATGCAGTGTAAACTGGAGTTACTTAGCGACACTCAGCTCATTGCTTTTTATTGTTGCTTGCAGCTACGGAGGCTTCTCAGTGCACTAGTAGAATTTATTACTGTCTGTCTCGGTGGCAAGTTGGCGAAGTGCGCCTTTTGAAGAAAATTGACCCACACTTCATGAATATGATGAAAAATGCCAATAACACTACAAAGACGAAGCTCTTGACATTACTCTGCAAAGAGCTCAAAGACAGTAATGAAAGTATTGCAATTACAAATCATTACCTCCTCCCCAGCCAATCGCCAGCTTCCCCGGCTTTTGGAAGACACCGTTCTCCAGTTCTGGCTGCCCCAGGTGCTGCTTGGCACAGCCTGATGGGGAATGGAGGGTGCGTGCCGCTCCAAGCGGCTTGCTCAAAGGAGGGGAAAGGCCATGGACAAGAGGGAAGGAGGGCGGGTCAAAGGAGTGCCTCGTCAATTGTGTCTGGGAGGTGGGGCGGGGGGGGGGGGGATGTGAATAAAAAAGGGTTCAAGTCACTGTTCCAAGGGCCTTGTCTTCTTTGTGAGGCCTCCCCCATATGAGAATGTGGGATAAATATTCCTTTGTCAAAGTGGTTCCCCTTTGCTTTGGTCTACCCTCGTCTGCCTTAAAAAAGGGCACCAGTTATCCTCCAATGTTCTGTTGCATGTCACCTGCCAATCGATTTGTACCCCTGGTGACCCTCATGCGTCACAGAGCCAAACTATATCCATCATATTTTCCAAGCAGTGGCCCTTTGAAATCCGATCAGAGGCGTTTCCGGCTGGACATGCGTCACCAACTTTTGGATTTGTGTCAGGCCCGTCACCAAGGACTTCTCATGGCAACCCCCCTGGCCTGCGCACCACTTCATACCCATGGAGAGCCTCAGAGTTGATGGGATTTCTGAAATAGAAACTCTTCATAGAGAAGTCAGCCTCTTCTCTCTCCCACAGAGACATTTGTGGTCTTGAAGCACTGACTTTGAGGTGAGCTGCCTAAGGTCTACCCTGCAGTCCCACCAGGTCTCCTCAACATACACAGATGCCTGTCATTTTCCATGTACTCCTGTGGTCCACATAGACATATCAGCGAACATCTTCAGGAGAGGAAATTAAAGCAGGGTCTAGTGACTCAGCTGTCTGACATACTGCTAGAAAGTTGCCCATCCCAGAGCAGGGAAGACAGACTGAGCAGAAATGTCTGTTGGTCCTGCAGAAACAAATTAACTGTGATGAGAACCCAGAGAAGTACTATGTGGAAGCTTTATTTCACATATAAACAATGAGGTTTTCGAGATCTTATTAACGAAGGAAGGTCAGAAGTGCAATTCAGAGTCGCTCCTACTAACCTATAGTGCATCAGAAGCATTAGTAAATATGAATATGATACTCAATGTATGTACATAGGTATTCATGCCACTCAACATCTCAGTCATCAGAAGATCTTTGCATGCATTCACCTACTTTCTGTACAATTCAGAGCATGACAAATCCTCTCTTCCCAGCCAACGAGTGATAGAATGAGGCAGGAAAGGAAACGGCATAAGCTCCTTGAGGAAGGGAAGTGTGTTTGAGTCATCAGGTCTAGCACAGTGTCTAGCACATAACAGATGTTTCCTGAACAATGGTTGAACCAGACTATTCAGAGAGTGACAGAAACGGAGATCCCTTGAGAAGGTGATTTTCAAGTCTTGTTTCTCTGTCTTCTGGAATCTGGGGAAAAGTAGACATTCAATGAAAACTAATAAGAGAATTTAATTTGACAGGACAGCAAGGAAGGGACTTGTGTGATGTGAAAACTTGTGTGGTGGAGTAATTAAGTAGTATAGACCCAGACAAAAATAGATATTGTTACTTTAGTATAAGCTTCTTGTTCCTCTTTCTTTCATGTTTTATTGACTTGATATATCAGACCAACTCTAGTTTAGGCTGCTGAAACAAACTTCTCCTTCCCCTTTATGGGACAGCATACTCAAAGTTATTTTCCTTTCCAAGTTGATTCTCACTCTGGAGCCCTCAGATGTGTCAGCGTAGAACTGTGCTTGGGAAGGTTTTTCCAGATTGTGAAAACAAGCTTCTGAGGAGCATCTGTGTGGACTAGCAGCAAACGGTGTTAACTGCTTGATCTATTTAAGAACTTGGAGACTTCTTGGGCCTCTTTGATAACTGCCACTGACTGAGCCAAAGAGAAGGCTCCCCAATAACCCATGCCCTTACTGATGTGCCCTGATGCAGCTCTAGACAGATGAATCTCACAAGCACTCATTAAATTCTTTAATCTGGAAGCAAAGACCACTTGCTAACTTGCTGTATTGCTTGCTTCAGCCTCATCTTTACCCCTCTTCCAAGAACTTAAAATATTTCTTACTAGAAAGCCCAGGTTCCTAGTTAGTATAGTTAGTGAACTTGATGGTTAACCAGCAGTTGGCGGTTCAATTCCACCAATTCCACACAGCGGTGTCTTGAAAGAAAGATCGCATGACCTCCTTCTGAAAAACCAACCATTGAAAATTCTTGGGAGGAGTTCTACTCTGATACATACACTGGTGCTTTGAGTTGGAATCAAAGAAGGGGGCCACTAGCTGGTAGGAAGAGGAGCCCTGGTGGTATGGTGGTTACACATCAGTCTGTTCGTCTCAAGGTTAACAGTTTGAAACCACTATCTATTCCATGGGAGAAAAGATGGAGATTTCTATTTCTGTAAAGAGAGGCTCGGAAACACACCGGGGAAGTTCCACCACACCCTACAGGGTCATTATGAGCAGCCATTGGCTCAACACAGTGAATGTGAATTCTTTGTGTTGCTGCTATTTTCATTAGTAGGGAGGGAGCCTAGGAAGAAAGCTATGTAAGAAGTGCATACAGAGAGGTCCGAGATATTTTCTGGACCTGCTAGCAACAACAACATTGATGTAGGAGGCCATCAGAAAGGGTGTCCTGAAGAAAGACCAGATCTCATTTTGCCCTCAAAATGTCATTTTTTTCCCTCGCTGCATCTGTATTCAACTAATCAATGGCTGTAAGAAACAGAGCTTTATTTTCTCACACAGGGGTGATAGAAGTATGAATTCAAGATGTCCACTCTAGGGAAAGGCTTTCTTTATCTGTAGGCATTGGGAGAAGGTCCTTCCTTCTTCTTCCCTGGGGCTTGACATCTTTCTTTTTACCATGTCTGCTTCTCAAATTATTTACATTTTTATGCTTCAAAAGAGATTGATTCAAAACACACCCTACAATTAATTACATGAAGCAAAATCGGCATGGATTGTCCAGTGGAAAGCTTGTCTGCCAACCTTCACCTGATTCCAAATAAAAAGTGAAAAAAATGTGAAATTCTTCCTCAAAATGACATACCCCTCTACTAATCTGGCCAGGTTAACATTACAGAGATCATCCATTCCCAAATGGAATTACAACAGGCAAAGAGGTAAGGATTCACATCATATTTTTTGGAGGACACAATTCAACCAAACACAATTCTACCTTCATTTCTAAGGGGAAGGAGGGAGAGCACTATGGGGATGGTGGGGTGTGTGTGGGGGGGAGGGGTAGATGGGGAGGTCTTCTTCATTGTGCTACAAGCGCCACACTTCTGGGTGGAAATAAACACCCTGATTATTGAAAGAATGTATAGATTTGTTGGCAGTTCTGGGTCAAGGTAAGTCAGTGGTTATATATATTTCTCTATTTGGACAGACACTGGGGAGAGACTGGCCTCAGGTGCTCAGGAAACTGGTTATACTCCCTTGTCACTTGGCACAGAAATTTGAATAGGTTTGTATACATGGCTTCTAATATTCCAGGCAATTTACTTACTTTGTCAGTAATTCTGCTTCCCTCTCAAGTTTTGCATTTGTTCTAAACTAGATGGCCACGCTGCCTTGGCTAATGCCTTTTAATATCTAAGCCTTGTACACCAAGTGCTTGGTTAATAACAGGGAAAAAGCTCCAGTGACTCACCTTGACCTCGAAAGGGAGAAAACATCCTTTTAATAATCTGGGAGTTTATTTGGATCGAAGGCATACTGCATGCTACACAATCTTCTTGTAGAGCTGCCCGGGTCACAAAGCAGTCCCCTTGTTTTTTATGAAGTCAGCAAAGATGTATAGGGGCCAGGCCTACCGCTTCTCTGAGAGCCTTCAAATTCATCTTTAATATGTAACCCACAAGCCGAGCAGAAACCCTCACTAAGTTTAATGGGCTTCCCTCTTTGAACTTCCTGAAAAATATAACCTTTGTTCAATTTAAGGGACAATGTCTAAAGGTCCTCACCTGTCCTTTTCGAAATCAAGCCACCATCTCTCAGTTCTTAACACTTCAAAGTGTCTCTCTGACAGCAAACTTGGAACTACTTGAGGGCAGGGACAAGTGTCTCAATCAGGGCTTGACACACACATTGTGGCTTAATCTCTAGGTGAGACTTTTTACAACAGTTACTGCCAAATAGGGGTGCTTTTTTGACCTCTGGATGGGAGGCGTTTACAATGTCTGGCGATGTTTGGGCACTCACCGTTCAAGAGAGGCGTTCTACTGGTAGCTGCTGAGTAGAGACAAGGGACTTGTAAAACACTCTACAATGCACAAGCTCACCTCCAAAAGACAGCCTTCTCCCCATTGTGGCAACAATTCCTTCTATGAGAAGGAACAACAAACTTGTCCCAAGAAGATGGAGAGTGAAAAAGACCTCAAGGTCCAACTCGTGAAAGATGATCATTTGCTCCATCTTTCCCCCTGAGTGCATTCCCTCAGGACTCTCACGTCTGTGAATCGCTGCAGGCCCCCGGCCCCCCACCTCTGCTCCAAGACCTCAGGATTGTTCAAGGAAATGGCTTACACGGTGGTGGCCCAGGACTGAAGCTCAGATACCCTGCCCCTTATCATGGTTAAGGGGCATTTACGTCCCATTATGCCACCTGCACTCAATGTATTTATAGGGTGCCCACTGATTTCTGAGGGATACATTCAGTAGGCTACTTTGACACTTTATTTATGTTTGAATTCAATAAAAAACAAAAGCTCCCCCCCAGATAGCCATCGGGCCCTTACTTTTGCCCAATCTCCATTTCCCTTGACTGTTTTCTGTTATCTGTAGATAACAGGGTTTGTTGCAAGAGGAGATGTTTAGAGCTAGCACCACTGCTCTTCTGAACTACTCACTCCATTGTAGCTATGGCTTTTTCTGGATCATTCCCTCTGTAGATAAATATGTTGTTGTTGCGATCTCTGCCCTCTCAAGCTTGGTGAGCCCTTTGGCTATGAAGACCAAGAGACACATTCTGAGGATGTTTACTCTAATGGTGCTCTCGAAAGCATTTGTGGGTTTGAAACATATGTTTCCAGCATCTCTTCTCTACCTTTGCATCACTACGGAATTGTGGAAAAGCTGTAAATAGAAATAATGGACTTGGTTTAATTTTAATTAGAAGATTGCTACTTATAGCTGAAATCGCCACACTCCCAAACATGTCTTGCTCTCATTTAGAAAGAGAGAATCGGGCGTTCCTAGGGTTTTGAACTTGAGCCAGGTTCCCTAAGTCTCTTGGTCCCTGACCCCAGAAATCCATTTAACAATGTATGTACATTTTGCTTTGCGCTATTAGTGGCCATCCCCTCAATGTAAGAGCATACTACCCACATCCTCCCTGGATTCTTCGTACCCTTCCTTCCTGTCTCTTCCTGCTTTCTGGTCATTGTTGATGCTCCCCACCTCGTCCCTGCTGCCTTTTTTTTTTATCTCATTGATTGCTTTCAAGAGTATGTTATTGTCTTTTATTTGATGGGAAGGTGATCTCTAGAGGTCTTTTTATTTCCAGAGTTGAAGGTTATCTAAGGGCCATAATTTTAGTTACTATCAGACCAGCAAGCCTGTTTTTTTAAAGTAATGATATTAAGTTTTGTTCAATATTTTCTTCCAATTTGGTCCATGATCTTCTCTTCTAATGTAAACCCAAGTATTTAATAGCGGGAGCCAGGCACCATCTAGTTCTTCTGGTCTCAGGATAGTGGAGGCTGAGACTTGACTTTCTTGAGTCTCTCGCTTTCTTTGCTGCCAACAGTGAGCGGCCATTAGTTGCAGCTCAGATGCTTGCTCTCAAGCTTTTAAGACTCCAGTCAATACTCCTCAAAGTTGCATGTGGAACCTCATCTTTGTGTACTTTGTTGTGCCAATTGACCCAGAAGTTCCTTGAAACTATGGTCCTAAGTTTGCAAACCTTGGTACCGCTTCCCTCAAGATGTTTACTTGTAGATAAGATGTTTTCATAACTTTGTCCTCTATGTACACGAATGTATTTGGGGTATCATAAATACATATGTAGAAATATCCTCTTCCAAGCCTATATATACATCTTATACCTTCTGTAGATAGATATGTTGTCATTGCAATTGCTGCCCTCTCAAACTTGGTGAACCCTTTGGAGATGGGCACTGAAGATCAAGAAAAGCATCCCAAGGGTGTTTCCTCTAATAATATGAATGTATTATTGTGTGTACATACTTTTTGCTGGATGTAGTTTAGTTTCTCACACCTGTTAAGTTTGCATATCTACCTATATACTCACTCATCTTTTATTACTTGTTTTGCAGGGCTGTGTATATAATAGTATTTGCTTTTCTTGCCTTTAGTTCTTGTGTCCCTCCAAGTGATTTTTTTGGTCATGATATGCTGGCCTCTCCTTTACTGTATCTTACTTTTCCCTTCACCCAAGTTAAAGTGCTTCTACTTTCTAGTTTGTGATTTTTCCTCCCTCTCACTGCCAAACTGAGTGACTATCAAAGAAAACTTCTTGCTATATATAGACCTATACTTTTATATATAGTTGTCTCCTACAACATTTGCTATTTTCTGATTGACTTACTTCAAAAGTCAGAATAATTTACACCATGTTATGGAGTACATCATGCTATGAACATTCACCATTCTTCTTTAGCACTGCACAGTGCTTCATTGTGTCTATGGGCAATAGCTCGTCGATCCATTCTCCCTTGATGGACATTTAGATATTTCAAAATTTTTTATTTTGTGAATAATTCTGTGATAATAAGATCTGCATATATCAATCTGTGCCGTGGATCTTATTTTTATAGGATGTATACCAGTGGGGGAATGGATCATATGCTTTTAAAGGAGCACTGTGCTGTTTTCCACAGTGGATGCACAATTTTATAGATCCACCAGCAATGGAGGAAGGTGCCAATCTCTTCATGCTCTACCAGTATGTGTCATGTTCCACATTTTTAAACTTTGCCATCAATACTAAAATGAAATGATGTCTAATGGTTGAATTGATTTTCATCTCGTTAGTGACTCATAGTCATGAACATTTCTTCAAGTGTTGTTGACCGCCTAAATGTCTTCTTTGGTTAAGAGTCAGTTCATGTCCTCTGTTTGTTTCTTAATTGGATTACTTGTAGTTTTATTGTTGGCAGATTGAAATTTTATGTAAATTGTAGAGATTAGTTCCTTGAAGAATATGTAGTTGCCAATTTTTACCTGAGTAGGTAGGCTCTATATTCACTATTTTGAAGAAGTCTCTTAGTGCACATAATATTTGATTTTTAGGAAAGTCTAACCATTAGGTTAATATTCTGGATATTTTGGGTACATTTCTGTTGAATTTGATAGTCAATTTATTCCATAAATCAGGGCCCCTATGTTTGGGCATCTTGGATCTTAATATCAACCTCACTAATTCAATAAATGTATACAGGCTTATTTTCTTTTTTATTTGAGAAACTCTTAAATTTACTTGGCAAGCAAAAAACACGGGGAAACAATGGAATCTGCTACTTCTAAAGTGCTTCAAAAACTGAGTGAAGAATCAAGCAAGTTATATATCCCAAAGTATGTAACAAAAATCAGGTTTCACAATCATCACGGGAAACAATGGTCTATGCAGACATTACTCCTGGGGCTACCAGACCATTATATAGCATTTAATTTGTTACTGAAAATCTCTAAGTTATGTTTTAGGCCTGCAGCTAGGAGTCATGTTCTCCTATAGCCCAGAACCTCCTAAATGGCCTTCCATCCTGGAATCTGACGTACACTCACAGACAACACTTAGAGGCTATGTTGGCTTGACATCTTTGCTCATTTGTTTATTTTCTTGGTTATTCTAGCATGGGGGTGAATTCATTTCTAGACCAGAAGAGTGAGTAAAGAACACAGTCTTGCAGGTTCTATCTGACCAATCAGCCTAGTATCCTTTATGGTTTTGAGCATTGTTCCATATTTTTCTCACAATCCATCAAAGACTCTCTAATCCTCTTTAAAGCAGTTGTTAATCCATCCTATCCAGGCACCATCTGGTTCTTTGGGTCATACAGTTGTCGAGACTGATGTTTGTGTGGTCCATACTCCACTGGATTAATTGCTTCTATGTATCTTCCTATTTCTATCAATTTTCCTTTTTTTAGCTGGGGAGAGACAGAGAGTTAGCCTAACATGGTTGCTCAAGAACCTTCAAGACTCAGTCACTACTCCTTCTCAAAGGATGGACAACATTGTGTTTGTGAACTGTTATGCCACTTTCCCTTGGTGTACTCTTAGACTATCGTTTGGAGTCCCCAGACACAAACTCATTCTCCAAAGGGTTTTGCTTATGTCTAAGACATTTTCATAATTTTCCCCTTGCCTGTTAGGCCACATCCATAGATTTAATCTTGCTGGCTTCCAACTGAAAGTAACCCTGTGGACACCAAAACAAAATACTGCCTGGTCCTGTGCTCGCAACAGTTGGGTCTTGTTTGGCCCTATAATTACAGCCACGGGGACAAGCCATCTCCATGAGGGTCTTCCTCTTTTTCACGGAACTTCTCTTTTTTTGCAAGCATGATATCCTTTTCCAGGGTCTGGCCTCTCCTGATAATGCCGCAAGTACATGAGATGAAATATGACCAAACTTGTTCCTAAGGAGCATCTGACTATACTTCTTCTGAGATAAATTTACCTGTTTTTTTTCAGTCCATTCTGGGTAATTTCCATATCCATCATCAGCACCATAATTCAAATGCTCCATTTCTACAGTCTTTTTTATTCCTGTCCCAGTTTTCACATACATATGGGGTGATGGAAAATGGCATGGCGAGTCAGGAAAACTGAAGTCCTCCAAGTGACCTTTGCTCTTGAACATGTTAAAGAGATCCCTGGTGGTAAATTTGCTCAACATAATAACATCATTTGATCACAAAAAAGTTAGTTTTTTTTTTTTGGCTGCTGCATCTGTTAGTGCTGATTGTGGATTCAAGTACAATGAGATCTTTGACTATTTCAATGATTTCCCCATGTACTATGACGATGTCTACTGATGGAGGTGTGAAGATTTTTGGTTTCTTTATAGTGAGTCTTATTTTCATTATGTATCCACATTGAAGGCTATAATCTGATTTTCATCAACAAATGCTTCAGTCCTCCTATATTTCAGCAAGCAAGATTGTGTTAGGTGTGTATCCCAGCTTGCTAATAATCTATCTCCCGATCCTGGTGCTCTGTACATCTTCATACAATCCAGCTTCTGGGATTACTTCTTTGGCATGTACATTGAATAAGTATTGTGAAAGGATCCATCCCTGACACACATCCATCCTGACTTGAAGCCATGCACTATGCCCTGCTTCCTTTTCAATAACTGTCTCCTAGTCTCTGTACATGATAGGTGTATCAACAACTACTTGCAGATGACAGAATCTAACTTGCTGAAAGCAAAGAGAACTTACAGCACTTTCTGGTGAAGACTTCAGTCTTCAATATGGATAGAATTCAATGTAAAGACAACAAAAGTCTTTATAGTTTAAACTATCAGCAAAATCATGGTAGATGAGAGAGAGAGAGAGAGAGATTAAAGTTCCAAACAATTTTATTTGGCTCCACAATTAACATTCATGAACATGGTGGTCAAAAATTAAATGGCATTAAAAGGTCATGGGTGACTCTTTTGCAAACAATCTTTTACAAGTGTTAAAGAGCAAAGAAATCACTTTCGAAACTAAGAGAGCCTGACTGAAACCAAACCATAGTTATTTCAGTTGCCTTGTGAACCTACAAAAACTGGACAATCAATACTCAAAACAGCAGAGTAATTCATGTATTTGGATTATGGAGTTGGTGACAAATACTCACCTTATGACGGGTGACCCATCTGGAAGCCTGGGGTGATTCATGGTTACACATCAGAATCAACTCCATGGCATTAGGTTGGCTTATTAGTTGGATGGACTGCCAGAAGACCAAACAAATCTGTCTTAGAAAGAGTGCACAGAATGTTGCTTAGAAGTGAAGATGGTGAGATTTTGTGATTTGTACTTTGAATTAATGTACAAATAGCAGTAACAGTCATAGAAGTAGAGACAGTATTACATATGCTTCTGCTACATTTCTAAGCCTTTCATATAGGTTAGGTATTTAATTTTAGAAATTATGTCCACTAGAATTTAAATGAATGCAAGTAAAATTACTTTTAAAATGATTCAATTGGCTATGGAAGGGGTAATGGGTGCTTTTACATTGGATTGGCAAGATTGTAAGTGGTATAACGTCTTTTAAAAGTTATCCATTTTTTTATCTGATCAGGTAAAATTGTGCTTACATTGTGACCTATAACCTAAATGTTTTGCGATCTAAACTGCAAACATATTAGTTGAGTGCATAAAAGTGTAGGCACATTGTTTTCATAGTAATAACCTGCACTGATAAAATAAATTCCAAGATAGTTTAAAATGCAATTACTGATAAATAATCATGTTTACCTATTAGACTAATTTGTGAAAAGATTCTTGATAATTTTTAATTGAAAAACATACACAGTCTAATATCTATGTTATATATATATTATTTAGGCAAAGTTTTGTGTGCTTAATTATGTATTTCAATACTATTAATTGCTCCTACAGCTGTTAATATATTTATCCAATACCTATTACATGGAGTGACTTTTTCTATTCATCTATACTGGTCATACTGTGTTGGCATATGTGTTCCTGGGATGCTAGAAACTATGTCACTGGTATTTCAGATGCCAGCAGGGTCACATATATTGCCACTTTGCTTGCTGAAAGTGAAGAGAACTTGAAGCACTTGCTAATGAAGATCAAAAATTGCAGCGCTGGGATGGATTACCACTCAATATCAAGAAAACTAGAATCTTCACTATAGGAACATAATGATAAATAGTGAAAGGTTGAAGCTGTCAAGGACCTTGCCTTGCTTGGTTCTGTACTCAGTGCTCATGGAAGCAGCAGAGAAGAGATCAAATGACACATTGCATTGGATAAATCTGCTGAATAAGACTTCTTTAAAGTCTTGAAAAGCAAGTTACTTTGAGGACTAAGGTGTGCCTGACCCAAGCTATTGTCCTTTTAATTGCCCTACATGCATGTGAAAGTTGGACACTGGCTAAAGAAGACTGCAGAATGACTGATGCATTTGAATTTTTGTGCTGGTGAAGAATATTGGAAGTACTTTGGACCACTAATATGACATGTAGATCTTTCTTGGAAAAAGTACAGCCAGAATGCTCCTTAGATGTAAGGTTGGCAAGACTTTGGACATGTTATAAGGAGAGACTAGTCACTGGAGAAGGACATTATGCCAAGAAAAGTCAGTGTTTGTGTGGTGGGGGGGGGTGGGGGTGGAGAGGCACAAAAAAAGAGGAAGACCCTGAGTGAGATGGAATGACATACTAGTCATACTGGACTCAACCATCAGACCGGGGGGAGGATGGCCCAGGACAGGTTAGTGCTTTCTTCTGTTGTACTTATGGTCACTGTGAGTTGGAATCAACTTGACCAAATCCATCAACAACAACAGGCTATGTTATTTTTGTTAACTTTGTTTTCTATATTAGGGAAATAAGACACAGTGGCTACGTGACTATCCTAAGTTCAGACAACTGGTTGATGGTTGAGCTCGTAGTTGTCACATTGGTGTGTACTGGGGGTGAGAGGTGAAAGGAACAGTTTGTATTGAATTACTCTGAATGCCTTTGCAACACATTGTTAACCCTTGAGAAGATGGGGTTGGCAGCAGGGGAGAAAAGATACTTTTGGCTCTATACACTTCAGCAGAGAAGGAATGTCAATGAACTTATGGTTGATTTTTATTTATGCTCTTCTATATTAAAATATTGTCTGTGTTTAATGCATGTTGCTGTAGAAATAAGAGGGGATTTATGCATGCATTTTTCAAGATTTAAGAGTGTACTTATTCCACTGAGAAGCCTTTCTCAATCTCCTCGGAAAGAAACAACAGTTCCTGTTCTGTGCTCCTTTCAGAACTTTTTCTTCCATACCTCGTAGGGAATTCATCTTTATTGTGCAATTTAGAAATGACATATAATAAACATCTAATTGATGTCTTTTGTATGGGTGGGTGAATGAATGGATGGTTTATGGACAGATGGGTGAGTTAGTAGTTAGTGAAAGAATGAGTTGACAGATAGGTAGTTGGGCAGGTGCATGAATGTAGAGACAGAAAGACAGTATATGAAAGACATGAGCAATCAACAGAGACTTTCAACTCGAGCTTTATTTCCACTGCAGTGCCATGATCTTAATATTCTAACAGCATCATGTCACCTCTCTGAGGCAGTATGTGTTGTCTCTTGCTTAATACCAGTTTACCAAGTAAGACCCATTGGTGCTCATTGTGATGTTGTAGGCAAAAATTTGCAATTAATAACTGGAAGAAAAATGGCACATATTTTTTTTTGAAAAAGGCTCAGATTTCAATAAGAGGAAATGATTGATCTCATTCTGGGAGAGGGGGGAGGAAACTTCAAAACAGTCATCATAGGTCAGCTCTTCTAATGTTGGTCTGTTATGAGGATAAAACAATTCCAGATTAAATGGGAAGATGGGCCCCAAACCTGCAGCACAGCACAGTACCAGGAACTTAGTAGGAATTCAAAAATGATTTCTTCCCACATACATATCAAAGGGATAGACACACTTTCTATTCTTACAGTAGTCCTGAGGAAGAAAAATCATCATAACAATCACTTAGTCTTTATACAGTTTGAAAGTTTGCTCAAGACAACAGCGATAATCCATATGAAACAAAGTGAAGTTCACCTGATTATTGATCATCTGCTCATATATTATTTTCCCTCCTATATCCTTAAAGATAAAGGATTAATGGATTAACTGGGGAAGCAAAAGCATTTCAGAATCATTATTTTGGTGTTACTGTAAACTTGGAGTGATTATTTCTTTAAAAATGATGGTGCTGAGCAGAAAGTACAAGCTGTGTCTAAAGCCCTCAGCAACACACTTGACTGGTGGTAGCCACAGGCAAAATTGGCCTCCTTGGTCTACTGATCCTCGATTAACCCTTTGAATGCCCAGATGGTTTTAGTAACCGTGCAAGAGATGACGCTTGCAAGTACTCTTCATTGCATGTATGCTTTCCATGGGATCACTCAATTAATTATAATTGTCCTGCCTTAAAGAGCATGGCCTCTGGCAGACTAGGGGGTGTAGCCCTCCAGGGATTTTATTTCACACCCGATTTTACTGAGGGGCAGTCAATCAATGGGCTCTCTCCCTCAATATTTAATCAGCTTCCAGGAGCTTCCTTCTCACAGGATCTTGCTTCTCAACCAGAGAGGCACTGCGCCTTAGTAGTCTTTTCCATATAGAATGTAAACAGTGTGGTTTTTTTGCGGGTCAAAACCAACCAGGATCACTTCTTCACCAGCTTTCAAACATTTTTACCTGTGCCAGCAAGAGCCATGAGCTATCCCTTAGTATTGTTTCTAATGGCTGAGTACTCCGAATCAGAGGCGGGGAATCTATTGGTACCACATGCCTTTGTTCAAGCCATTCATTGATGAACAACCATGAATGTGATGAAGATGAAGAAGAAAAAGAGGAGGATGCTAATGATGACAAATGTGGTGAGAAGACGAGGGGAGAGGAAGAAAAAATGACATAAATGATGACAAACTAGGGATGTGAAGTCTTTCGAGCAGGAATGGGACAAAGGGAAGATCCTGGGCGGCAGGGAAGACCAGGTCTCTAGATTGCATCTTCTTATGCATATGGCTGTCAGTCATTTGGGAGGGGGTATCCCTACTCTCTGGTGGTCATGGGAGCTACCCAGAACTGCTCCTGAGAGCCGCGGCTCGATTTGAACCACCAAGTCCGTGGGCAGCAGTCCCACACTCAACCACTTACGCCACGGGGACTCAGTCCCTCAAGTCATTTTTTATAGCCATTTGGAAAGCTTCATTTTTCTTCCAAATCACTCCAAGAGACCTTCAACCTGATTTCCTTTGTCTTGTCAACTTTGTTATCAGTTCTAGCTCTGGGCTTCTGTTCAAGATGAAAGTCAGTATTTAAGTTGTACAAAATAATTTAAGCATAAGTATAAAATATTCACAGTATGAGGACCACAATGTTGTGTTAGGCACATGCATATTTAAAAGAATTACATGTTGGACTGCAAACTGAACATTGACAGTTCAAGCTCACCAGTTTCTCCTCTGGAGAAAGACGAAGGAAACTGATCCCAAAAGACCTAGAACCTCAGCAAGCCAGTGGAGCAGTTCTAACCCACCTAGAGGGTCACTTTGGGTCAGGATCTCTCTGAAAGCTGGGATTTGGAGCCCAAGTTGGTACCTAGTGCTAGTTTCAGACCAGAATATGGAAAACGTTAACATTTTTTGGCATCAACTAGTTTTCTATAGAGTTGTTAGCTGAAATTTTCCTACCAGATGAACACTTCAACCAGATATCCATTCACTCAAGCTTTCAGGAGCCACTTATGAAACACTTAGAAACTGCCAGGTGGTAGGGCTGAGCCCAGGTGGCGTAGTGGTTGTGCGTGGGACTGCGGCCCACTGGGACGGAGGTTCAATTCCAGCAGTGGGGCTGGGCCTCCTACTCCCACCACTGGAGAGCAGTGATGCCCGAAAAAAAGAAAAAAAAAGAAAAAGAAAAAAAAAAGAAACTGCCAGGTGCTGGACTCGGCAGCAAAACTCTGCCTGAAAATAAAACAGATTTTTCTTTGAAGAAGCTGGTGGAAAGGATAAAGATTAAGTTGTGTTGCATGCACTGAGACGATCATGATTTAGGAGCCTAAGGGACCAGATTCAACTTTATGAAGTTTGTGGAATCAAAGAAGATTTCCAATAAATCTTGAGTGATGTTAGTGTGTCTTTGTTCACTTATTCCATGTACACACTTAGGAAGTAGCACATGGCATTGTCTATATATTTGAGCAAGAATTTGACCTTGGGTGTGATTTTCAATCATTAAAGGGGGAAAAAAATCCCAGAAGAGGAAATAACATGAGTAGGCAGATGAGGTCCAGAAGCCTGAACTATTTAGTGCTGTAAATGGCCCTGGCTCATCCCCTGAATTTTTGGATGTGTCCAATAAGAAGGAAAGGACTTGAATTCAAGATCAGCTTTCTCTTGGCCAGGTTCTAAAGACCCCTCCCCATTTTTCTTGGAGGATGCTGGAGGACTGGAACTCTCACACAGGTCTAGAGACACTCGCTGCCATTGAATTCATGTCACAGTAGGCTTATGCTCCAAAGGGTCTCCAAATGCTGATTTCTTAGAGGTAGACAGGTCTTTCTTCAAGACTCCTTTGGGTGCACTTGAACCTCCAACATTTTGAGTAACAATTAATTGCCTTAACAGGTTTTGCCACCAAGGGTTTTTTCTAAGTAAACCTACGCCGACAAATCCCAGTTTACATTCTTGAGAATGATAGGAGTTTGAGCAAATCAAAGAGTAAGTACACATGAACAAAACAACGACAGAAAAAGCACTGGAAGATTGAGGAAAAAGGATGAAGAAAAGAAAGGGATGGAAGGGAAATATGCTTTCCATCAGCCACACACTCTGCTAAGCTCATTATCTCAATTGTCTGCATTAATCATGTATCAATGCTATGAGCGAGGTGGCTGTTGCCTCAATAACAGCCGAGGGCATTGCGGTTCAGGATGATTAACTACCCGACTGGAGCTCCCACATCCAACCTGTTGTACGACCAGGATTCAAATCTGAATTTTTCAGAAACCCTGGGAGTCGCTGCTCCTCACACTACACTGACCACAAAGAGAAGATTAATCTGAGGACTATCTATGTGCCCCTCACTTCCCTCTGAGCCCATGTCCAGGGCTGGTTCTTCCCCTATGGGGGAAGGTGAGTGGATCAGGCATGATTTCCTGGGGGGATCTCACTGACCTTCACTTTTGCCTAACATGGTGGTGTTAGCCCTGTTTCTTAGGATAGAAAACGGAGCTTGGAGAATTCAAGCAAATGGATCCAGGCACACCTAACTTGTAAATGAAAGAAAAGTAATTTATGCCCAAATCCCTGCATGCAAGTCCAAGGAAGTCCACACCGATAGTGAATTCCCATGCCCTGGAGGAGACGGGCTTCTTCCAGATAACTTAGGGCCAACCATAGCATGCCCAACAATTCAGAACCCAGGTTTTATCTGCTTGATTTCTCTGCTTCCCCATGAAATTCTGCCCTTGAATTTTATCCCAGAGTCAGTATTTTGGGGACTAAATTTGACCAGGATTGCATGAACAAGATTTCTAGGCTTCAGATAGCCTGCTATAAACTCCACTTCACAGAGGTGTCTAGGCCATGCAATCTGTCTGCATAATATCCTTTCTTTGTAGAGAAAGATATTAGGAAAAAGATGACTTTCTAATGGCAAAGGACAGGACAGGTGCCTCCATTATCATATGATAACCATCTGCTTAAGGAGTTAGAGCTACTAATTGGTCTCTCACCTTCAATATAAAAAAATACACCTCTAACTAGGGGTTATTGTACAGTTCACACATCAAAATCTACATTAAATGAACCTTCAAGTTGTGGCACAGACCACAACTTCTTTTCTTTCCTTTATTTTTCTGTCACGGAAATTGAAATGACTGCCAGGAAGGCATTGAGAAAACTTGTGTGACAGATGGGGAGATTTTCAAGGCCAGAGAAGTCTGCAACTTCTCTTTCCCAGTGCTATTTTAAAGCCTTATCCCAAGAGCTCACACTGAAGGACTTGAGGAAACCAGCCCATGAGTTCCCCAATGTGGGTTTTCTGGTAACTTTAGGATTTCAGGATGTAAGGTCAAATTCCTTGTCTTCATGAAGCTTACAATTTTCCAGGTCTTTGCCTCTCTGAGTAAAGATGGGTTCTGGGATAAAAGATATATTTAGTCAGCATAAGCTTACCCTGCAGAGATAAATGGCTCCCTATAAAGGAGTGAGTTCTGTGGCATCAGGTGGACAGGGGGTGGGGGGGTGGGGGGGGATGTTTAGCCTTCAAAAGCATCAATACCAGCTAACATCGCAAATCCAGCCATCACAGTAGGGATGAGTCACTTGAATGTTTGACCAAATAAAACAGACTGTTTTTTAATTTGATAATTTTGTCATGCCTGAGGATGATATTATAAATATTCAAATAACCCTTGATAGGAAAACAATTTCCCCCAGCCCTGAATCAGAGAATTCTTCCTTCATGTGGAAGACCTGCGTACAATTCTTCACCCATGTACCTCTTGCAAGTCCATTACCTGTAACTCAGTGATGGTTTCCAAGTTGCATGTTGAATTGTATCATGCTGTCTGAGTTTCAGCAGACCTTCTAGACTAAGAAACACTAGGGATGGTCTTATCACTAATCCAGACAATGTAGGTACTAGAACTGCGGAAGGTGAGTAAAATCAGAGTGAAGAACTTCCTGGCTTTGTGGAGTGTGGACATGGGGACAGGATTATCTAGCAGTAATAGACCATCTTCTTTACATTTTTTTCTGGAAATGTGGTAGGAGCACAGTTTGACCGAGACTCCCCACACCCCACCCCCAATTCCCAGCTTGTGTGCAGGTAGATTCCACCAGTACAGGTTTCGCTGCCTGATGTTCCCTGGTAAGCAGTAGAGTAGGCTAAAATTTCACTCTTACTGTGACTAGCATATTAGCTGGCAAAAGAACAGATTACCTTAGTAAAACTTTCTTTTTTTTTTTACCCTAAGTCACAATCTCAGGGAAAATTCATTTGCTACTTGCATCTTTCATTTTATTGGGTTGAACCAATAAGGAGGGGGAGAATAGTGGCAGGAAAAAGAGGATAGAAAGTTACTTCCTGCCAGAACCAAGGGAGTGAGAATGAAGCCTTTACCCACCCCAGTTCTTCCCTTCTATTTCTTAAAATGCAGGCAAAAGCTGGATGATTAGAATGGCAGAGGAAACAAGAATTGGTGTATTTGAGCTGTGGTGTTGGGAAAGAACTTTGAGTCCTCCAAGGACTGCCAGGAGCATGGATGTCAATTTTAGAAGAAATTCAGCCAGCATGTTCCTTGAAAATAAGACTTTGTATTGTTTACTGAAGACATGTCATCAGAAAGATCAATCTCTAGAAAATTAAAACATGTTTAGTAACATAGAGGGCAAACAACAATGAAGAAAACTTTCAAGAAGATGGATAGGCCCAATGGGCACAACAGTAGACTCAAACAGACCTGTGACCTGAGGGCAGCATAGGATGGGGCAATGTTTTATTGAGTTAGACATGAGGTCATCATATAAAGTCACCACATAAAGTCACCATGAGTCAAAGCTAATTCAGCAACACCTGATCAAAACAATACTTTTCAATAAATGCAGAGGCAATAATCTTATTCATGATCCCGCTGTAGCCAAAATGCTCTCCACTGTGTTATTTATTTATTTTTTTTTTTTACTTGTTCAAATCCTCCAGTACCTTCCAAGAAGTGGAGTGATATCACTTAGATTAAAGTGATATTTTTGTGGTGGTTGTTGTTCTGATCATTTTCTTAAAGTCTTAATATTTTATTCCTCTGCAGTGTTCTAAATCAAGTGCAGAAGCATAGTCAATCTTCATGACCCTCTATCTCAAATATAAGTCATTTACAGAGAGGGATGGTGGCTTATAGATCTCTGGTGCTTCATGAGTAATGTGGCACTATAGTGCTTTTCTTTTTGTAATGGAATTGATTGACTTATGTTTCCCTAATTCACTGGAGTGCTAAGTTACTGACTGGGTTGGAATGAACAGTGCCAAAGGACATAAGACAAATATTAAAGTTGATCAAGTCTTTAGTGGAACAGCTCCACCAGAAACTGTAAATGTCCTGTGAGTATCAGATGAAGAACATGCTTTGAATACATAACCCTGGATCACTGGTAGGATGAGGGTGAAGAAAGGTGAAGGGTGATTTAGAGGAAAGGAAGAGAAAATTAAAGGAGATTAGGGAACCCGGAGACAATATTTTGAGGCTATAACCAAGAGGGCAGGGAGTCATCATGAGTTTCCAGGGTGACTGCTTGGTAACAAAGTGTGATTTTAGAGAAACAAAACAAAAACACTGAAGCAGAGAAGTTGTTCAGCTGATGATGTATGAGTTCCTGGAAGCATCTAGGAGGGGAATGAGAAACAGTTCTCAACTTGGAGGCAATGGGAGAAAAAACCACCTGGAGACCCCTAGACTAGAGACTGAAAGACCCACGGTAAACTTTGATGAAAAGCTTATGTAAAGCTGAATGGGGGCTGGGGGTACTATGAAAATGATTCAGTGGGGTTGTAGCCGATTAATTACCACGGAGCTCATGTATATCATTGAGATTTCCTTCTTCCCACCCAAGGAGAAGGGTTTCTCCTAAAGTTGGGGTGGGAGATCAGGGAGAGTGCTTGGCCAAGAGATAGCCATGAGCTTCCTCCTAGCTACTCCACCAGGCGGGTCCTGGGTGGTGCAGATGGTTAAAAGCTTTGGCGACTAATAAGACAGTGAAGAGCTGAGTCTACCAAGAGATGTCCGAGAAGGGAAGTCTGTCCCTCTACTGTGACATGTGGGCTATTGAAAATCCAATGGAGGTCAGGTCTTCTCTGGCACAGTGGGGTTCATCAGGGGTCAGAAGTCACTACACAGCCCGTGGAAGTTCCTGCAGCCAAGGCTCCATCCCATGCATCCCTGGCACAGATGATGCTTAGATAAAGGCAAGGTTGGACCCTGGAGAAAAGGAGGCAGGTGAAGAGGGAGTCTTTCCTTCTCTAATCTACGTAGCCGTTTAATATGCATTTGAAAGTTTGGAGTCTTTCTAGCATAAGTTAAGTGGGATGGACGCATGTCCTCTTTTTACCCTCTTGGCTGTTCTGGGTATCCTAAGTTAGCTTATTGCTAAGGATAAAATCTGTTCTTGCTGCTGGGTGGCAAATGAGCTCCACTTGGGACAGAGCCAGAAGCCTTCGGTCATGCTTTCAATCTTCAGCTGGGACTGATTCCTCTCCAGGTCCTTAGGCAAGGCGCTCGGTTTGCCCATCTCTAAAATGGTGTAATAACTCTGTTTTGACAGAGCTATCAAAGGAATAAATCTGTTCTCCTGGGCTTCTCCCTTTGAAGTCCATCAGCATGTATTCTCATTACTGGGAGTACTCTCACACTCTTCCTTTGAAGACTCAAGCACATCCTGGAGGCAGCTCCCATACCTTGAATGGAACCCATTTTTCTCCCAGTGGAATCCTGAGAAGTGTTTGAGTGGGAGGAAGCAGCCATGCGGGTGTGGGAGGAATAAAACAATGAGGACCGAACTTCACCATCTTAATAGTAATCATGACCCCAGTAATAATGACATTAATATTATTACCCTGGTCATCAGTTGTCCCTTTTCTTTCTTTATTAACTAGCAAATACCTCCTTGAACCAATATTGCAGACATAAAAGTTTGGGGTGGCCTCTGGAGCTAGCTGGGGAGACTGAATTTCCATTTGGGGAAGAGGAGACAAGAAGAGCCATTGCCAGGAGTCCCATGAGAGTTGGAGACCCTGCTTCCTAAGGCTGGCTTGTAGGCTCCGCACTTGACAAGGGTAGCAACACAGCGACTCCAAGGAGAGGCTCCCATTTTCAGATGGGTGCTGCTGTTATTTAAGACACAACCTCAGCACAAACACAGTGGGTGATCCCCCCCCCCTTTTCCCTTCTCCTTGTGTCATTTCTGGCCTGATTCTGTTCATGTCTCCACGATGGCATGTGCATCCCCGTGCCGACGCTGCCTTCGGTGAGCTCCTCATTCATCTGGTAGCCGAGAGGCCGTTTGGATGAATAGATGTTCCCCATTTTCTTTGCATTATAAATTCAGTGTTGTGGGAAAAGGAGCGAAATGTAATGGCGAGGCCTCCACAGAGAAATGTCCCTATTTGAGAAGAGGAGCTTTATAGGGGGGAACAATTGACAGCCTCTCAGTACAGTGGGCACATTTCCCTGTACAACTGCATCACCACTAATGATACATGAGGAATGTTTGATAGCTGGCTCCGTTGTCTGACAGCTACAGTTTTGGCCAGAGGGCCGTGGCAGGCTTTAGACTTCTGTTCAAAATGAGTTAAACATATTAGGCATTATGAAGGCCCAGAAGCCTGGAGAATGAGTGCTGAAATGAGTGATCCGGGTAGGCTCCTGGGTACACAACTTGCAAAGCAGATGTCATTCTAATAATGTGTGATATAGAACATGCCTGGCCTAAACCCTGCTGGATGAAATATGAAGCCCCGTTGGTGATATTTAATACCATTTTATGAGGTGCCATCTTATAAAGCCAATGCCCGCCGTATGTGGAATGCTTAAGGTATTTTGCCAAAGGCACAGGGAGGTATCTGGAGTAAGTAGAATTTTTATTATTTTATAAGCCTTTACTTTGTAATATTTCTGTTTCCACATTATTGTGGGGGCTTGCTGCCCTAACCCTTTGCTGAGTGAACTTGATGAGCGGCTTGCTGGTAGATTGACGGATAGCCCTAGCTGCTTCTGAAAGGGAAGTCGAGCTCATGTAGAAATGTATCAGAGTTTGCTGCAAGCATTCTTCCAGCATGGAACGCTGAGGCCAGCATACAAGAATATTGGCGTTACTCAAGTAGACCATTTGCAGGGCAATAGAGGACTTGTGTGACTTGCAGTCCCCTGGATCCATTTCCTCTGTCTTTGGCAGTTTCTGATGCTGGGCATCCCTGAGGTCTCTGCTTTGGATTTCCTTTTCAGGGCATCCTAAGACACGTGTGGCTTGTGAGTCTTTGCTGCGGCCTTGATGTGTGGTTCCTGACCCTACAGTCCTGGGAAACCAGAGCCTGCAATTACTACAGCTCAGCTGAACACACTTCTGCAGCCAGCGGTGGCGGGTGCTTGGCAAGCCAAGAGGTCTTGTTGAGATCTACGAAAGGACAATGGTTGTGTATGTTTACCAAGTGCCTTTACCTTTTACCATCTTACATCCCATTGGAAGGCATCCTGAAAGGCCAATGAGGTCCCCATCACTCACCAGGCTTGGGATTGCTTAGGAAGGTGTCATAGGTCCACATTTCTGAAGCAGCATCTGCTCTTCATCTCCACATTTTGCCCAATGATATTTCCCTAAGCATCTGTGTTAGTCCAGGTACACCAGAGAAACAAATTCACAGATACTTCTATGTGTCTAAGAAAGAGTTTTAGATACAAGAGCAATGGAATTTTGTGAAAACATCCCTACCAGTCCAGATCAAGTCTGTAAGTCTGATTTTAGCCCCATGTCCAATACCAATCCATCAAGTCTTCTTCAGACTCAGGAAACACATGACATGACACAGAATGCAGATCACAGGTCAGTGAGTGAGAAGCCTTGTGGATCCACTGGCTGTAGAAGCATCTCTGTGCTGGCATGGGCCTCCATAAGGATCCTTCAGATCCAGGGCTTTAACGTCGCTCCATGTGTCTTGTCTCAGAGGGAGTCATCATATGTCCCCCCTTCAATGAGCTATTTATTTTCTCAGTGCCCCCAAATAAAGTCATCAAGCTGCAACCCGATTGACCATCTCAATGCCAACCCTTCACTCTTCAATCTCAAATTGACGACAGATTCCGTAACTACCACAACGTCTGTTGGGAACCCCTGGTTGTCACGTGCCCTGGCATGGATTCCGACTCATGGTGAGCTCACGTGATAGAGTGGAACTGCCCCATGGGGTTTTCTTGGGAGGCATATATCACCAGGCCGTTCTCTCACAGAGCGGCTGGGCAGGGGTTCAGACTGCCAGTCTTTCCATTAGCCGTCAGGACTCCTGCTCTGTGAGATGAAGGGTTCCTCTGAAAGGGTGTCATATGTGAAGCTGAAGAGGGTTGGGTAAGATCAAGAAACATTTGCTGAACGTTTGGACCCCTTGGGCAAATGAGTGTCCCCATGAAACAACTTCCCAACACATCTACAGAGTAATAACTGAGGTCATTAAATTCAGAACAAAGGACAAACTCTTTGGACAGTCCTCTGCCCGGCAACTCTTCCCGGATGGGAGAGGGCTCTCTCTTGTCTCTGCACACAGACCAGCAAGACCCAGGCCTAGTGAGATGTGTGTGTATAGGAAAGCTACTCTTCAGAGAGCTACAATGGACAGATGAGACCTGCTCTGGTTTTTGTCACTGGGGGATGGAGTTAAAAATGTGGTACCTGATGCAGCAGGACTGGGAGATGAAAGGGGTTGTTTCTCTTTGAATGGAGATGCACTTGGTGCACACGAGGCCCGGCAAGAGTGTGCTGCGAAATTAGGCATGCAGGAGACATCTGCAAAAGATTGGAGAAGAGATCATAAGAACTGAGCGCATTTTCAATTCAGATTGCTTTGTAAGTGTCTTCCGTCCTCACCTCGCTTTAAAGGAACTGAAATTGAAAAATGTAAACTGTGGGTGTGATTTAAGGGAGAAAGACCACTTGAACCTTCAGCAACTGATTCAAAAGAAGAAAACACACATGCACACACACACAATGGAAGCCTAGATCAAAAGATTGACAAACAATTTATTTTTATTAGCTTTAAGTTCAAATAAAATGCTGAAAGTATATGTGAGTGATTTTTGTGGTTCCGTGATCTGACAGACTAGCCAGCTGTAGCTCCTCATTGGAGAGGATCTGAATTGACTCAAGTTCAAGTTGTTGATGGTATGTCAAGCAGAAGAGTTACTCTCTTGAATAAGCTGGGTTTTTACTCTTGTTTGAGGTACATGAAGGAAATTGGAAAAGTTTGGTGTTTGAAATAGGACAGAATTATGGAGGACAGAAAAGAACATAAGATTTGGAATTTGATGACCCAGCTCTGCTACTTAGTACAAATAACCTTGAGCAGGTACGTCACTTAACCTTTTTGGACCTATTTCTTCATCTGTAAAATGAGGATAATGATATTCTTCTCTACGTACCTTGCCCCATTGCACTGAGTAGCAAATGCTACAATGTGCAAGCTTTTACACTGTCTATGAATTTGAGTTAACTCTGTTGCTGCTACTCTTGTTGCTGTTTCTATAACCGTTAATACTCCTTCTTTTAGTGATACTGGTAGTATCGGTGTAAACTACTGCTACAACTAATACTTACTAATTACGAATGTGGTTTTAGGGGGTAGGCACTCCATCTTCTTCATTCCATGAAAAGACTGCTTTTCTTTGAAAAAGGAAGTGTGCTTGATTGAAATGTAGTGTTCTTACTATTTAGTGCAATTGAGTAAGCTCTGTTTGTAACCCCATGGTCAATGAATTAAGAATCCTCCCAATTCTGTACCATTCCAAGAATCTTGCTGCCAGAGCTCATTTGAAAGTCACTGTATCAATTAACTTCCTTGAAGGTCTTCCTCTTTTCCAGACTCTCAATTTTACCAAGGATAATGTCGTTTCTGGAAGACTAGTCCCTCCTGAAAACGTGTCCAAAGTAACATGAGGCAAAGTCTTGCCATCCTTGCTTTTAAGATGCTTTCTGACTATACTTCTCTCAAACTGATTTGTCCGTGTTCATGGCAACTTATGCTATGTCAGTATTCCTGGGCAACACCATATTTCAAAGGCACCACTTTTTCAGTGTTCCTTATACATTGTCACTTTCAAATGTATATGAGATGATTCCAAGTACCATGACCTGTGTCTGGTATGCTTTAATTTTCAAAATGATATCTTTTAAAGCTACTTTATACATACCTTCCTTGGGGGAGGTCCAGGTCCTATGGCAGTGACCAGACCCAATCTACGGATATACATGGTAGCCAACTAAAAAGGAGAGGAAAAGGAAAAAAGAAAGAAATAGGTAGCAAGGGAACAGGGCACTAACATACCCAAGAGGAGGGTATTATTTATATCTCTACAGGAAAGTGAGAGAAGGACCAGACTTCAACCCAGTGTGGCAAGCCATGCGTGTAACATACCAGCATGAAGCAGGAACAAATAGAGGGTCTATGGGCCAGCCCCAACTCCAACTCCATAGACAACCCCCCCCCCCAGTCCCTCTCAAGAAGAATTCACTCCAGAGGACATCACTGAAGCTATAGCTCAGAGAGAGGGCCATATTTGATCAGAGCTCACAGGAGCAAATGAAAAGGTAAGAAGAGAGAGTGAACACATCCTGGCCCATCAAGCCCCAAGGATGAAATTCCTGCTCAGAGCAGCCAATGCACAGAGAGGACAAGCGAGTCCGCCACATCAGGAGACATCACCTCTGTCACTGACCCTTAGCTCTATGGGGGCAACATTGGATGCACAGTGTGGGAATTGTGCCTGGTCTGACCCCACCAAACTGGAAATACATACTAAGGGTATGCAACAGAGCAGCAAGAGGAGCAAAGCAATGAAGTCCCTGGGAATACAAAAAATAGAATTTGGGATCAGGGTTTGACACCCCATCAGACTCCACTGGAAAACATGCCTAGAAGACAAACAGACCTGGAACGATTTATAGGATTTTCTTTTTTGTGTCATAGGTCTTTTGCTGTTGTTTAGTTTTCCTCTGTCTTGTTTTTGTGCTTATTATTGTCTCTGCATGTCTATCTAGATAAGATAGGTAGGATAAACAATTCAGAGAAGAATACTATGGGAATGAGAGTTTTGGGGGGACACGGGAGAGGGAAAGGAAATGAGGTGTGAACAAATCCAGGGGTGAGGGAACAACAAGGGATCTAAACTCAATGGCAAGGAGGGTGTAGGAGGCCTGGTGGGGCTTGATTAAGGACAATGGAACCAGGAGGAGTTAATGAAACCCAAAGTAAGGCTGACCATGATAGTAGTGCAAGAGGAAAGTAAAATTAAATAGAGGACATAACTAGGAGGAAAAGGGCATTTATAGAGGGCTATATCCAGGTTTGTACATATGTAAATACATTTATATATAATGATAGGGAAATAGATCTATGTGCATATATGTATATGTTAAATATTAAGGCAGCAGACAGGCATTGGGCCTCTACTCAAGTACTCCCGTAACACAAGAACACTTTATTATAATAACCTGGCATTCTGTAATGCTCACCTTCCTGACAGGATTACTGAAGACAAATGCGTGCATAAGCAAATGTGGGGAAGAAAGCTGATGGTGCTCAGCTATCCAAATAATTAGCATCTGGGATCTTAAAGGCTTGAAGATAAACAGATAGCCACCTAGTTGAGAAGTAAAAAAGTTCACATGGATAGAGCACACCAGCTTTTTTAATAATGGGATGTCAATGAGATCAGGCATTGGTCATAAAAAACCCAGAACAAAAATCACATCATTGTGAATGAGGGAGTTTGCAAAGTGGAGACCCAAAGTCATCTGCAGACACTTTGACATCCCTTTACAAAAGGGTTGCAGGGGAAATGAAACATACAACTTTCCTCTAGTTCTTTAATGCTTCCTCCCCTCCACTATCATGACTCCAATTCTACCTTCCAAATCTGACTAGACCAGAGCATGTACACTGGTACAGATAAGAGCTGAAACCACAGAGAATCCAGGACAGATAAATGCTTCAGGATCAATAATGAAATTAACCATATCAGGAGGGGAAAGGGAAGGTTGGGGGAGAAAGGGAGAACCAATCAAAATATCTACATAAAACCCCCTATCTGGGGGACGGATAACAGAAAAGTGGGTGAAGGGAGACACTGGTCAGTGAAGGCATGAAGATAATAATAACTTATCAATTATCAAGGATTCATGAGGGAGGGGGTATGTGGAACTGATACCAAGGGCTCAAGTAGAAAGAAGATGCATTGAAAATAATGATGGCAACATATGTACAAATGTGCTCAACATAAGGAATGTTTGTATTGATTGTAATAAGAACTATATGAGCCACTGGTAACATGATCTTTTTAAAGGTGATATGTCTGCTGTTTTACACTTGAAGGAGTTTTTCTGCAGCAGATTTTCTCAGTGATATGTACCTTTTGATTTTGACTGCTGCTTCCTTGGAACTACAACAGAAAAACAAGTAATATGAAATCCTTGGCATATTTAATAATTTCCCCACTTATAATAATGTTGTTTACTGGTTTGGTTGGGATGAGTTTTGTTTTCTTGATGTTAGGGTGTAACCTATACTGTATGCTGTAGTCCTTGTTCTTCACCAACAAGGACTTCAAGTCCTCTCTGTTTTCACCAAGCAAGATTTTGTTTTCTATATATCATCAGCTATTAAATTAGTCTTCCCTCAACCTTGATGCTGTGCTCTTCTGGATATACTCCAGCATCTGAGACTGCTCCAGATGCTTATTAAACAAGGACCTAGCCCTGACACAATGCCCTCAGTTTTAAACCAGGAAGTGCCCCCTTGTTCTGTCCTAACACACATGTGAGTACAATGAAATATTCTGGAATTCCCACATCACCAATTTGTTATGTTCCACACAGTTTAATGTCTTTGCATAGTCAATAAAACACTGATAAGCACCTTTTATTTTTGGTACTCTTTGTTTTCACCCATGTTCCATATTATATCAGCAGTGTAGCCCATTCCATGTTCACTTACTTCTGAAAGTAACTGGAATTTTGGTAAAGTTCTATCAGTGTACTGCTACCAGTTTTGAATTATTTTCAGCATGATTTTACTTGTATGTTAAATTAGTGACATTGTGTGATTTTTTTTTTGCATTTTACTGGACCAACAAACTGGTTTGTATATTTGTTGGCTCAATAAATGTCTTCCAAATTTCTTTTAATAGTCAGGTGAGCACTTCCAGGGTTACCTCCATTGGTTGTAACATTTCACCTAGTATTTTTCATTCTTGACATTGATGATTAGATGATAAGAGTTGGCAACAAGAAAGATAAATACTTAAACATATGACTTTGGTAATAGAACTGAGGAGATCACATGATAAAATTGTGCAAGATCTATGATTTATTGATTGCAGATGCGTTTTTGTTTCAGCAATAGAGAAAGCCGAAATCAACATATAACATACACTGAGATCAAAATTACTACATTTGTGGAAAGAGACAATGGAGGGATTTAGTATTATCAGTCAGAAAAAAGGACTGTGAGACAGACCATGAATGATGCCTATGCAAGTTCAGGTTGACATTGAAGAAAACTAAAACAATAACAACAATAGCTTTGAGAGCCCCAATACAAGATTGAGTAGATCCCATTTGAATTCAGTGGCCATATTCAGGGTACAAGAGATGCATGACCTATTCATTCTCAAGGACTAGCCAATGGTGGAGTGGCATCCAACTCATTATAAAGACAAGTAATGAAAACAAAACAAAATTAATATTAAAATAAGCTCTGAAGCTTCCTTTTGATGTTTCACCAGCTACCATAGAGTAGCTAAAACAAATAGAATACATCATGAAGTAAAATATCCAAACAGACTATTTGTATTGGTAACTGGGGAAGACCGAGTACATGTGAAATTTGAAGCTAGGTGGAGTTAGAAAATCAAAAGAGAAACCTGCTCATCATTTCTTAAGAGGAATGAACTGAAGGTAAAAGTGAAAGCCTCAAGCTGCAAACCTGAAGGATTTTGTGGACAAAACATTACACTGTGCAGGGAAACATTAAAGAATCATGAAAAAATACAGAATCACTATACCTGCCTTCCCAAATCAATGTTGTTTAAACTTTTCAGGAGATAAATATATGATCAAGAACCAATGATATAAAATTAAGAAGTCAAGCTGCACTTAAGATTGAAAAACAAACATACCAAACAACTCCAGGAATTTGTGCCAACTGAGATGTTTCAACAAATTGACTGAACATGAAAGAATGGTTGTTCAGTCTTCTTGGGACTCACTTGATGTGGGACTCTACACAAGAGATCTCAGTGTTTAAACATATAAATGAAGGGTATTTCATTAAGCAGCAGTGTTTAAGCAGCCTTCCTTTAGAACTTGGAAGTATTTGTTTTTACCCGATAACTATTTTTATATGACTTTCCTGTGTAAAACTTTCTTTAAAGTGTGGGGGTTAATATTATAAATGTTTCCAATTCACTGGATTAGAGATCTCCTAATTTCCAACTGGGCTACAAAACTTTGTAATTTTGTTTTCCTGGGAATTATTATGGCTCTCATTCCTCAACTCACAGACCGCTGCAGTTGCTTAATTCCCAATCTGATTACCAGAGCCAAAGAGAACAAATTGCCCAGACAATTAATTGCCCCACATATGTGTAAGTGCCTGCTTTCCCCTTGTGACCTGGCTTTTCCTTTGTAGACAATGGACTTTATGACAATATGTTTTCTTATCCCAGACTTTAGGCTATTCTTTGGGAAGAGCTTAGACTACCTCACATGACTCAAATGCAGTAGAGGAGGCAGATGATTGTGGTGACTGTACATCCTTTTTAACTAAAATGTGTTCAAGATATATGTGTGTGCCTTCTCAAATAAAAGCAGTAAGCAAGAAGGATGTGTGACAGCGACAAATGTCCCTTTTAAGTCATTTTGTTTGCAAATCCTGATAGATTGCTATTTTGTTGTAAATAGCTAAATAAATAAATTGAGGGAGACACCATATATTCCAAATAAGAAAATAAGAAGCTGTGACTAGGTTTTAACATAGACCTGTCTCTGCCCCAAGGAAAGCCTTAAAAGGTATCAAGCATATTATCCCCCTTTTCTCTTTTTATCTGATTGCTCCTACAAGGGATTCACTCTAAACTGTGACCAATGCCTTCTTGGTGCTGGTATTTTCAAATAACCCACAGCACTACAGCTTTAAGTTCAAGACTGCCCCCTTCATTGTAAATTATTTTACCCAGAACAGGGATAACTTGATGCTGCTTGACAGAGAGGGATTCAGTGGAAAAGAAAGTTCCACAACCAGATTTCCTGCAGAGCCCTGTCATTTCCATCCCAGTCTGATCAAGAGAATTAGGGAAACTATTCAAGCCAAAGAGGAAACTCATTGCCATTGAGTCCAGACTGACTCACAGTGACCCCTGTGGTTTTCTGAGACAGTAACCATTTAAGGCAGCAAAAAGTGCAGCCTTTTTCCTGTGGTGAGCTCAGCATTTTAAACTGTCAACCATGCGATGGCCGTCCAACTCATAACCACTACATCACAAGGGATCCTTAGGATCCCAGATGTTTGACAGGATCCTGTAGCAATGATTCTGACTACTGACCACAAGAAGCTCAAGCTTCTCACTTCTGTGTCATGAATTTCAATAAAGAACATAGAATCTCTTCATACTCCCCCTCCCCATTTGAAATAAATGAGCATGCTCTTGGCTTTGTTGACTGACCAAAAAATAAACAATCATTATAAAGGTCTCATTTTCCCATGTACAGCAAACATTTTTGCTAGCAATGTCAGATAACTGAATGATTCAGATGGACATGTGTTTCAGTCTTTGACAAGTTATGGCAAATATTATAGATGGGTACTTATTTTCAATGTTTGAGATTTCAAATATTTATTCATGGAATATAATTATATTTGACACAAACCTTTGTAAATATAGCAAAGTGGACTTGAAGTACATACCGAAGTTAAAGAAATACAAAATCTTCACACCTGGACTGATAGACGCCCTCATGATAGCTGGAAAAAGATGGAAGTTGTCAAAGGTTTTACTTTTTGTGGATCCACAATCAATGCTCATGGAAGCAGCAGTTGAGAAATCAGAGAATGTGTTGCCTTGGGCAACTCTGTGCACAAAACCTATTTAAAATACTAAATAAGTTTTTTAAAACACTAAACTGAAAATATCCATCATTTGGAGCAGTGATGAGTACTGTGCCAATCCACAGTATTTTGAATTTCCTCACCTGTATGGGAAAGATGGGAAATGCATAAGGAAAGCCACCCAGGGAATATAAGCTCTTCCTAATGGTCTTGGACATCCCTTCCTGAAGTCAGAATTGAAAACCACATTCTCATTAACCACAATCTGTGATGCCTACATCAACTGCAGTCAACACACCAGTGAAATGCATGTCTAGTCATTTACCGATGGAGCCACTTCCTGAGAGGGATCATGGTGGACCCTCCCCAGGTGGTCACACTCTGCAGTGTGGCTGTGCTGTTACCATTTCCAATAATTGGGATTTTCCATTTGGTAATATATTAAGATAGCTTCTGGTTGACATGTACTCTCCAGGCCATTCTATCTCATATCTACCCTATCGGACATAGTAGAACTGCCTCATAAAGTTTCTGAGGATGTAATCATTATTGGAGTAGAAAACCAGATTTTTCCCATCAGCTGATGTGATAGGTGGATACCAAAAGGGAACTCTCTATGAAGTCTTTCTCTCCCTTCTATTTTATTTACCACAGCAGGTAAAAGAATCATTGAGTTCACAAGTCACAAGTTTAGCATATATAATGTTGTATGCTATACTTAGACTTTGAGCACAAGATCTAGATTTGGGCTTAGTTTTTTCTTCCCAGTTTTTATTCGTCCCCCACTTTTAACAGTTTTCTGAAGGTGTGGGAAAAAATGAGAGGGCATATTTAAATTGAATAATTTAATAAGATTTCACATGGTTGCATTCCTACAAAGTCATCTCTACAATGTAGATAATCGACCTATCAGCACTATCTCCGTTAATATTTGGTGCCGGCCAGTAGTAGATTTTGACTCATAGTGTTCATATGTGCCACAGAATGAAGCACTACCCAGTCCTGTGCCATCCTCCCCATTGTTCTGGTGATTGAGCGCCTTGCTGCTGCCACGGAATCAAGTCATCTCCTGGAGGGCCTTCCTCTTTTTCTCTGCTCCTCCACTTTACCAAGAGACAGATCCTTCTCCAGTGACTGCTCTCTCCTGATAGCCACTTCCTAAGTCCTGGAGACAGAGTCTCCCCTCTCATCCCTGGTGGTGTAGTGGTTACACATTGGGTTTCAGAGCACGGGTTTAGCAGTTGGAAATCCAACAGCCATTTCTAGGGAGGAAGATGAGACCATCTCCTCCTGTAAAGAGCGATCGTCTTGAAAGCCCACAAAGGCAGTTGTACACGACGCTTTGAGTCACTACGGGTTGGATTTGACTTGATGGCTGTGAGTAGCAAATGCTGCTTCACGAGATTTCCTTCTTACCCTTTGTAATCCATGTGACCCACCCCTTCCTTGTGCAGCCGCTAGTTGAGTCTTGTCTCTCTACTCGTGTTTTAGAAGCTAAATCCTTAGGTTGTGATCTTGAACTATTGATAGACTCAATCAACGATTCTAGTTCTATTGGAGCCTGAAGTCCACAGATTACATCTTTTTGCAAGAATTCCTTACGACTTCCTTATCTTCATTATATCCTATGGTTTGGTGGTGGAGTCCTTATTTTTCACCTACTTGCTGGGGGTGGGGAGGGGCTACACATTGGTGGGCCATTTGATCTCTGATACCAAAATGCAACTGGCTAGTTTCCACAAATTGTTGGTTCTTGGGGCTCTACCTGGCAGATCATCTCTTGTGTCTGCTGCTCCACTGAACTCATCCATCGGTTTGGGAAGCTCTGGTACATTCCGTGGGTGTGATGCTGGAAGCTATGCCGCTGGTATTTCAAATGTCGCTGGGTCAATCATGGAAGTCAGTTTTCAGTGGCGCTTCCAGACTAAGACAGACGAGGAAAAAGAGTAAGGTAGCCTATTTCTGAAAAATTTGTCAGTACGCCACTAATGATTATCGGTAGAATATTGTCTGATGCAATATCACAAGAAGAACTCTTTTCGGTTAGAAGGCACTCAAACTGGGACTAGAGAAGAACTGTCTTGCCAAAGTAGACCTTATTGACACTAATTGAGCAAAATTTGGGGGACCTTCGATTCCCATTTGCTACTGTGGCATGACGCGAAATGAGATGAGAGAGCTGCAAGCAACTAGTAAGTAATAATTAGAATTATGAATAGATGAAATATAAATCTAGGAAAACGGAAAGATATAAAAAATGAAATGGAACATAAGAAGATTAATATCTTGGGTTATAGTGAGTTTGAGTCAGACAATGGTCTGCAGAGAATGAAAAACTGAAAAATAAAGGTACTACATTCCTTGCTTTGAAGAAAATTTCAAGATCTTTTGCATAATAGCACATGTTAATGATATGATAACATCCATATGTCCACAAGGGAAACCATTTAAGATGACCACCATCTTTATGTATCAGCTGCTAATTTCAAACATGCAATAATTAAAGATTCATACTAGCTTTTGCACGACTAGATGTGTGTGGTAGTCCCCTAATCTGGTGGCAGTTTGAGGATTGATAGTGTAGAGTGGAATCTAGCCTGTCAATCTGGAGATAGCCAACGTGAACCCTGTGCAAGCATGACTTACTCCTGAGAATTCTGTGAAATCCAGTACTTCCTTTTTGAAGGCAGGAGACACAATCTCTCTCCATTCACATCCTTGGAGATGTTCTACTGACAATACTCACTGCCTGAGAGACTTGACTGACAAGGCTGGCTCCCTATGAGATGTCGCTGAGGAGAAGTCACATGGACCTATCCTGATGCATCAAGAAACCTGGACCTAGAGAAGCCACATGAGATGCTGTAAGCACTGAGATGCTTACAACGCCACTGGATCCAAAGACTTTCTACCCACTGGTGTGTGGTTGTTCTGCATTTGTCATCATTGCATGTGTTTCCTGAGTCTGAAGAGGATTTTACCAGTTGGTATTGGACATAAGGGCTAATATCGGACTTATGACCTTGGACTGGGTTGGCATTTTTTAATGTAAAATTACCCTTTGTATAAAACTCTCTCTTATAGACATATGCGTGTTTATGGATTTGTTTCTCTAGTTTACCTGGACTAAAACAATATGTGAACCTGAATGGATGGAGCACTTAGGAATAAAAATACTATATACATATAACAAGATAAGGGAGATATTAAATGCCATTATTAAGTTAAAGGTCAGGGGTTGGTTGCAAAGCAAACCATCAATTTCTATATGGAAGTTCAAGTTGCAGCTGAAGAAAATTAAAAGAAGTCTATGAAAATCTAACTATAAACCTTTGAATGTATTCCTCCTTAATAGGAGGGGTGTCAACAAGAGATTTGATGCATTGAACACTATGGACAGCAGACCAGATAAATTGTGAAATAATGCCAGGCATCATACATGGAGAAATCAAAATATCATTAAAGATACAGCAAGTTAAGCAAAAGACCAAAATAGATGTCAGAGGAAACTCTGAAACTTGCTTTTGAACATAGGCTATCTAAAAGCAAAGGAAAAAATAATGAGATAAAAGAGCTAAACAGATGTCCAAGAATGTCTCAAGAAGGGAAGAGGAACTTATACCAAGGCCTCGATTAGAAACTATTTGGAAATGAAGATGGCAACAGGTGTACAAATATGCTTGAAACAAATTGCATATGGAATGTTATCAGAGCTTGTAAGAGCCCCCAATAAATCGTTTTTTTTTTTTAAAAAAAAGAAGTGAAGATAAAGTAATAAAATATACGAAGCTTAGTGCTAGAAAGAAAAGAGGGGATAGCAGGCTTTTCATTCCTGGGTTGAAAGAACTGAGGGGTGGGATGGAATTTTTGAGCTTTAGTTTGCAATATTGACAGATTCCATGGATACAATACTGAATAACCCAGGAAGCATCTAAAGAAGGGAGAAGGCACACAGAGTAAGTATATTAAAAGACTTGAGCCATGTGCAATCACTTCAGGAGGTAGCATATGATCCAGAACTGATGGTGGTGGAGGAAAAAGTCGGAAGGGCACTGAAGGCATTGAAGTAAAGCATAGTCCAGGAATTGAAGGAATATCAGAGGAGATGTTTTAGTGGATAGAGTGCTGGAGGTGCACACTCATCTAGCCAAGACTTGGGGAAGATTACTACTTGGCCAACTGACTGGAAGAGATGCATCATTGTGCCCATTCCAAAGAAAGGTGATCCAATAGAATGTGGATATAATTGGATGATATCAGTAATACCTCAGAAAAGTGGAATCTTGCTGAAGATAATTCACAGTATGCTGAAGCACAGTGACAATGTCTGAAACATATTTTTTTGCAGCAGCGCATCAACAAGGGAATGCCAGATTCCAAAATGGACAAGGAACAAGGAATATTAAGACTGACATGAGATGATTTTTTTGGCTGAAAACCAGAAATACTGAAAATGTTTGCCCAGGCTTTCTTGATTATGCAAAATCATTCAACTATGTGGAACATAACAAATAATGGATAGTCTTGCAAGGAATTGGAATTTCAGAGCACATATTTATGCAGATGCAAAACCTGTACATAGACCATTGTTTGAACAGAACAAGAGGATATTAAAACCCAAAAATTAACATACATTTAATTCCAACTCTTAGAGGACAGCGTAGAACTGCTCCTGTGGGCTTCTGAGTTATAAATCTTTATGAGAACCAAACCCCTCAACTTTCTCCCCAGGAATAGCTTGTGGGATTGAACTGTTGATTTTGTAATTACGTATTGGCTACACCATCCAAGCTCTTTAAGGGGTTTCTACATGGTTTAAATTTGTATCATGTCCTCTCACTATTCATATGCTGAGCCAATAATAGAGGAAGCTAGAGGATGGGGGAGAGTTCATTAACTACCTGAGGGAGCCAGATATGACAATCTTACTTAATGACTGTGCAGAGGACTTGCAGCACTTTCAGATGAAGATCAAGACTAAAGCCTTCATAATAGATTACACTATTCAACAGTAAGAAAACAAAATGCCCCCACAAACACACCTATAATCAACCTCATTATAAACAGAGAAAAGTTTGAAGTTATCAAAGATTTCATTTTACTTGTTTCTACAACCAATTTCCAAGGAAGCAGTAATAAGGAACTCCAGTAATGTACTATACCATTTTATCAAAGACCTATTGAAAGTGTTAAAAAGTCAAGTTTTCATGGGGCTGAAGCAACAAATTATCATAAATTGAACAGTGTAAAAGAAAGGTGTATATGATGATAATTCTGGGGGTTAGCAGGATAAAGTCAAGGTATCAATAGGACCATCCTCTTATGGAAGACTTTAGCAAATTTCCCTTCATTTACCCCAATATCTGGCACTCTTTCACACTAACCCAGGCATTCCTTGGCTTGTGGCAGCATCTTGAGTTTCTGCTTCCATCTTGATATAGTCACCTGCCCTCTGTGTCTGCCTCTCTGTGCTTCCTTTTAAAAACATGTACACCAGTCAAATTGGTTTAGAAACCATACTTCCTTGGGAAATAAACTTAATCCTATCTGGGAATTAGGTTTACGTTAATTTATTCATGTCAGAAGATATGTTATTTGAAATTTGAGAGGTATTTACATCTACAATGGTTAGGGATTAATCCTATCCCTTTGGGGATGCAACTCAACCCACAACATCCTTCCTCAGGGTCCTTTGTGGGATTTTTTTTAACGTCCTATCTTGACTTCCATACTCAATATGAGACTTGACTGTAGAATAATGTTTGTGTTTCCTGAAACCTTGGAACTGAGATGCAGACCCTCTGGTAGCTGTGAGCCAATTCTGTCTAGGTTAATTTCTTAGCCTCTTAGATTCTGGGAACATGGTGGGAAATACTCTGCTTTGAAGAACTGGAATAGTTGTGTCCTTATTGCATGCCACCCACTAGGTTTGCTTGAAGTTCTCATGATTTATCTCCTTCAAAACATTTTCTTGAAGTGTCAATGAGTGTTTGATCCTTGATACCATTATTTTTAAAATGGTATTTTGGTAGAATGGTCATGCTAATAGGATATACCAACCTTACACCTCTGCCTACAGGGTCTCTACTTACCTTTGAGGAACAAAAGTACATTTTGTAGAAACAGATTTTCTTCTTAGTCTCGCACTTGATCACTGTAATTAACAATGCTGGTTTGAAAGGTCATGTATAGTCTTAGCCAGTGTCACACCCAGATATCCAGAGCTGCTTCAGAATTCTTAGTGTACTCCCAAGACACGATTGATTTAAATGGACATACTTCATAAGCACATGACATGTAGCTGTAAGATGAGAGTGTGTATTAAACTTCAAAAATAGTTGAGAATGTCAATTCTGAAGTAACAATGTCTGATACATATTTACCTGAGGCATTTAATGCATGAAGTCCTGATGTGACCACGTAGTTTTGCATAGCGAGGTACAAATCTTTACAATCGGGTAAGCTGCAAATCTTCTATCCTTAACCAGACCCCTTTTCCCCTTGTCTGTGATAGAGTTGATGTGTGTGTGTGTGTGTGTGTGTGTGTGTATGTTTTATGTGCATGCGTTTTGGGAGGTAAGGGGTTGAGATGGAAACATAAAGTTATCATCATTATAAATCCTCCTCTTTGCTGGTAATGTTACGCCAATAGCAGTGGCCATTGTGTACAGGTAAATATGTTTTGACCCCTTTTAATCTTTTATTCAACTAAATGATTTATCTTCTTTTAGGATCTTCCCTCGAGCAGAGTTCTAGGGAGTTTGGGTGACAGTAACACTCAGGGAAATATTATGCTATTATCTCCTCAGGATATAAAATAAGTGTTTAAAATAATGATGAGAGTAATCGTTGACACAAGTGCACTCAGGTATAAATCAGCAGATGGCTTAATTCATTGATGTGTTCTCTGTTTATGGAGTATGTATCTCTGTTAGACAATGTAATGATTAGGAACTCAAAGATGAACTTGGCAAGGCCTTGTCCTACAATGTGGCTGATAATGAGTCCCGTTCCTTGGGTTTCCCATTGTGAACAGACCCATAGGGAGGCTTAGCAGCTGTCTACAGGCAAAGGCCTTTTCTTGCCATTGAGTCAATGCTGGTGCACAGTGACCCCCTTGTGGCTTTTGGAGACGGAAGTAGAAGGCCAGTCTTTCTCCAAGGGAGATGCTGGTGGTCCAACCTCCCCACCAAGGGGTTTGCAGCCTGACACAGACCCACGACATCACCAGGGCTCCTCCCTCTTCCTTTAGAGGATCTCCTTATGCCTTTTCAACTTAGAGGAGAAGGCCTATTTTGGCTAGGTAATATTTGTAATCTTGGAATGTATCTGATGTGGGAGGATTGCAGGCTCTACTTGGTAGAGAGGCACCAGTAGACAAAAACCACACCCATCTGTACAACTTCCCACTCTTTCACCCACCACTGTAGTTCGTTCTGACATTGACTCACAAGCAGCATCCCCACACATTTTCGCTCCCAGTCACCTGGATCATTTTTATATTATTAACCACATGTGTAGAACTTAATAGGAACAGCTCAAAGAAAACTTGCCCTCACCCTACTTCTGATTGTCAGTTTCCATTTCCTGAACCTCGCTGAGGGGGTTTCCACTCAGAATCCCTCCCAAATCATTGAGGAATCCTTCCACACGTAAGAAATATAAATCAAGGTTAATTGAAGAAAAATGAGAGAAAATCTGTTCTTATTGCTTTGATAAATCCGTGGCTGAGCAATAATTGCAAAACAATACCTCGGTGAAAAATAGGAGCTGACAACTCAAAGTAGCCAGTGCGGATTGTACGGGATTATATTACTGTCCAGGACACATGGCACAGTGCCCTGGCATTGCACGCACTTCTTTGGGGAAGACGTGGGAGCCAGGTGCCTGTATCTCTCTCTGTTATTTCAGCTACACGGGTTTCATTGAACAGGACTTTCCTTTTCTGCTTCCAAATTTGATTTCATATCTTTACCAGTGTGACTTGAGTTTCTCCTGGCATACAGCCCTTATTTCAAGCCACACAACGTGTTCCTTTTCTCCTTGTTCTTCTTCTTCTTCTTCTTCTTCTTCTTCTTCTTCTTCTCTCTCTCTCTCTCTCTCTCTCTCTCTCTCTCTCTCTCCCCCTTTTCCCTCACTTCCTTCTGGATATTGTTGCCACTGTCAAATGGGACACACAGAGAAATAGGAGATTAAAAATGTAAATTTTATAAACAGAAATCAAAGGTCCTAAATCCTGAGCAAAGAAAAGCCAACATAAGTACGAACATTAAAAAACATACATAAATAGTGCTTCCAGGCTGAATATGTTAAATAATTCAACAGTTAAGTCATAAGCGTTCTTAAACTTAAGTATAAAAATGCCCTTGACAATATTTCATAGCCATGCATTTCTTTAAAATATTTAGCATTCTCATTAAAGAGAATGACTTTAGTTTATATATTAGTTACACTCCTGCTTGTTAATATGAAGGGATTTAGGAGCAGAAAAGCATTCTTATGTATATAAGCAAAATGCAATTTACATACCAAGTTGGACAACCATTCACTTTTTATTTATTTCTGGATCATAGGCATCTACATAGCATTGTGCGGCATTTAAACAAATTTGTTCCTTAATGTGCAATATTAATATTCTCTGCCCCAAAGTGCCATTTGCTAATGCCATTGTGAAGACAGGTACCTTCAAAGCTACATGGAAGTCCCTGCTTTAAAAAGACTTAATGAACCTTACATTTTTTGGAATACTGCACAGTGTAATGCCTATTACATATTCATTGCCAGAATGGAAGATTTCCTTTAACTCTGAGCTTCCTGGTCTAGTTCTCTGTAAAACATTGTCAAAAGTCACCAGAGACTTTCGTGGAAAATTGTGACTCTTGATAGCAGGATGTAATGGGAGGTTTAGAGTAGAGAGAAGCCAGGAGTCTATCGGCCCACAGGGAGATGTTCTGACAGACAAATGGATGGATAATACAATTTTTTGACATAATGGGATGAAAAAGTTTATGCCAGAAAGAACTGAATTAAAGTTATTACTTTAAAAGAAAGTCTGAAGTTTAAAACCATCAGAATTTCCGATGTGTGCCTCATTTTACTGCAGAAGAGGCTTTAAAACAGAGATGCCAGCAACTGATTGATAGCTTGACTAACAAGGGCCACCATAAAATTTTAGCTACTCCTTTGGAAATATCCCCAGGAATAAATAATATGCACCCCCTCCCATCCTACCACTCTTTTTCACTAAGAGAAAATCTCGCACTGCTTTTCTACCACCCTTCGACTTCATTACAAAAGGGCAGAGGAAGGATGTGTAGATGGACAAGAGACAGTCTGAGGGATGCAAGGCATGGTGATGCAGACGGGGAACGCTGTTGAAGAGGGCTTTCTATGATGAGAGGGTCATAGTCACCCCGGAGCCTCAGGTTTCTGCAGCCCTGGCAGGGATTAGTTAGGAATGGTTATCATGAGCTCTTCTTTATGGTTACTCTGTGTTACTCTATGGTCATCAACAGCAGGAAGTCACTGCCATTAAGTCAATAATGAATTACTGTCACTCCATAGGATCAAGTCCATCTGCCCGTGAGTTTCCAAGGCTGTAAATATTTTCTGGAATAAAATGCTCCATCTTTCTCCCAAAGAGAGACAGATGGTTTCTAACCGCCGGCCTTGTGCTTACTACCCCAATTTATAATCTACTATGCCACCAGTGATCTTTTCATGCCATCCACAGTTTGTTCTCACTCTCTGCCCCTGTCTCTATAACACGCACACACCACCACCACCACCAACAACAACAACAATAAGCTCAGAAGTTTGGCACCATTAGCCACTGCATGAACAAAAGATGAGGCTTTCTGTGCTCTAAAGATGTACATCCTCCGAAACCCAAAGCAACAGTTCTACTCTGTTCGGTAGGGATGTGCTGAATCAGAATTAACTCGATGGAAATGAGGCTTTTTGTTAGTGTTGTTGTTAATATTGTCTATGTTGTATCAGACTGTTGAAATGTCACATATTCTAATAATCTAATCATCATGTATTCTCATTCACACTTAATTAGTTTACAGCATCACATCACCATGCACAGGGCCTTTTGTCTACCTCTATTACTTTTCTCATTATTTTGCTTGGGTGTTAGTTTTGTAGCGTCTACCTTCCTTTTTGAATGATTCCTTAAACTTCAGCAACTAGACTTCTCATCTTTGTTCCTCATTGTTGACATGGGACTGGCACAACAACGAACAAATAAATCAAAGATGAAAGATAATTGATATCAGATGGTTCAGACTCCTAGTGACCCTATCAGACAAGGTGGAACTGCTCCTCTGGGTTTCTGAGACTGTAAATAAACCTTTATGGAAGCAGAAAGCTGGCTGGTGGTTTTGAACCACAGGTTTTAGGGTCAGCAGCCCAACGAGTGGCCCACTCTGCCAATAGGGATCCTTTCAAGGCTGGGTCGAGGGTGGGGTGTGTGAAATTAGGCCTTTGCTGTCATCTGAGTGATAGCCTTTTAAAACGTGTACCCTTGAAGCCATCTTTACCTCACTGAACTCTAAGCCTGGTGTCAGGACAAGGATGGGCACCCACCCACAGCTCAAAAATTGGCAAACATCAATATGCCTTATAAGATGCATATGATTTAAAACATGTTGTTTGCTATTGGAGTAGATGCCCAATACAAATCGCTTTCTTGTCCTAAACATTATCAAAGGTGGCCTATTCTCTTTGCATCACCTCAAAAACAATGTAAAACATCAATAACAGAAACAAAAAAAATTCAAATTTGACTCCTGGTCACCGTGGGTGTGAGATCAGTACTATGCTGCACAGAGTTTTCTGGTGGATGGATTTTCACTTTGACCCTTACTCAATGCTCATGGAAACAGCAGGAAATAAAACTATATTTCTTGGAGCATATATGCTGCAAAGGATCTCTTTAAAGTTAAAGAGCTAAGATGTCACTTTGAGGACTAAGGTCCCCAAACCAAGTTGTGCTATTTTTGATCACTTCATATGCATGTGATATCTAGACAATGAACAAGGAAGATTGAAGAAAACCCATGCATTTGAATTATGATTTGGGGGAAGCATAGAAATATTGAATATAGAAATAAACAAATATTGCTGGAATAAATACTGTCACAATGATTCTTAAAAGTGAGGATGGCAAGATTTCATTTAGAAATATTTGGGCACGTTATCAGAAGGCTGTCAGGCTTTGCAAAGCAGAAGGCCAGCAAAAGAAGAGGAAGACCCTCCAATGAGGTGGATTAATACAGTGGACTCAGGCATAACAACATTGATAAGAATGGATCAGGGTTACAAACCTCCCATCTCTAAGTTGACATCTAAGTACAGTAACCATCTGTACAAGCCCCTACCAGAAGTAGTTATATAACCTGTTGTCAATTTGAGACTTACGAGTGAAGTAGGGAGTTTAGCCTGTCAATCAGGTCACAGTGTGGTGACCTCATTTGGAGGTACTAAGGAGACAAATAGCTCACTGAGGTGGACTCTTCCCTGCTCATTCCCTGCAAGACATTCCTATTTAGAAGACACTTGAACACACATGCCAGTGTTATGATGCTTCCACCACCAATGGACCCACAAGACCTTCCTACCCACTGACTTATGATATTCTTGTATTCATTGCATATGTTGTGTTAGTCTGAGGAGAAATTTATAGACTGGTACTGGACACATAGGCTAATAATGGACTTAGGGATTTGGACTGGACTATACTAGGATGCTTTCTTAATAATGTACAATTGCTCTTATATAAAGCTCTTTCCTATACCCATATAGGTGTCTATGAATTTTTTTCTCTAGTCATCCCTGAATTGCACATTGTGGTATGTACCAGAGAAACAAATTGTGAAGATGGAGAGTAGATGCTTATTCGACTTTTGCCTCATGGCAGTTTTTCTTCTTTGTCTACCTGGTGGTCATATATGTCCATGCAGTTAACTGGGTTGCTTTCAGGAAACAAGTTGGGAAGTTAATGTTTTGGCTATTTTGTTTGGTTATAGTTTTTTGTTATTCCTGTTTGAAATGGCAAGAATGGATGTCGCTTATATAAAAATTACTCCTTGAATTTCTCAGAGCTGCTTAATGAAAATGGCTGACAGACAGTTGAAATGGCTGATAGAAAACCTGGCTCTGACTTGATGTTGTCAGAGGCCTACTAATCCCATATATTGTAACAATAGAATAGGATTAAGATAAGATAGATAAGAATTGAACTTGACTATTTTAAGAACTTTTTTGAGGTTAGGATCTGATTCTATTTTGTTTATACTGATTTCTTCTGCTTATAGTTATTTACATAATAATTGTTAGAAATGATTATTGGGAAGTATGAAAATGTAGATCTTGTAAGTCCACTTACATTGAGCCATTACAATATGACCTTTAAATGGGTTTAGGGCAGCCCTGCAAAGAAGACTCTGAAAAGATAAGCCCCACCCAATACTTTATTCACAGCATTTGCATTCCAAGAGACTTGCCTAGGAAGCTGTTGACAGGCTGAAGAAAAAGGAGCTCTTTGGCTTTTTGAATCTTGAACTAGTGGTTTTTGCCAGAAGCTGGAAAAACATCTGGAACCATGAATAAAATGCCTCGCTAGGACTGAAAGTTAAAGGGAGCCTGTGGACAGGGTGAAATGCTTGCTAGGTGACTACATGGATGTTTGTTGAGTGGAAGTAGGGAAAATACAGCAATAACGAGAGGTTGAGTCTGGTCACTGACACCCATGGAATTTCAGAAGAAAATGAGAGTGGGTTAACTGGTCTGAAGTTCAGGATCTAGCACAAGGGGACTAGGGTTGTTGAGAATTTGTGATGTGTCTATGGTTATAAAATCAAGGTGACCAATGGGCAGGTGAAGCAGCCCACATTGAGTTGACCAGAACCCAACCAGATGAAGGGAAAATATTTGAGCCTGTGAACTGGTGCATCTGCTGCTGACTTTATGCATGGGCTTTCCTGATTTGACTTTGCTTATGGATGTGATCTTCACAAGGTTCCAACTGGAATGAAGATTCTTCACATCAAAGAATATGATTGTCTTCTCAGAGCACTGGGTTGATATAAGAGGGCAGTATATCCAAAACTAGGGTGATAAAGGCATGAAGTGGTTAGCTTACAAAATTTCATAGTTGGAAGAATATAGTAATACGATTATAGGATTAAGGCTTAGGTGTTACTTACCTTTAGTCATCAGGCATAGGATATTTTTCATTTTGTTCACTTATAGAAAGTTACGTTAAATGAGGGTGACACAAATTGAATTGTATGCAAATTAGTTTTATCCTGTCAGGTACAGATGTGATTTTAATATTGTTTGTTTGAAAATTATATGTGGCTGAGAACTGTGTGAAAGTGTCAAATTGACAAGATCTTGGTTACTTCTGAGTTAGATGGCTGCTTGTTTACTTTCAAGCCTTTAAGACCCCAGAAGCTATATCTTTTGATAGCTGGGTACCATCAGCTTTCTTCACCACATTTGCTTATGCACACATTTGTCTTCAGTGATTATGTCAAGAAGGTGATAATTGTGGAATGTCAATTTAATAGAACAAATTGTTCTTACAGTGAGGTAGTATTTGATATGGAAGAAACACATCAGTCTGTGTGACCATGAGGTGACCATAGGATCAGGTATCAGGCATCAAAGAACAAAAAAGCATATCATTCTGAATGAGGGGGAGTGCAGATTGGGGACCCAAAGCCCATCTATAGGCAACTGGACATCCCTTTACAGAAGGGTCACATGGAGGAGATGAACCAGTCAGGGTGCAGTGTAGCAATGATGAGATACAATTTCCCTCTCGTTTTTAAATTCTCCCCCCTCCCCTCACTATCATGACTCCAATTCTACCTTACAAATCTGGTTAGACCAGAGGATGTACACTGGAATGGATAGGAATTGGAAACATAGGGAATCCAGGACAGATAATCCCTTTAGGACCAGTGCAGAGAGTAGCGATACCAGAAGGGTGGAGAGAAGGTAGGATAGAAAGAGGGAACCAATTATAAGGATCTACATATAACATTTCCTTGGGGGACTGATAACATAAAAATGGGTAAGAAGGGAGACATTGGAAAGTGCGAGGTATGACAAAACAATAATGATTTATAAGTTATCAAGGACTCATGAGGGAGGGGGTTGTGGGGAGGGATGGGGAAAATGAGGAGCTGATGTAAGGGCTCAGGTAGAAAGCAAATATTTTGATACTGATGCTGGCAACAAATACACAAATGTACTTGACATACAATTGCTGTAGGTATGGATTGTGCTAAGAGTGGTATGAACCCCCAATAGAATGATTTAAAAAAATTGACAAGGGCTGGTCTCTGGTAGTTACATAATCTGTTGTCAATTTTAGAGAAGAGTGAAAAAGGGTTGTTTAGCCTGTCATTCAGGTCACAGCTCAATGACCTCATTTGGAGGTGCTAGGGAGGTAAATAGCTCAGTGGAGGTGGGACACATGCTCATTTCCTGTGATATGTTCCTGTTGAGAAGACACTTGGAGACCCATGCTAGTGCTGAGATGCTTCTACCACCACTGCACCTAGAAGATGTTCCTCTCCACTGACCTGTTATCTTCTTCTATTCAGTGTCATTGTATGTGTTGTGTTCATCTGGAGAGCAATTTATAGACTAGTACTGGACATTGGGTTAATATCGAACTTATGGACTTAGACTGGACTGGGCTGGAATGCTTCCTCGATGTATATATAAAACTATTTCCTATACACATATGTCTCTGAATTTGTTTATCTATTCTACCTACATTAAATAGTTATCATTCATCTGCCTAGGAAATTAGGGAGGGATATGTATATATTTTAAGGTATATTAGACATCTGCAATTTTGGGGGGCTCAATTGACAGGAATTCATGATTCAAAGCTTATTTCTAAATCATGCTAAGTAATCGTTTTTTGGAAATTCAGTGACTTCAAGGAAATTAAATGTTTTAATCATCAATACTAAAAAGATGACTAAATAAATGAAAATAAAAGTCAGAGAGTAAAAGAAATGTAATTAAAGAGGGTAGAAAGCAAAGGAGAAGAAAAAGAAAGTCCTCCCCCCACAAAAAAACAAAACAAAACAAATAAAACTCTTCTGTCTTGGTCTGCGTGAATTCTTCCTTTTCTGAATCCACTCTATTTGATGAAGGGGTCTGTAGACTAACCCAGTGGAGTAGACATTAATATTTAGGCAGGTAAATGGACATTAAATGTTCAGACAGTCCAAGGAATAGAAAGTACCCCTGTAAATATCCCGTGCCCACCCTTCTTGAAGAAGGGGAAAAATGGTGCCCCTGGAAAACTAGTGAAATTTAATACAATATACAATAAAAAAATTTATGAGTGATGACATTTGATTTTTCCCCTTACAGTATTCAAAGCAACCACAACTTAACATGGCCTTTAGAGATCCAAGCTCCAGTTTCATAATTTTAGCATTACCTGTCAACTTTTATTCTTAAGGGACATCAGTTTATAGTATAAGACTGATAGCTAAAAATAAATTACTGGCTGGGATATATGTCTGAAAATAAATGGATGATGATCCTGATGATGATAAGCACTCACTGAGTTCCTAGAGTCTTCGATAAAGTTCATTTCTAATGTTATCCCTTTTGATTCTCAAAGGAATCCTATGGTATGTAGGTACTAGACCGCTCTGTGGATGAGGAAGGCACTGGGCTGCAGGGAAGCTCAGTCAGGTCAATGGGATCAGCTGGCAAACAGGTGTCTGTGTCAATCATCCTCTCCTTCTCAAACCAAGTGCTAAGCACATTTATTTCCAAGCCACCGCATAAATATATCACAAGTCACATCACACAGTGGAACCAACATTGGGTTATTCTGTAAAGAATGCCCAGATCTTCAGGCCTGCCTTATGATATTTTAATTTTGGTTCACACACCCATGTTCATATTTCTTACCAATGCTTATCAATGCTGATCTGGTATTTGCTGGGGGTGTCCTCCATGGGCAGGGACCCAGCTTGTGTGGATGTGATCGGTACCAACATTTGAGATGGCTGAAAAATGGACAACCTAATGCAAACTCTTTTTGTAGAAGAAAAGGCTGCATGTTCCTCATCATAACAAGTACAAAAGCCAGTGCTTTTAGTCAATGCCCTGGAGCTTCACAAAGGAATGGCCCAACAAGCCAGCAGCTACCAATGAGAGCCTCTCCCAGGGCTCTCGATCAGGTTGGCATATTCCTCAGCCATGCATCCGGTAGAATTGGATGGCATTTATCAGGAAATAATCCTATAGTGACCTGCCAAAGCCCTTACACAAAAAGCACTTGTGCCCAATGTCAATCATTCACCCTCTGACAGTTCAATGAGCATCCTCCCTGGGATTGCTTTTAGCCATGCCAACACCTCAAATGCAGTGAACAAAGCCACAAGACTTAGAGAGAGAGAGAGAGAGAGAGAGACAACCATGCAACTGAGAAGCTTCCAAAGCAGGAACACCATGGGTAAGAGGTTGCCAAGTGTTGCTTAGCAATGCAATGCAGGCAGGCGACAGGGCTGTCGTTACTGCTCACAAAGCAGTTGATGGTCTACCACCCACATGAAAATACATCGTTTGGAGACCTGTGAATCTGACATTGCAGCAAGAGGGTAAGAAATCAGAACCAGGGGAAATTCTTGGATTTCAGTAGAGGAAAAACAACATTGAATGTCCCTGATGTTGCTTGTCATCACTTTGATTCTGGTTCATCGTGACTCTGTAGGAGAGAGTAGTATTGCCCTGTTAATTTTCCGAAGGTGATATCTTTCACCCTGGTAATCCCAATTTTTCTTTATCCTTCCTGTCTCTCTTAACATTCTCTTATTTTCCCTTTCTCTCCTAATATCTTTCATGCCCACTTACATACAAGGTTTTGTAGAAATAGAAAAGCACACTATATAGATAACATATTCCATCCATCCAGTGTTTAAATATGTGTTGTTTACTGTCTTCAGGTTTCATACACATAGATTGGCGAGTTTGAGACACAGCTGCCTTTAGTTGGGGAAAAGGTTCTCATTGGATTTTCACTTTGGCATGCACAAGCAATGAAGTAGAGTCCTGGTGGTATAGTGGTTACTGTCTCAATCTTGGTAGACTAGAGAAATAAATTCATTGACAGTCATATGTGCATTAGAAAAAGGTTTATATATAAGAGCAATTGAATATTGAGAAAATATCCCAGCCCAGTCCAGATCAAGTCCACAAATCTAATATTAGCCCATATGTCCAAAACTAATCTATCAAGTCTTCCTCAGACTCATGCAACACAGGTCATGATGCTGTACGCAGGAATATCACAGGCCATGGAGTGCAAAGTCTTGTGGATCCAGTGGCAGTACAAGCATCTCACTGCTGGCAAGGGTCTCCTTTTGGCTCTTCCAGTCCTCAGGGCACAGGGTCTGATCAGCATGGAGCCATGTGTCTTGTCAATAGAGCATCTCTCAGAGAGTGAGCTGAGAGAAAGAGTCTCTCTCCTCTTCCAGGAGGAAATCCAGCAATTCCCAGAATCTTCAGGGGAAGGCTATGTCTGCACAGAGGCCTCGTTGACTATGCAATGGCTCACAGGCTAGACTCCATACCTTCACTCATCATCCTCTCAAATTGACAACACACCGTATACCTACCACAGTTATGTGGGACTGCTAACTACATATGTGGGACTGCTAACTACTGACTCATGTGACCCTATAGGAAAGGAAAGAACTACCTCTCTGGGTTTTTGAGAAGGCAACTCTTTACGGAGGTAGGAAGGTTCATCGTTCTCATGATGACCTTGTGATGAGCAGCCCAATATGTAATCTCTAGGGCACCAGGGCCCCTTCTCAGAGGATAGATATTTAGCATAATTCTATTTTTCACCCAGACAATTATCCCCTTAAGATGGTAGCAAGTCAAAGGGTAGCATGTTTCTTAACATGTTACAGAAGCTGGTACCTGCTGTCATGGTGGTCTTAAAATACAAGAGCAGTGTCTCCTCAATATCTCTTTATGCCATTTGTGAACGACTCCCCTTCCCACTGTGCCATTCATCCATCAATGCACTAACCTGAGGTTACTTGTGTTCCTGCCTTGATTCTCAAGAAGCTGACTCTCAAAGCCCCAATCACCATATAAATTGAGGACTCTCATCATCCACCCATTCATCCACCTACTATCCCTCCAGTTACGGAGCTCTCTGCCTATTTTGTTTATACACTATTGCCAGAGACACAAAGATGGCCGAGGCCCTCAGAGAAAAAAATAGATTAGTAGGCATGGCAGAGGATATCGACAAACAAACAGCTTATTAAGTAGAATTTATACAAAATGAGGAAGGAGTTCTTGGTAGGAGCACTCAGCTCTGTGTGGACGGTGGAGGGGCTTGTTAGCACAGCAGGTAACTGACACAGAGTTCTGATGGATGTGTGAGTGTTGTGAATTTAAAGGGGAAAACAAAGTGTTTTCGTTAGAGCAGTATCCGTGGATGTGTGAAAGAGAACAGAGCAGTAATATTTGGGAATGGTGTGCATCCCTAAGTAAATTGCAGTGTGTGCGTGTCTGTGTTTGTGTGCATGTGTGCTGTATATTGTGCGTGGGTACACACATGTATGAAAATCCAGTGCGGTATAGTAAGGGACAATATCATACATTTCTTGCTTATCACTCTGAAGTTTGGGCTTTAATCCCAAAGGCAGTGGAAAATGATGAAAGGATTGTAAGCTGGAGAGTGACATGACCGCGTTTATTTATTTATTTATCTTTCTTCAGGAAGGTTGCTCTTCCAGCTGTGTGGAGAATGAGTGCGACAGAGCAGGTCTAGAATTTATGTAGATGATGGGAGAGATGAGGAGGACATGAACGCTAATCAGTGATGGAGAGAACAGACAAAAGGGAGTAAATCCAAAACTATTAAGGCGATAGGATTGACAGGAGAATTCATTGACTATTTGGGAAGGCACACGGTTGGTGAGGGATGAACAGAAGGTATTAACGACTCCCCGGAGTTTGTCTGGGTAGCTAACCTTCTGTGCAGCATCAGTCTAGATTGGACCAGCTGATATCACCCATGGAGAGTCAGTCACCTCTGAGATGAGAGTAAGGTCAAGGACAAAACCCTGAGGGCATCTAACATTTCTGGGGTAGGTCTTTCCTATGAAGGACAGTGAACTAAGAGTGACGCAAATCTCAAAGATCCCAGCTGACTTCAAGGCTCTCCCACAGTTTACACAGCTGTAATTCTCTCAGACAAAGCAACACAACAATGATATAATAATGGCAATACCTCTTGGATATGTGTATGTGGCTAAGAATGTGGCGAGATGCATTTTATTCTTATTTTTTTGAGTAATTTCAAAGTGGACCCCCCCCCCCACACACACACACACACACTTTTCCTAAGCTATTATAGCTGGTCAGAGGAGAAATCAAAATCTGAACCCAGGTCTCTCTGATGCCTGACTCCAGTTCCTCAGACTGGCCTTTCAGCTTAGCATGACCTGGTTGATGCACAACACTAGTCCTGCCCTCTGTAAAGCTCTCTGTTGTCCCCTGCCCCTCCTCCCATCATTCTGTGTTTTAGCTTTCCTCAGATAGCCATACTTCCCCCTCTGACCCAAGCTACCTATGTAACTATCTTCCTCCACTTTGCTTCTTTTTATCTGCTGTGTTTTCTCTCATCTTTCTTTTCATTTTCCTTTCTTTTTCTCTGTCTTAGGCTTTAGGTCAATTCAATAAGAACATGTGTTACCAGATACACTTTCTAATATACCCCATTGTAATAAGTATTTTTGTGTGTCTATATATATATTTGTTTAGCATGTCATTTTCCCCAATATGTCATAATGTGATATATGTTTTTGTCTATACAGAATGATATATATGTTTTGTATATATATATATATATATATATTTATATCCCTCCACTGATGACAGTTAAAAGTTATTGATCCTCCGTGATGAGATCTTATATAATGCAACAACTCCCATGATGAGCTCTGCTATGTGGATACGTAGTAAATTGAGGAGTATGACCTGCTTCCCAAATAAGTGGAGGCCTTGGCAAAGCTGGCCTCCTTCATGATGGACCTGCCATCTGCCTCCTCATCTATCTGACTTCCAGTTCTTAAGGTTGACGTCAGTCACCTACTTGGTTGGAGTAGCATCCAGCAAGTCACCCGCAACTTGGCATCTTACCTGCTGAACTGGGATTCATTCACCTCTGAAGCCAGAAACGTCTAGGTTTCTTAGCCCCCAATGACTGCAGGCATCAGGAGAAGCCTAATCTTTAACCCATGGAGTTGGAACATACCAGCTTCTACAATTATTTGAATCATTTTGTTGGAATAAATCTTTATTTCTATATATGTCTGTAAGCTTCACAGATTTGCTTTCTCTAGAAAAGCCAGATTAAGACAGCCATGTATTGAGAATATACATTGTACCTGACCTTCTGTCAAGAGACTCAAGTTTGTTCAAGAAGGCTACTTTCATCTCCTCATAGAAAGTGAGGAAGTGGCTCCGAATGGTTACATAACTTGTCCAGAGGAGCCTAGCACTTGACAACAATAATGAGATTGAAAGTTGGAGCTATCAGATAACAAAATCTACTTTTAGCGGGAAAGAGGAAGACAGGAAATGAAAGAAGGGGAAAAGAGAGAGATAAAAGTAGGAAAGAAGTTTAGTATAAATAAACCTTCGATGTGGATGATAGATGTGAAAGGCTGAGCTGGCTAGAGACACAGACCAGTGGCACTCATCAATGTACAAGAATAGACTTTATAGGAAGAAGCTTCTTTTCATCAAGATGTAGCCCTGGCGGTGTACTGGCTGCTTGTTGGGCTGCTCACAGCAAGATCATCAGCCCCAAACCACCCATTGCTCTACAGGAGAAAGACGGGGCTTTTTACTCCTATAAAGAAGTAAAGTCTCAGGACCCCGGGGCAGTTTTACGCTGTCACTGTGCATCGACTCCATGGCAGTGACTTTGGTTTTGAGTCTTGCAGCAAGGAAGAGCCTCAGTCAAGACCAACTCAAATTGTTAAGACTGATGTAACTGCAGACCAGGGGTATAGAAAGATGAAGCAAGTGACAGGGAGATCACGGGCTGATGAATGCAGAGTCAGATGGATACAAGGTCACGGGAAGCATGTCAGAGCACCGACAGTCCTCAGGGTCTGATGGCCCACATGGGGCTGTCCCACTCCTGGAGACAGACCCAGAGTCTCAGTGAAATATCAGTGAGGAGGAAGGCAAGGGGGGAGAGAGAAATCATCTCCACTTGAACTTGCTCTTATGCAGAAGGACATTTCCCCAAGGAAGTGCCAGCAAGCTCTTATTTGATTGAAAAGTAGGTGCCACCCCTAGCTAGGAGTGTCTAGTTGACACTGTAGGTAACTTTCAGGGTTGTATCATATAGATAGGTAGGAATCTGGGTAGGATATGGATCTCAAGATCCACATGAGTCTTCCTGGAAGAAGCATATACTTGAGAAGGAAGTAATCCTTAAGAACCTGTCCTATAGCAAATCTATCTATATCTATATCTATCTATCTATCTATCTATCATCTATCTATCTATCTATCTATCTATCTATAGATATCCTCATAAAGTAGAAATAACATGGAAGATAGAAGTCCAAGGAAAGATGGCTAGTGAACTTTTCTCAGCAGTGCTATAAGAAAGGTTTCACAGGTATTAGTACTCCTAGCTAAACATTTGATCACAGCCAATGAGCCAAGAGCTTAGCAGTTGCTTATCATTCCTGTCCAAATATATGAAGGCATCAAAGTTAACAACTTATACAACAAGGCAAAATAAGGTATGTCAGATACGGGAACAGATTACCCCAGGGTCCTCGCTTGAGGGCCTGCGGAACGTTCTGCTGCAGTGTTCCCTGGACAATGTTGCTCACAGAACCAAGCCCAGATGCACACGTTCACTGACCTTCGAAGTTTCTCACTGGTGCGAAGGGTACCTAATTTTGTTTTATTTGCATATGTAGCAAAGCAACTTAGGCAGCCATGCTTGGAAGGTTTTTTTTTTTAATTAAGATCCAGAGAGTCAATATTTAGGCTTCTTTTGTGCTATTATTGTGAAAAAGCAGTCACAGGTGACATAAACATGAATGGTGATGATCATGTTGCAGTAAACCTTTGCTTTGAAATGTATATAATTTTTCTGTGTGTATAATGGAATCCTCCTTGTGATTTTTTTTAAACCCATGTGAAAATGGGTAAACTATTCCTAATTTGGGGTCAGACCCAAACAGCTGGTAGGCTGAATGTGGCCTTTGGGTTAGACTGTGTTGGCCCCTTCACTGGAAATTCAGAGCACTGCAGATGATTAGCTTCTCCTACATACTTTGGACAGCACTCCAAAAGGAAGTGTCAGCTAACTCCATTTGTGCCTCTGAGCTTCCACTGTTAATTGACATTATTTCTTAATTCCCAGCTATATTTTAAGGTATGAACCTAAGGAATTTTAAAGTCATTATGTGGGTGAGGGACTGTTAAAAATAAATCCTTCAGGTTCAGAAGCGGCAGAGAGGGAATAGAAGGTGTTAAAGGCATCCAGCAGTTCTCCAGCAAGTGGTTCAGGCAGCGTCAGGGCGGGCCACGAGTCACCAGGAAAGGTCATCGGAACCACTCTGCGCCTTCTCTTTTATATGCTTTATGCCCCTCATAAAGTAAAGTTAAAGCAGTTTAATTTAACTGTCTAATTAGTAATGGATTTTTCATTTTATCTTTGTAACTGTGTGTGATCCAAAGATAAGGTCTGGTTATGACTGGGGCCAGGAAGGGATATTTATATATTAGTATTTAAAATGAGGGCTCTCTGGCAGCAGTGTCTAGGTGGAAATTGATCTGTTTCTGTTTGATTGTTAAAGAGTCAGTGGGTGTGTGAAGATAGGGCTTTCTTCCCAATAAGTGGTCCGGGAATCGAAGTCCCGTTTAAGGCTCCCCTTCAACCACGATGCGCGGCCGTCCCCGTTATATTTACGGCCGGTGGAAAGGAGGACGCCCCTGCTTTGGAGGCAGCATCCGGACATGGAGGCGCCTGCGTGGACCCCCGTTCTACTCACAGCTCATCTGCTTTGTAGCTGAGCTCCCTGCCGGTTAGGTGCGAGGTCTCTTTCTTCTTGTTCTCTTTTGCTCTCACATTCGAAATTGGGGGGGGGGAGGGGGGGCAGGAAAGAGGGGGAAATGCCCAGCAGATCTGACGATTCAACACCTTGGGATTCATTTTCTTAATTGGTTTTACACCTCTGAGCCATAGCACAAGGGGCTGGGCACAGACAAAGCCGAAGCCTCCGGGGACGCTGAGGGATCCTGAAACTTGACCCAAACTGCAGAGGCATCGCCTGAGGGGACTTGGGGAGACCACACAGTGCCTCCAGTGTAGGAGAAGGAATGGGCCAGAGACAGAAAGACTGTGGTCCAGTTCTCCTCCTCTGGCATAAGCCAGAGAAGTGACTACTTTTCAAGATGACTTTGTTTTGATCTCTATATCACCATTTACTCCTCATTATAAACATTCAAAAATACAAAAAAAAAATACCCCCCCCTTTTTCACAATAGAAAATGGGATTCTTTTTTAAGACTAACAATACTGCCCAAACCCAGAGCGAGTCACCTAACCCATCAGAATTTTTTGTTTTAATGAAAAAAAAATCCTTAAATTGCCCATATTTTTATTTCTGTCATGAGACATCTGTCCTTCTGGGGGGGGGGGGGGGGATTTTTGTCTTTAAACCCACACACGTACATATACATTTTCTTGCATACGATGATGTGTGCTATTTCCTGAGTTGTATTTCGTGAGGCTGCTGTAACAGGCACGTGGCTCGCAAGAGTGTAAAGCAGATTTTAAATATGTGCCTCCTCTGGAAAATAAGTTTTTTCATTGATGATGGTATTCAGCTTTTGGAATGCATTCATTCTTAAAGGGACACTTGGCTGGAAGGGGCGTGGGAGTGAGGGAAAGGTAGAAGAGTGTGCATCTGCTGGCCTGGGAGCAGAGCTCCATGGGCACTGTTCTTCCTTCCAGGATTCAGGGCAGTGTCTTCACTTGCTGGTGAGGCCAGGACATGTGCCGCTCAGCTGTTCTGTATGTGCAAGGAGTTCAACTTCCAGGTTGGAACACCTGCCTTCAGTGAGCGTGGGAGCCCCAGTGCCATGGAGCGAGGCAGTCAGCATCTGAGAATAATTGCAGGGGGGTGTCCCTTCCTTCCCAGAGATATAAACTAGGAAGCCGGTTTGATAATTATCTTGCTTTCTGGTGCCCTCCTGATACTGCAGTGCTGGGATAAATAGGCCAAGGGGATAGTTACCCACATATGTATGGAGCAACCATTTACATTGAGTGGGGCCTTATTCTAGACAGATGCTTTTTTTCCTCCAGGTTGACAAAGCAAGGGAGGTGAGAAGTGGGCAGGAAGAGAGAGAAGTGGCCCTAGCCTTCAGGGAAGGACTTTCATGGGGCCAGGTTTATGGGGCAGCTGTTTGATCCAGCTGAAGCTAATTGGATGGTATAAGGGGAGGGTGAAATGGCCCTGCCCACTATGGTGGTGCATTTAATTCACTTTGGCTGACACCTTTGTTATTTTTCTGATCCATAGTGTCCAGCATCTCATTCAGATCCATAGTGCCTAGCATCTCCCCACCATTACTGGTGGTCACCTGGGCTGCTGGGTTCAAAGGATTGAAGAACTGCAGCCCTCCAGGGCTGAGATCCAGAAGAGAACAGTTTTAGAGTGGGAGAGAGAGGTAGGGATGAAAGGAGAAGAAGAGTGAGGGATAGAAGTACTTGTTGTGTAAGGGCCGGGGCCCAACTGTGCCTTAGCCTAAGGAGCACAAAGGCTGGCACTCAGAACAGTGGCTTGTGGAGGGTCCGTCTCCTCTTACCCGGAACGGAAAGGAACAACAACAAAATGCAGTGCTTAAGACCACTGGCACCTGTGAGAGGTCATTAACAAAAGCCCATGTCCTGCTAATCTGTGATCATAAAAAGACCATCTGCTAGTGCTCAAAGGTCATTAGGATGCCCACCGTGTTTGTGCTCCCTGGTTTGGGCGATCGTTCCAGAGGAAAGAAGGGGCATGAGAGGGCTCCAGTGGCTCTATTGTGGTGGCTGCTAATGCTGCGCTAGTTACAGGTATGTCCGTGTGCTCATTATGAAGTTCTACTCACACTCGTTGAAAATTCAGACATGGCACAGCCAGGGAAACTGTCTATGTGCATATGTACATGTATGTGCATACATGTTCTTTCTCCTCCCAGCAAGGAAAATTACAAATGTGTCAGTTTGATATGACTCATGTTCAAAGCTATTCATTAAAAAAGAAAAGTAATTTGTTCATTTCGGTATTTCTTTTTATCTCTTTAATGTGAACAGTGGTCCCCTTCTATAACAGTTTGATCATAGTCCTCCGAAATGTTAATCCTTTACGGAAATAAAATGGGCGTTTCCTGGAAGAGTCATCATCATCCCAAATTGGAGGAGATATTGAAGCCTTATGCTCTGGAGATAATTATTGATGGACCAACTCATGATGATGGGGCTCTATCTCACTATGGGAACCCACAGATTTAAAACGTACATTTGCATGCTGCTCTTATATGCAATGTGTCTGGTGATTTCAACCTCTTCAAAGGGGCTTACATATTATAGTTCTCTCTATAGAGAAGAGTAGCAAGGATATATATACATCATACATAAAGATATATATATATACACACCATACACAAAGATACCTATACCCCATACATATGGATAGATATAAAATTTATGATTTCTTATACAATGGTCTATCATATATGAGGCAAATGTATTTGTATGTTATATGTGTGTATTCAGAAGCCTCTGAAGGAGGGGTCTGGGCCCCACCCCAATCTGCCTGCTAGTGAGAGTCAGGACTTTCAGTAGATTCTAAGGTTGTTGTAGGGGTGGTGACGGCAAGGGGGCTGAAGAAAGAGGTCTTATTCCCCAGATGCTAGATAGAGGGTGAGCACTGCTTTTACTGTGAAATCCAGCTTCTGTCACTTGCTGGCTAATTGCTTTGTTATTCACAGACCGAGGTTGGGCCCAATTGCATTCTGTCAGGAGCCACGACTCTCCCTGGCCTTTGGCCAGGATCTTTTTGGTCCTTGAGTCTGGGCCAAGGACACTGGGGGTTTTGTCAGGAGGCACGGGCTTCTTGCTGTGTCTTTGGACTTGGAAGTGCCAGAGGCTGTTCAGGAGGTGAATGAAGGTGACCCTCAATGGGGCTGAAGGTTGAGGGAGGGATCTTACCCTGGACTTGGTGCCTCATTCTTGGTCATAGGCTTTGTGGGTCTGATTTTCTTTCTTCTCCCGAGTTGGCCAATGTGGCAGCGGTCGGTGCCATCTACAGTTCCCTCCTTGGGGGGCTATTTTCAGCTGCTCTGAAGTTGGATCCTGTTTTGTTGTCTCTCTCCCTCCCACCCTTCCATTCTTTTAGGGTTCATTGCAGTGACTAGTAGGTCAACACACATTCATAACCTCGGTACTCTTCACTTGTGCGGAGTAGTGCTCTCAAATACGTACATCCAGCCTGTAATCTGGAGCAGATTTTCCCAGCATTAGTAGATGCTTCATGTGTCTCAGAAACATCTTCTCTCCTTGTTCCTCTCCCCACTCACCCCTATTAACCACCACTGAGCTTCAATCTCCACACATTTGTGATGGTCTCTTTGGAAAAGCTTCTTCTTCAAATGTGCCAATGGGTTGTTAAAATGGTCTCCCATTAAAGCTCACTGCGGCCCAGCTGGCTGTTCCAGGTTCTAGCCTCCTGGGCTGAAAGCACTAAGCTGCCGAGGGCAACATGATGGGTAACTGGTGGCGATGGATGAAGACACGGAGCAGAAGCAACTGTGTCCAGCCTGGACTCTCAAATGGGTTGGGCTGAATAGGGTCAGCTAGGCCCCCCGGGTCACTATAGAGTGATGTACTTCAGAGTTCTTTCCACACCCTTCTTCCCAGGCTCCACTTGTAACTATCTTTAAGCTTATTAACCATGGACAGGAAGCTTCTGCGTCACAAGCACACGCGAGAGCCTGGCAGTAAATTTCTTTGGTTTATAACTCCACCTTTGATTCAGAAGGCTAGCGGGCTCAGGGACTTAGATAAACATAAATCTCCCTCCGATCTGCTGGCGGAAATGTGCGCAGTTAGGGATGTGCCAGAGCCTCGGCCTGGGTCTCCAGCTGGAGCAGAGGGGCAGGAGAAGACTACCCCAATTCAGATCTGCAGGCAGCTCAATCTTCAGTTCAATCTCGCAAAGGCAGAATTTGTGGCATTTGTGTAATAGAAACACAGACAAAAGTCAGAAGCATGCACCCAGGCAGGTGATGTCTGATAACTTGGGCTCCACGTGACTGCTTCCCCAGCACAAGGTCAGTGGGCCTGTGGAAGCTACCTGCCATACAGGAGGGAGAGCCGGGCTGGCCTGATGGGGCTGCAGAAGTCTCATCTCTCCCGTTCTCTTTTTTTAACTTCTCACATGGCAGTTCCTCTTCTATCAGTGGCAGGGGCTAAAATCTCATTTAGAATGTCTCCAAGGTTTTCTAGTTTGGAAAGTCTGTACTGACTTTGAAAGAAGGAGTTGTAGGGGCCTGTTTCCATCTCATTCTCAAGGTGCCTGCAAGGGCCTCCACTTTTGGGGGTAGAGGACCTATGCTCTACCAGTCTTAGCTGGATTGTAGAGGATTGATGAAACCAGAGTTCTGCCCTCCAGGGCTGGTCTTCTTGTTATGAATGCCACACCCCTCTGGGACTCTGTAGGTCAAGGCACAATGTGAACATTCACACTGCTGGTGATCAGAAAAAGAAGCGTCTCTGAAGTCATTAGTCAGGACGGGCTGCAGGATGAAGGGGGAGGGGGAAGCCACTTGAGTCGCTCTATCAATGGTAAGTGGGGACTACAGAGGGCCATCTGGTAGTGTTGATGATTGTTGATGGTTATGTTCCCCCATTCACTAGGTCTCACAACAGAATCCTTTTTCCTGGTGGACGATTCCTCTCGTGCAAAAGATTTAAGTGGGGTTGATCCACATAGTATAAAGAAAGCCCTGGCAGTTGGAAATAGCTCAGGAGCTTTCTTTCTTTCTTTCTTTCTTTCTTTCTTTCTTTCTTTCTTCTCTTGTGTAGGGCAGCGGGTGGTGGGGAGGGGGGTGGATGGCTATGTATCTAGCTGGCTTCCAGTGGGACTGCTAATCCCAAGACCAGCAGGTTGAACCCACTGACAGTGCCATAGGAGAAAGTTGAGCTTTCTGCTCCTGTAAGGATCTATAGCTTTGGAAATCCAGAGGGACAGTTCTATGCTCTCCAGTAAGGGTGCTAGGCATTACAGAAGAGGCCTAGACAATCACAGTGTCTCACCACCTGAATGATATTGACTGCTTTAAGGATGCCCCACCCCCGATCTAATCTGGCTAATGATAATCTTCTTTGAGACTTTGTACCGAGAAACAAAGTCTTGGCCTTTTCTCAGGGTTGGTGAGGCTGAAACTAGGTTCAGGCTCTTCACAGTTCTCTTGTGTCCCTGTGAAGACAGTTAAAGTGAGCGACACAGAGGTAAACCGAGCTAAGAGATAGTGATACCATCTGAACTTTGATACTCTATCTCAAATCAGCTTTGTGAAAAGTTATTATTATTTTTATATTCTTTCCCAACTAGCTGGAATCCATTTCTATTGCAGAAGCAGGACAAACACCCTCAAACCACTGCTATGATATTGATGTAATTCATAGCAGCTTGAAAGACCTGGTTAGAGCTGTCCCTGAGGGTTTGCAAGACGAACTCTTTATGGGAGTAGAAAAGCCTTCTCTTTGTCCCGCTGAGCAGCTGCTGGTTCCGAATTTAACCTTTTGGTTCATGGTTCAATACGTACCTCACTGTGCCCTAAGAGTTGGTTTGAAATGCTGTCTTAATTTAGTCTGAGACTTTGAGTAGTAGCCTTTGAACATCTGATAACATATATGCCCCAACTACTTCTCCTCTCAGACTCTTACATTCCATGTCTTTATGCATTGCTCATGGGTCGTGTTTCAAAAGATTAGAGAAGCCTCCAGTTTTGGATCCTGTGAAGTCATTCAAAATATTCAACCCCAAACAAGCCCAGCAAACCCATCTAATGCAACCCCGTTTGTCATTCATAAGTCCTGCCTACCATACCCATCTTGTCCCAGGTATAACCTTCTGTGTGGTTCTATAGCAACAGAACTTTTTTCTCAGCTGTGGCTGAGTAACGTCTGTCTGAGGGTCACTGTGCTCTGATTCATTATTCAATGAAACTGTAATAATACATGATATCATATGATTAGAAGACAAGGGAATGATAGAAATGGTTTAGGGAAGTAAAGTATTGGCTTTTATATTGAGTGGCAGTTCACAGACAGTGCGTGCTTGCCAAAATAGAATCTATGATGCAGACCATATCTTTTGTCTTCAAGATAAGTTTTATAATTAATAAAAACAAAATGAAAACTTAATTAGTACTGGGCCTGGCACATTCTTTTGGGGGGGACTTTCTATTCCTATAAAGAGTTTCATATTTGGAAACCCATAGAATCAGTTCTACCTGATCCTAAAGGGTCTCTCTGAGTCAGAATTAACTCAAGGGCAGTGAGTTTATTTATCCACTAGGTTGACTTGGTGCTCAGAACTTGCTCAGTTTACTCAGTAAATACCATAATTATCATCGTATATGTTGTGTAGGATATTGAAGCATGCTACTCTGAGCTCCTAAAACCAAATTCACTGCCCTTCATTGATTCTGATGGGGTAGAATGGCAGAAGTTTTGAACTGATAACCTGTGGTTAGCAGCCCAATGTGTAATCCAGGGCTGCTACTCTGAGCAGAACATTATTTAAAGAGACATTTATCGAGCACTTCGTGTTGGCGCTGCCTTAAGTTTAGAGAATACATGGATGGATAAGATAGACATGGACTCAGTGCCCACCTAAAGCACTGTGACTTCAATAAGGTTGTGTGAACTAGGATCACTTTTTGGAAAGATCTTTTTTTCTCTAACTGTAGCAAACATTGATTACACATGCAAATTACATTATTTCTCTTAGACTCTGTTTATCTACTGGACTTCAATACATGCTTCATGGCTTTTATGTTAGAGGTCTCTTAGATAATATATACCTGTATATATCACACACATTCGTATGGAGCCCTGGTGGTGTCATGGTTATGAGTGGGGCTACAGTCTGCATGGTTGGCAGTTCAAAGCCGTCAGCCCTTCCTAGGGAGAAAGCCAGTGCTTTCTGCTGCTGTAACAGTTACAGTCTTGGAAATCCACTGGTGGGTCACTCCGAGTTGGCACTGACTCCGTGGCAAAGAGTTTGCGCGTGCATAAAACAAGGCTGGCAGTTCAAATCCATCACTGCCTCAGGAACCCTAGGCAGGCTCTCTCTGAGTCAGAACCAATCTGACGTCAGTCAGGTGGGGGCCTGTGGCCATGGCTCAGTGCCACTGTGTTGATTCCCACTCAAAGCTGTCCTATGTACCATAGGGGTGGGGGTAGGTTGGGGAGAGGGTCTGGACACTGCCTGGTCTTGGTCATCTTCACACTTATTATGTCTGATTCCATTGTTGCAGCCATTGGGTCAATCCATCTTTTCAAGGGTCTTCCTGGCTGTGCTTCTTTCCAAGATAGACTTGCTTTTTTTTTTTTTTTCCCTGAGGGATTGGATCATTTTTATTAACTTGCTGGCAAAGTGCTGACTAAAATGTTATAGGAAAAAAAGAAAGAAAGAAATATAGGAACATAAATGAAGGATCAAAGAAAAGGAGGAAAGAAATCAACAATATCATGCCAATTCCAGGTGAAATGAAGATATGTTCTCAGTGTTTTCTCTACAGCAGCAGTTCTCAGTCTGTGGGTTGCGACTCCATTGGGGTTGCCCGATTCATAACAGTAGCAAAATTATAGTGATGAAGTAGCATCGGAAATAAAGTTAAGGTTGGGGGGTGTCACCACAACATGAGGAGCTGTATTAAAGGGTCACAGCCTGAGGAAGGTTGAGAACTACTGCACTATACTATTCTACCCAATTTCATGTTTTAGATTGGCATTTCAACACTCAGGTCATTTATGTGTGCGTACTTGTTTGTTTGTAAGTAGGGAAAAAACAGTGCCAAGGCAATAACATAGCATAGAGGTCATTTTAAAGCAATATTTCAGATGCTGACATACTTCTCCTCTCACAAGAGTCAGATTTAGGTTCAAATCCTGGCATCATCACTTAGTGACTACATGATTTTGGTTAAAGTTGTTTAATTACTCTGACCTTCATATTAAAAATAGAGCAGTAATGACATATTCCTCTTAGGGTGGTTGTAAGGATTTAATGAAACAATGCATGGAGCTGCTTAGTTTGCTGCCTATAAAGAATTATCAAAAGATGTTATAATTATTATGTAAAAGTTTGATGCGAAATAATGCATGTATGGTTTCGAGCTGTCTCTTCTTAAAAACACAAACCCACTGCTATCAAGTACATCCTTTCTTATAGTGACACTACTAGACAGGGTTGACATGGCCTGGGGGTTTCTGAGACTCCAAATGTTGGGGTACACACCTGTATGTTTCTCTCATGCAAGAATTGGAGGATTTGAACCATGGACCTTGGGGTTAGTGGCTCAGTATGTAGTTCACTACGCTACCAGGCCTCCTTACAATGCATATTAATCACAAAGAGAAAAATCAGTACTGTTACATTGGGGAAGCCTAATAAATAGGACTTTTATTGAGTGATAAAAGTTAGCAGCAATATTATCAGGGTAAATCTAAATCATGTTCCTCCTGACATAATGCCCTGAGAACATGCTGAGAACACTTCTGTGATATTGTTGTTTTTAAAGTCATAGTTTGAATGGAAGCATGAGGAAGCGTAAGATTAATGATGAAAAAATTAGGAAAATGAACTGATTTGTTAGTTTTTAAAGTATGAAGATCATGAAAGACAGAGAAATTGTTTGAGATTAAAGAAAGCTATGTAGACTTGACGGTCGAATGGAACACATCATACTTCCTGGATTAGACCTTGAACTAGGAAGAGAAAAAAGTGACTTTAAGAGGATAATTGGCAAAATTTGACCAAGGCCTGTGGAATTAATTATTTGATTTTCAAAGCTAACTTTCTGATTTTAATTATGTAACCTGGGGGTTACCATGTCATAAATTGGGGGGCCAAGTTGATGGCAGTTAACATGAAAAGAAAAGCAATATATTTACATTTGAGTGATCTGACTAGGATATCCAAGAAATCTTTGTTCTGAAGCATTTAATAAATCACAATAAAAAGTTAAAAATATATATGCGCATAGTAGGCTTTCAACGAGCTGTGCTGTGCCTCAGGGAACTGTCTGAAAACTGTGCTAGCCATTAAGTTGAAAAAGGCTACTCTGAATTTTGTGTTGCCTCTGACTTCTACCCTCTGCTATTGGCTGCAGCAGCTCGGGGAAGGTATCATAAATCTGTAAAGACATATTTCTGCTGGTCTTTGAACTTCTGTCTGCTATGCCTCTCATCATTATGAATCTGCCAACTTGATAGAAGTTGAGCAACTCCTTGTAGGTCTGCAAACTTTTCTAGTTGACCAAGAGTCAACTAGAGCTCTCTCTGGGCCTGTGCCCTTCTTGTTTTTTCAGACAGCACCTTGATTCTTTGCATTGTTGGCTCTTGCTTTCCGAGAAGAGTAAGCACCCGAGAAGAGTAAAGACAGATAAAAAGAGAAAATTTAAAATATTCAAGATCTACATTGTCAACATAGTATCTTTAATCAACCAAAACGCAAATCAAAGCAACTGCCATCAAGTTCATTCTGACTCACAGCATCCTTATAGGACAGAGTCGAATGGCCTCCAATGTCTGCCAAAGCACACTGCCACATCTTTCTCCAATGGAGTAGCGGATGGGTTTGAACCACCCACCTTTGGAGTGGTGACCTGGTGCTCTAACCACGGCACCCTTAAGGTTCCATCCTTAACCAGAAGAATGCAGAAACAAATGAAGCAGCAGACAATGTCAGGAAAAGATTGAAGTTGTCAAGGATTTCATTTTGCTTGGATCCATATTGCAAGCACATGGGAGCAACAGTCGGGAAACAAATGATATATTGCAGTGGATAATCGTGCTGCACAAGACTCTATTGAAGTATTAGAGAACCAAGCTGTCACCTTGGGTGTGAAGGCAGGCTAGCCCCCACTCGTGGTATATTTAACAGCATTTGCTGCATGCAGAAGCTAGACAACGAACAAGGAAGACTGAAGGACTGATGTATTTGAATGATGGTGTAGAAGAAGAGAAAGGAACAAAATCTGTCTTTGCAGGATTGCAAACAAAACGGTCTTAGAGATTAGGACAGCTAGATTTCCAATTTCTCTCATCAAAGTTGGGCATGGTATCAGTCCCTGGAAGAGAAGATCACACTTGGTAAAGTAGAGGGTCAATGAGAAAGAGGAAGACCTCCAATGAGATCGATTGACACAGTGACTCCAAAGTGGCAATGCTGGCGAGGTTGGCATTTGATGCCCATGTGCTAGAAAATGATCCCAAAGCTCTGTGCAATGTTCCTGTTCTTAGGTTTTCTCTTTCCCTTGTGGTCCTATGAATCTGGGTTTCTCTGGAAGACAGAATCAATGGTGATGATCTCACAAGGAACACTGTGAGGCTAAATATCAAGTGTCTTAAAATGGGAATAAATGGCAGTGAATGTCCACTCTCTAACAGGCTGATGAAGCCAGCCAAGGGGAATAGACAGTGTGGCTGCCTTGTGAACAAATCGAGAGTCAACCACGTCATCTGGCCTGAGAGGCGCCACCATGGGAGGCTGCCACTCCCCTCTCATTGCTCACCTGCACAGCTCCCTTTCCATCTCTGTCTGGGTCTGAAGGCTGCTTTCTGTGGGAAGAAAGATTCCCTGGAACATTTGGGCGCCATCAACAACAACAGCAACAACAAAAGTTTGGCTTGAAAAATTCATTCAAAGAATGGGGGTGGGGGTGGGGATTTACAATGGAAATCTATCATTATGAATGTTTTGGAAAGGAGGGGGGTGCAGTGGGAGAAGACAGGGGCTTTGCTTTGCATTTTGGTAAGAAATGATATATGACTACATGGTACAACAGTTTTATTAAAAAGATCTGCTCTCCCTGAATTCAAAATTCGAATTGTATCCTCTTATCATCCAGTCACTTTAGAATGAAAGTTAAAAATGCTGATACTGGGGAACTAGCCTTTGGTATTATATCTCATAGCTGATATATTTGTCTAATACTTTGGTTTCTGAAGGCCCATTACTCAGGACCAGTGCACAGGACTGTTCATTTGAATCCTTTCTGGTTACTGAAAACAAGCATGCTAGGCAGAGCTTGCAGATAAGATTGCCTCCCCTGCTTCTGTGTGTCAGGGGGCAAAACCCACCCTGATCCATGGCTATCAAGTTAACTTCTACTCAAAATAACCCTATGGGAGAGGATAGAACTGCCCATGGGGTTTCTCAGACTTTCAATCTTTACCATCATGTACTGCCACCTCTTTCTTCCCGGGGGGTACTAGCTGTTCTGTTAACAGCCAATTGCTTTAACTGCTGTGTCATGAGAGTTCTTTTTGCAGGTGGGTCAACAATCACAGTGTCATCAAGCCTATTCCACTCACAATGGTGATATAGCACTGAGAAGAAATCCCCTGTGTATTTCTAAGACTGTAAAAGCTTTACAGGAGTAGCAGGCCCAGGTTTCAAACTACTGACTTTGTGGTTAGCTGTCCCATGCATAATTCATGACACCACTATCTACTAGGGGCAAGAGCAAGATGCTGTAAGAAAAGGAGTTTCCGTTTGTCCGAGAAAAGGATCTTGATTCGTGGTGTCTGTTAAAGGGAAAGCCTGCTTCAGAAGCAGAATTCTCTGTGTGTCACAAAAAATCCTTCCTCTTGGTAGTGAATAAAAGAAAAGTCTGAAAAGGGACCAGTGAAGATCCAATATGCATATCTGAGTCGTCAGGATTTCGGTCACCTTCATTTTCAGATGTAGGTCAGATGTAGAATTTCATCATGTTTATTCTCCCCAAATAAAAGGAAGCTCTTTTTCTATGGAAGTCATGTTTTGAGGACCAGCCAGCAAATTTGAACTGCCCTGTGCTGTGAAAAGTGTAGGGAATTATGGACTTTGTTCACTCAAGGTTTCCTCTTGGCCTCTTCTATTGGTTCTAAAAGAGGGTGTCTAAATGGCCCAGATGAAGCTGTTTAACAAGACTGGCATTTTGTTTTGGTTTACACAAAGCAGTGCAGCAATTATACTGATGCTTGACAGTGTTAACATCATTATTTATTTTGCTATAAGCCAGATTTATAGAGATTTGTAGCATTTGTAATACTAAGCATAAGAAACATTAATAGCTTTACTAATTATATCACTACTTTACAGATATAAATAGTGATAAAAATGCCAAGTAAAGTGAAGTAGTAAAACATTTTTAAGAGAATTTTAAAACCAGTTGCTGATTGATGATGCCTTCGGTGAGTTTTGAGGGTTGAATGGAGAGGAAGAGAGCCTTCTTGAAGATTTAAGTCTTGCTCTCCTGCCTGTTCATGATGCTTGGAAAATAATTTTGCTTTAACTGGCCAGTCGTCAACTGACCCCCACACAATATAAATCCAGCAACCGACTCATGAGTTTTGATCAGAGGAACAACAAAAACACACAATGGATTGATGGGGAGACCTATAGAGAGGTGGATGGAGAGACAGGGAGAGAGATCGAAATCAAGAGAGAGCAAGAGAGGAAGAAGAGAAAGAGGAAAGAGCAGAAGAGAGGGGAGAGGCGAGGGGGAAGAGGAGAGGAGCGGAGGGGGAGGAATAAGCGATCATAAATGATGTTAGGGGGGGGGGCAGCAAAGCGAGGTAACACTGTGCATCTCCCTGTTTCATCGGGCTATTGATCCTGCTCTCTGTTCTCCAATACACACCTTGTTATAAATGAGGGTATTGAGTGAAGGAAAAAAGTTAATAAATCCACTGCCTTCGCCACAATTGCTAATGGATATCCATTAGCAGTTTAAGTGCTGGGCAAGTAAAAAGACCTAACTGGGAAAGGAGGGCTTGGTGGAGAAGAAGATGTCTATCTGCGAACTGAAGCAGTATGGGTGCCTCCTTGGAATGGGCTGCAACTCTTAGTACCTGAGCTCCTGCTTGTTGACCTACATAGTAGGTCAGCTCCAAGCAATCCTAGGAACTCTAGAGGGGTGGGCACCTGCTTCTATAAATAAAATGCTATTGCCACCCCGCCACACCCCTCTGTTTGCCTACCGGCTGTCACTGCTTTTGAGTGACGAGGGAAATCTTGGATGGCTGCATCAAAGCCTACACTTCTTACTGTTTGAACTTCCGTGGAAAAGATTTGCATCTTCTGGTTTGAAAGCCCCAGCAGACAGTAACAAATTGGCTAAATAAGGAGAAGTTTACTATGATTGGTCTAAAGAGTTAATTTTTGCCATTTCTTTTTCTTTTTTTCTTTTAGCAGAGCCAGTCATGGGTCAGTTTCACATTTTTTCACTATTTACCTCTGTGCTGACTGAGAAGATTGATACGGGTAGTGGGTAGAAGAACGCCCTTCTGTTTGTGCAAAACAAGAAGAGTGACCCTCAAGAAAATGCCTTAGGTTGCATTAGATAATTCTGATTTTAAATGTCTAATCTTTGAGCTATGCCTCAGGGATAAAAGAGTTGGGGTAGTTTCTATTATGGTGTATGGTGGATCTTATTGCATTTCTCTGCCTTCTTAGAGCTAGTCAAGAGGTTCATCTTAGTGAATAACTCACCTAAGCCATCTTGAATGAATTCCTCACAATCTCTTCCCTAAAGAAAATTCCTAACAGGGGAAATTCATTTCAGCAGAAGAGGGGCCTATTTTTGAAATGGTTTGACCTGATTTAGAGGCTGGGTATAGATAAAAAGAATGGATCTGCTTACTTACTCTACTTGTGATAAAATATTTGGAAGCTAAACCATACCGGGGTATTCTAAGACATTTGCAAAGGAGGCATTGCATTTCTGTTGCTTTCATTTCCCTTCAAACAATTCTTTGGCTTTATCATACCTATCCTTACTGTTACCTCTATGGAATGCTACACCCTGTAATGTCTAGGTGAAATCACCCACTTTAACAACTCTTCTTCAAGCAGCTCAGCTGAGGGTAGGGGGAAACCCACACGCCTTGAAACCACAAAGTCCTACTCTCTTTACCCCAGCAGGTCAGGGTCTACAAACACTTAAATATCCCCTCAGAACCATTACTTCTGTTTGTGAAGTTGGTAACTAACTGAGCACTCAGAGTTGTTATGAAGATTACATGAGAGGATGCATCGTGGCCTATGAAAGGCATTCTACATACAAACAATTATTATTTCTTAGGTGGAACACTTCGGCTTTGAGCAACAGTTATTGTCTGTACGCTCTTGTGCAGTTTTAGTGTATCTTTTACTGATCTATTACCTGCTGCATCGGCCCATCTTTGAGTAAATGGCACAGAACAGAGCTCAGGGATAATACAGATTAATTCTGGGGCTTCGCTAGGGTGAGTGATTGTACGAAGAAATCAGAGGGAGGAGACTCTATACTTTGAAGGATCACAAGAGGAATCCAAACATAGGAAAAAAAACAAAAAAACAAATGAAAAACTACAGACAAAGGGTCCATTGGTAATGTGGGCAGAGATTTGTTTTGCCCCATTGTGACAAAAGAGAGGGTTTTTCTACGCTCCTGATAACGATGTTTTCAAAATGGAGAATTTAGGGAGCACATGAAAATCTAAAAACACTCTTTTTTTCTTACCAAGGCATGAAACTCTGAGCTTCTCTAGGCCCCTCAAAACCAAACTCACTGCCATTGAGTCAATTCTGACTCAGTGAGACTATAGCACTGGGGAGAACAGCCCCTGTGGGTTTCCAAGAGAGTAGTCAATCTCATCACTCTCCCACAGTGCAGCTGGTGGTGTCAAACTGCTGCAGTTAGCAGCTTTCCAACACCAAAACTGGAATTGTGCTGGGCGGAGTGAAGCTTTCATAGGATGCATTTTTCCCTGTGAGGCAAGCATGTAGAAACTCTGAGTTAGTGCACCCAGAGGCATTGCCTGGGAAGTTTCTCTCTGGTCATGGTGAATTTTTTTTAAAGCAGTTTTTTCTTTTAAACCTTCTCTTTTGTGAGGGCCGATTTAAGAGAATAGTGTATAGTTTTGAAATTTTGTTCCCTGCTCCGGAGAAATGCCGGAGTTCCTGCCCCAGAAACTGTTGTGCTCTTGAACACAGCTTACAAGGAGAGTACTATGGGGAAAAACCCAAGTGTACAAGTGGCTTTCTCCTTTTAAAAAAGGTGAAATGTTGATTGATGACAAATTTATTCTTGATGTCTGTCAACTTCCCGAACAGATGAAAATCTTGACTTAGAGCATTTGAAGTTTGTTCCACCAGGTCAGATTGCTAAACAAGCTTTCTATTTAGAGGTTCTGAAAAGATTGAATAACAGTGAGAGACAAAAAAGGCTGGGTTTGTGGAAGATGGGGGGGGGGGTTGGGTAGGGGCCACTGGTCTTGCCACCATGACAGTGCACCTGCTCATGCAACCATCTCAGTGTGCCAGTTATTGGCAGAACACAGCATGCCTCTTTTGCCCCACATATGACCTCACTCCCTGTGACTTCTTTTTCGTTTCCATGGATGAAGAGGAACATGAAAGGACAGTGTCAATACAGAGAGGTGAAAGCAAACAAGCAAACCAGGGAGGTGTGTCAACCATCCAAAGGGATGCGTTTGAAAGTTGTTTCCAAGAATGGAGTCGCATGGCATCCACCCACCTCCTGAAGGGTGTCCCTCTCCTTTGCAGCCCCTCTACTTCACCAAACCTAAGGGCTTTCTCCAGCGACTCAGCTCTAATAGCAGCATGTCCAAAATTCATAAGACAAAATCTTGCCACTCTTGTCTGTAAAGAGGCTCTCTGGTTATATTTATTCCAAGGTTTGTCCTTGGCAATCCATGGCTCTTTGTGCATGCATATGAAACTGCTCTGGATATTTGTGTATAGGTTTTCGTGGCTCAGTTTAGGTCAGTTATAGGATTTCTGGATCATAGAGTGAATACGCGCTTAACTTGGTAAGACACTTGGAAGTATTTTCTAAAGTGTTTCACCATTTTCTACTCCTGCCAGCATTTTATAGGAGTTCTGGCTACTTCATAATTTCTTTCAGAAGTTGGCATTGTTATTAATATTTTCTATTTGAGCAGGTCTGATAAACTTATGGTATCCCATTTTACTGGGAGCTCCACAGATATTATAACAACCCATAGTTCAATTAGATCAAACATGATTGTACAATAGTTGCCATCATCATTATCAAATCGTTTTTCCTTCTCTTTGCATTCTTTGGTGTCGGTTCCCCTTTATTCCATCCCACCTCCTGCCCTCCAAGGACCCTTGCTATTATATTAAATATTATCATTGTTATTTTTCCATTCTCCCTGTATCTTCCACCAGCCAATAAATCTATTTACCTGCCATTCTGTTATTCCCCTCCAATGGAGTTCTCTAGTCATCATTGCTGTCAGTTTCCACTTCCTTCCTTACCAACCCCACCCCCCACCTCTCTGTACCCTGAGGGAATCGTTACTCCCATTATAATTCCTGAAAGGTTTATCTATCTTGGATTCTAAATGTGTTTTAATTAAAAATTCTATTATTATGACCAATGTTGCTGAACAATGTCTCTCACTTTCCTTTTTCATTATTTTATGCATTTTGGTATAGCATCTACTAAAATCTTGTTTGTGTGTGTTTGTGTGTGTGGTGTTTCTTTTGGAAATAGATTATTCCACTTGTCATGTTTTCTACTAGTTGTTGTAAATTGCCACGGAGTTGGCTCCATCAGAACTTATCTAGAGCAGAACGGAAAATTGCCAAGTCCTGGGTGGCTACGCATCCGTCTTCTAACTCCAAGGTCAGCAGTTTGAAGCCAGCAGCAGCTCTCCTCTGGAGAACTCTGGGGCTTTCTAGTCTGGTAAAGAGCTACAGCCTTGGGAACACAGAGGAAGTTCTAACCTGTCTCACAGAGATGCTGTGCATCTGCATCGACTTGATGACGACGGATTTGGTTGGCTGCTGTATGATTCTTGGTAAGGTGTCATCCGTCGTTGTGTTTATTGTGTGTTTCCATTTTATTAAGGCTTCTCATCCTATTTGCTGTGTGTCAGTCCAGGTAGGCTAGAGGAACACATTTCATGGACACGCATATAGATACAGGGAAAAGGTTTATATATAAGAGGAACAGGACATCTAGTCCAGTCCAGTTCAAAGTCATAAGTCCGATATTAATACATATATCCAAAATCAGTCTATAAAGTCTCCTTCCGACTCACAGAGTCACAGGTCAGTGGGTACAGAATCCTGGTACTGGCAGGGGTCTCCACATGGCTCCTGGTTTCCAGGGCTCAGGGTCCATCAACAGCAGAAGCAAGTCATCGCTGGCAGAGGTCTCCATGTGACCACCCTAGCTTCAGAGGTCTGGCTCCATTAGGGCAAAACCATGTGGTCTCTCCGTCAGCTCCTCCAGCTCCTCGGACACTGCCATCTTGTCTTGTCTGTGATTCATCGTCTCTGAGACTAACTCCCAACAACTGGGGAAGGTAGCTTCTTATCTTCACGAGGGAAATATCGTGAGATTTCCCAGAAGTCTCAGGAGAAAGCCATGCCCACATAGAGGCCTAATTGGCTACTCAATGGCTCTCTCCAGATTAACAGGCCAGACTCCACCCCTACATTTCAATCATATATTTAACATAAGCACATGACTGCCACATGCTGAGACTTTGCTTTGTCAATCAAGATGTTTTCCTCGTTTTTTAGTTTCTACTGGTAAGTGTTTCTTGGTGACCAAAGGAAGCAAGCTGAAGTCTTCTGATCTTCACTTCTAAGGAGAATTCTGGTTGTATTTCTTCTAATATGGATTTGTTTGTTCCTTTAGCTTTTGGTATTTTCATTTTTCTTCACCAACACCACAGATGGCGTGAATTGATTCTTCTATTGGTCTTTTTTGCTGTTGAGCTTTCTCCTGCTTATCAGAAGATAACTAGGCCAATTAAAAAACACTCCCTAAACTTCTGTGAGCCAATAAGCTTCCCACTGCTCTGGGATATTCTTTTCTGCTTCTCATATGTGTAGACTTCATTAGAGATTAGAAAGATGCACAAAGCAAAGTACCTAAAGTTCAGTGTGAGTAAATTAGCAAAAGCTTTCCTTTCTACTTCACAGAATGAGTGTGATGTCCTTCATACCCTCCATGGCTTATCTCTTCTCTTACCTCATTTCTCCCCTTCTGCTGTTTAGTCTTTCTTGGGATCATGACCATTCTGACTGATCACTGAGTGTGCCAAAGCTGCTCCCTCCTTTGGCTCCCTTTACCTGGAAAAGTTTTCCCCAAGCCTGCATGGTTCTCTTCCTCACTTCAGCTCTCTGGTCAAAAGCCAGATACATCTTCGATGACCATGCTTTGCCCAATACTTACCCCCCCCCCTTCTTTGTCATATTCTCCTGCCTTCTATCTCTTGAGGAAATGGATAACCAACTGACCATATTTTTATTCATTTGTGTACAATTGCTTCATGTGGAAGGTAAGCTCTATGAAGGCAGGCATTTAACGTGTTTCATTTCACTCCTCAGTTCCACTCCTGAAAAAATGTTAATGTAGGGAAGGCGTACAATAAATTGTGAGCAGGATTTTTCAACCTTAAAGAGAAAGGTAAGGGAGAGTCGTGCTAATTACCTGTTACGCTCGTTAGACAGATTTTTGCCCCATTCCAGATGTGGCCAGTTCCCAGCCCTTCCCCACCAATTAAGCTATGTCCCATTTGACAAGTTAAACTGAGGACTAAGACCACCTTGGTCTAATTCTGTGTAACATTTCCAAGTGTGTACAGGCCCAAGATGGCAGCTAAAAGGTGGCGAGGGTTGCTTGTGTGTGTGTGGGTTGTAATCAGATTTTTTTTAACTCTGTTCTGTTTGCTGATGAAATAATATAAAAATAAGTTCATGAGTGCAAGGACTCTGTCTTCTGTATTCTTCTTGGAATGTCCTTGTCCTCTGCCTTGGGCTGCTTCAGGCTTTCCGCCCCGCCTTGCCCTTGCTTTCTGATGCTGCACATGCAGACAGGGCATTTAATTGCTTGCTTTTCCCTAGAGCTCCTTTGAATAGATCGGAGGGGTCATGTGGAAGGGTAGTTCCCCATCATGCAATGCGGTGGGTGGGCTGTCCTTGAGCTAAAGGTCTTCAGGGTTAGGGCCTTTAAGAAGGAGCTCTTCGTGGAGATGAGATCCTGAAAAGGTTGAGAAGGAGTGAGTTTTCCACACTGCTCAATATTTCTCAGGGGTTTGCTCTGAAGGCCTTCTTTAATGTGGGGAGGGATTGGAATTTACTGGGGAGAATAAAATATATTCTGGACTACCGTTTTCCTAGGACAATAATCAACAAATCCACCAACCCAATGACTAAGCATCCACCAAACATTTGGTGTTCAACTGCCGTTTTTGAATTTAAAGGAGAATAAATGATTTTTGTGTTTCCCAAAAAATAAAAGGGGACAAGATTTCACACAATGTACGCTTTCTCTTTCCTATTTGGGACAGACACTCAAGTTTTCCATAGAATTTTCAGCTCAGAAATGATCAGGAGAAAATGACAGTCTAACCTATATTGCTTCACAAAACTAAACAGTATTTTGGCCTTTTCATGGCCAAAGCTTTACAGTGGGAGTGGGTGCCGTTTTGAGCACAGGAAGACCCTCTGTAGTTTCCTGGGAGGCTGGGCTCCTTCTGACAGGGTAGGCTGGCAAAGGCTGGTTTACAGAAATCTAAGCTGAGCATGCTTCAGAACTCATCTTGCCTCCACAGTGATCTTAAGCAAAATTATGAAAATCTCCCCAAATCCTGATTTTAGTACGCCAAGAAACACTGACAGTGATGCTTCGGGAGGTTAATGAGGGTCTAATTATCTTGCACCAATGAGGAAAAAGAGTCAGCCTTTTGGCAAGATCATGTCAGAACTAGTCAAATAATATAGATATTTCTACCTCCATGCATTTTTCAAAAGGGGGATGTTGCTTCTTTAATTAAATGTTATATGAATACATTTCAAATAGATCCAAACACAAGGCAGACTCTGTTTCAGAACTGCTGCCCCTACATTTCGATGTATTTGAAATGCAATTAAAAAAAAAAGATAATGGGAAAGAAAAACGAAAATAACTCGAAACAAGCAGAATATAGTAGCTCATCATTACACTAATATATCAAACAATGTGATCTTAGCTTAATTATGCCCTTTGAGAGTTGCGAAAACGAAGCACAACCTTCAATTTACAGCTGTTTGGTGCCGGGAACCTGAATTATTATTTAAGGAGAAGGGGGGGAAAAGTTTATTTATTGTGACCTCCACTCCGTTTTTATTCATCGCAGAAAAATCTGTATATTCACAAATGAGGGCTATTCATCGTTAGCCCGCCGCATTCTTCAGCTGTCCAGCCTACGTCAACTGCACTTCTCCCGCTTTTGTGTTCCTCTCGAAGGTTCTTCACCCAGATTGTTCATCATCTTGATGGTCGAGCTTTATCTTGCTTCTGTGCAGCTGCACTCCGTGTATCCAAAGTGCTGAGCGAGACGTGGCCGAGGCGGAGAGAAGCAGCGGCGAGCAGGCCAGCAGGAGAGAGCCAGGGAGCGAGGAGAGCAGCCGAGAGTGGGAGAATAGAGAGGAGAGAAAGCAATGGCCAGTGCACATATGAGGATAATTTGTAGTTTCTCAATAATAATAAAAAAAAGGAGGACAGGCTAATTACTGGCTTAACTAGGGCAGCCTGTGGATCTTCATGTCAAAAGGACTGCGTAATTATTTGCCATCAAAGCACATTCATATTGTGGCACAAAAGAAGGGCCTTTGCAAATGGGTCTTGCTAATAAACAGGGCTGAGAGGAGCATTATGTGTCTCCGTGGTTGCAGGCACATTAACACAGTGACATGGAGCATAACTCCGGGTCTGAGGGAAAAAAAAAACACACCAGAATGATAATTATCCCCCTACCCTCCACAGCCTCCCTCTCCTTTCCTTTTGTGTTGGGCGAAGAAGTCGAACATAACCTATTGGAGGGCCCAAGGCAGGCTATTAGTGACCCCTGCGCCCTGACAAGGTGCCTCCGTTCTTTTAAAAGCCTGCCTCTTGATGTCAGGAGGGTCACGTGGACCAGCCGGCTCGGCTCGAAATGGTCCAGCAAACACTTCAACCTTAAAGACACCTGGAAGGTCATGACCAATTTCATGCAGATGAAGGCAGCAGAGACAATGCTCCCTTGAACAGGGAGACTAAAGTTTCCACCCCCTCTCTTTCTTCTTCCTCTTCTTCTTTGTCAATACTTGCTCACAGGCACGCTGGCGAGTCCTCAACACTCCTTTCAGAGGGGGGAAGACAAAGTTCTCTCTCCCTTTCTCTCTGCAAGGAAGCAGAGGCTTAGGGGAACATTTGCCTGCTGCAGAGTAATTTATGAGAGAAAAAGTGGGGAACCATAATGAGGAAGAAATCTAGGGAAACAAAGGTAAAGGTGGATGCAAATCCAGCCCCCTGGATTAACCTTTCTTCCAGGAGAGGTAAACAGACTGGTTTCCCACAGGTAGGGGGTCACCAGGAGAGCCAGGGAACCACGTTGCCCAGGGAGCAGTGAGAGCCTTGGCTGCTTCTTGCTGGGCAGGATGGGAAGTGAACAAACAAGCCCAGTGTTCCCGGGTTCACCTGGGGATGGCTGAGGCCACAAGGCATCTCTGCTTGATCCATTTCTCCACAGAGCGGTTGGTGTGGAGGGAATAGGCCAGGAAGCAGCTTGGAAGGTGAAGATTGGGTTTTCTCTTCCTTTTGTCTCTTTCGGTCCGAAATTTCCCCCAGAGAGGTGTCTCCTGACACCACGCCAGCAGCTCCATGGTAGGAAAGGACTCTGTCCCAGCCACAGGAGGCAGAACCAACACTGGCACCAAAAAGGAAAAATGAGTCCTGGCATTTTGCAGAAGGGCTTTGACTTGACAAATTCTCCTTTCCTTGAACACTTAGATATTTCCTTATTTGAGATGCTAGATACCAGTTAAATGATGCTGAGCCATTTGTACTGGAAGAATGTCTAGAAATGGCAGGTGTCTGTGAAGAAATAGGATTCTGAGTTTTCACAAGTTGACTTCTGAATTAGATGGGACCTGAGGATGTAGTACACGCTTAGAAAACAGAACTCCCAGCAATCAGTTAATACTGTTCCCTCCTCTTCTTATCTTTTGTGCTTTCTCTTTCACTCTCCAATGCCCTCTCACTCATTTCTTCCTTCCTTTTTCATAGTCTTTGCTGCAAGGAATTGTTGCCATTGGTCATGGCTCTAAGCAAGATGGAATCTTTGACACTTCATTCTTTTCTCCATTCAGCAGGAAGTCACCTACTTGTCCACTTCTTTACATTGAGTTGTAGTCTATACTGAAGGCTGCAATCCTTCATCTTCATTCAGAGCTTCAAGCCCTTCCAGCTCCCAACCTGCAAGGTGGTGTCATCTTCGTGTCACAAATTAATTGTTAACATGTCTTCCTCCAATCCTGATGTCACATTCTTCTTCATATAAACCAGCTTCTCTGATTATTTGTTCAGCATACCAATTGAGTAAGTAGGGTGAAAGGATACAACCTTTCTTAACACCTTTCTTAACTGAAACACACCTTTCTTAACTTTCAAACAGATATCCCCTGTTCTGTTCCTACAACTACCTCTTGATCCATGTACAGATTTCACATGATCGGAGTGAAGTGTTCTGGAATTCTCCTTCTCAAGGTTATCCATAGTCTGTTATGGTACACATGTGCCATGCCTTTGCAATTAAACACAGATGGACACCTTTCTGGTATTCTTTGCTTTTAGTCAACAGTTATCTGACATCAGCAATTATATTTCTTCTTCTATGTCCTCTTCTGAATATTGTCTGAATGTCTGGTAGTTTCCTCTCAATGTACCGCTGCAACTGTTGGATGATTTCCAATAAAATGCAACATTCACATGATATTTATGATATTGTTCTGTAGTTTGAGCACTCTGTTATGTCGACCTTAATTTGTAATAAGCATAAATATGGATCTCTTTCAGCCAGTTGACCATGTAACTATCTTCCAAATTCCCTGGCATAGATGAATGAATGCTTCATCAGCTTGTTAAAACATTTCAGTTGATATTCTTTTAGTTCCTGGAACCTTGATTTTGGCTGGTGCTATCAGTGCAGGTAGGACTTCTTCTATTAGTACCAAGCCAGATGGAGAACCCAGACCATGAATCACATGTCAGATTAGAGGTTTAACCTGGCTCATGTAGCTGCTGGAGCTGATGAACCTATGTTTGCAGATCAGATGACAAATCTCTGATTGTAACAGTGAATCGATTTCAAGTTCTTCTGGAATTTTGGCAGGGCACAGCTCAAATTTAAATAACTGGAAGTCAACAAGCCAAACACAGAATCCAGACTCAGCAAAAAGCAAGCAAATTCTCAACCTGTGGGTGACAACCCCTTTGGGGGTTGAATGACCCTTTCACAGGAGTAGTTTAAGACCATCAGTAAACACTTATTTCTGATGGTCTTAGGATGTGAGGCACTGCCCCTTTATCCATCTCCAGATGAGTCCACCCACATGCAGATACATCCACATGCGAGTCTTTGGTGAAGATTATTACCCATGCTACACCATGTTTCAAGGCAAAATGTCATTTATTTGTCACTAGAAATACATGTTTCACAATATATAATGACATATTGTTTTGTGATTAATCACTATGCTTTAATTATGTTCAATTTGTAATAATGAAAATACTGCATATCAGATATTTACATGATGACTCATAACAGAAGTAAAATTACAATTATGAAGTAACAATGAAAACAATTTGATGGTTGAGGGTCACCACAACATGAGGGTTGTGACATTAGGAAGTTTGAGAATCACTGTCCTAGGTGATTATCAATCCAGTTACTCTCTATATAGATCTATCTATACTAGGCTTCATATAGAACATCATACATTATACAAAAAAGAAACAATCAATTAACAAGAAAAAGGAAAAGTCTCATTCCATAGGACAGCACAAGATATTAAAAATGAAACAACTTCAAAATGGGTCAAAAGGAAAATCAAATGATAAGGTATTCTATTTTTATCTCACTATATCTGCCCTAATTGACTTTACAATGTCCTGTTTCTAATAACAAGGCTATTTGAATCCCTTTTCTAGCATCACAGGGGATTCACCAAAGATTTAATCCATGTTTTGGGCTTCCAGGATCATCCACAGCCTTCTGCAATCTGGGTATTTACAGTGTAAGCTTTGATACCATTCTCTCCTTTAGATTTGGATTTTGTTATTTATAGTCCTGGGATCACATCAGCTGTCGTGCTTCCTCCATGTGGATTTGGTTGAAACCTCATTTAGATCGCTACTTGTTTTAAGGTCTTTGGGACTCTCTCTGTCTTTCTTTTTACCGTGCTGTAGCCCCAAGTATCTAGAATAGTGCCTGGACCATAGTAGATGCTCAATATATATTGTGGAATGAGGATAAAATAAATAGAATTTAAAATGTAGCAAACTGAATACAGAGTCCTTGTTTAAAATAGAAACTCATGGAGTCCCCATGAGACCAGAAGGGTTTAAAAAATTGCCTTGAACATGAGCTACATCTAGAATGAGAATTCAGGTCACTGGATTGCCGTCATCAGATCTATTATCCTTTGCTTGATTCCAAGCATGTTGACTGTATTTACAAAGCCCCTTCTTTAGCCCAAAGGAAAATAGAATGAGAGATAAAATAACCACGACTCTAAAAAAAAAAAAGTTGTATCCTACATAACAAAAATATTTTGAGCTGTGTTTCCCTCCCTTTAAATGCTCTGGAACCACTGTGAGTCAGGTGTTAGAGTACTAACTGCACACTGGGGCCTAAAGCTCTATGCTGCTGTATGGGAGAATAATGAACCTGGCTTTTCCCATAAAAATTTTACTGTCTCAGGAATCTCCAGATAGGTTGATATGAATTGGAGCCAACTAGATGGCAGTGGATTTCGGGGGATGCTGACAGGATCAACTATTGTAGAACTCTAACAATCACACAGAGTGCCTTAGGCTCTGCCTCCCACCCCTCAAGACATCAAGCATTAGAACTACAAAGAGAGCTTAACAGAGCGGACTGGCTTCAAATATGTCTGACTTGCTCATATCAGGTCAAGACTTTAGTGTGATGTGTCTAAGCTACTTTTGAGATGGGTGAACCTTTCAAAGCTATAGAGCAAATAATAAAAAAAAAGGTGAACTCTTAATCCAAAGGCCTGAACTCAACTCATTAAAATCACCTCTTTATTATCCATATGTGTTAATCTTAATCAAAGTTTAAGAAGCCTTACAAAGGAGTATGAGTCCCCATGAGACCAATGGTCATGGGAGTATGGCATGAATTTCTCTGATTTCCAAGTAAAGAAAACAGTTTATTTCAAGCATCTGTCTTTATTCTCCTCCCAGTACAGCAGGCAGGAGATGGTGGGTTTCGTTCAGAAAGCCAAGGTCATATCAATTGAAAACACAGAGCCAGCAAGCCCCCAAGCTGAGGTTGCAGGTACAGGGGCTGTTTCACCACCAGATGCAGAGTCTTTGTGTCAGGAAGAAGGGTCTTAGAAATGTTAGAATTCTCCATTTTACACTGAAGAGGTGGGAGGGAGACCTTATTATCTCTCCTGGTCTCCCCCTCAACCCTCTAACTGTGGACTCTTTGTCAGCAACCTGGATAACATTAGCAAATTCATGAATCAGCTTACTGGCCTATTGTGAAAGAGAATCATTTGTTACTTTAAGTAAAGCGTGGATTAATTACAACTGTCTGTTTGTGAAAATATTGACTAAAGAGGGTTTTAGTATACATTGAAGAAAGCTGGAAATCTCACAGACTCATGAAATTTAACCTCTTTTTGTTTGCTGGAAGTTGTTGGGTTGTAATGGATGCAGGGACTTATGGTTACCAGAATGATGATGCAGAGGGATATAATTAGGATTTCGAATGACTGATTTTGCAAAATTTCGTTTCTGAAGTCTCTCTGAACAAATGGGGTGTTTATGTGTGGAAAGGTAACAAATGAGACTAAGACACTGCAGCTACCAGTGACTGTGAAGTAGTTCTTCCATTTTTATCCTATTCTCTGTGGCTTTGGAGGAAGCAGCCCTAGAAGAGTCTGCTAAATTTGTTTATTTGGGAAAGGTCTAAAGTTGTGCACTTTCTCATTAGGGAGATAGGAGGGCCTGGTATTGGTGGCAAGTGACAATGTATATTCAATGCTGATCTTAATTTTCCCCAAACTGGGACTTGTGTTTGTTTCCTTGTCTAGGTTTTCCACCCCTGGGTACAACACTCTTCAAATCTTTTACTTTGGTTTAAAACCAGGAGCATGCTCTAAATTTTTGTTTTACAATGTGCATTGTTAATTAATGTATTTATTGGTATCTGCACCTGTAAAACCATCCGTTGAGGACACAACGCCATCTCTTCATGAAAGATGTGAAACACCTGGCTATATTATGGGGTGGCATCTTGAGCTGGGGTGAACCATAGTCACAGATCACAAATTCAGGGCTCTCCTGTAAACAAAGGGAGACAACAACACCCCCCAACCTTCTGTCACTTGGTTCTTAGAACAACGTGGAATCTGCCACGTAATTGTTTCCATCGTGCAATAGCTCATCATGTGTCCGAGTCCTTTATACCTTCATGTTTCCGAGCATGTCTTGCCACCAAGCAGAGAGTCACTGAAGGGATGCCACAGTCTGAGACCCCCTAGAAAGGACATGAGAACATCTCAGTACTCAGACCCAAAGATTGGTGACCAGAACCGTTACATTAGAAGGCCCGTGTAGGCGGGCTACTCAGGAGCATTACTCAGCGATGCCGACCTCTTTATTCTTGAAAGTAAGCTGGCCACCCATACAGTTTGAAAAAGAGATCCTAAAATGGAACCAAGCTTTTTTAGGGTAGGAGGTTTTTTTTGGTTTTTTGTTTGGGTCTGCACATGTTGCTTTTGTTTTTGTTTTGGTAGTCGCTAAAATGATTTATTATTTACTGTGTCCCAAATAGTTATGTGTATGTGTTCTCTGTACTTAGGTTTAAAATCTAAACATACACACAAATATATATATGTGTATATAGGAGGATGGAGAAAAATATGTACTCTATAAACTCAAGTATAAGCTGACCCAAATATCAGCTGAGGCACCCATTTACCACAAAAACTGCATAAAAATGTGCTGAAAAACTCGGCTTATTAATGAGCATACATGGTAAATTTTGCACATGTAAAGAATAATACATATATGCTTATATAAATATATAAAGAACAAACAGGAACATATATATATGTGTGTGTGTATGCTATCAAAAAACAAGCCCAGCTTCTAAAACATCCCATATAATTTAAATCACTTAAGTTTCATGTGTCTAATATCCACACTGAACCAAACTTAACCCACTGCCATTGGACTGGTTTCGACTCACAGAGACTCGAGAGAGTGTTCCCGAGATTGTGAACTTGTCTGGGAGCAGAGGCCTTCCTCATGAGCCCAGGCAATAGCTGGTGGGTTTCAACGGTTGATCCTGTGGTTTACAACCCAGTGCTTAACCCGCATCAGAACCACGTCTCCTGGACTGAGTCTTTACTGTGATAGAGTACATTTTCCTTAAAATATGAACTCTTCTTATATTGTTACTCTTTCACCTGTTTGTAAGAGAACATTTGGAAAATAAAAAGGAGAACATAAAAATCATGCACAACTGACACAATGCAATTTATGCGTAGAGTACATTTTAACTTTGCTTTCTTATAGTGTATTATGCTTCAAAAGAAGATGGTATGTTGTATTGTTAGAAACACTGTAGTGTCATCGATGCATTCCTTTTGGTATCTTATGGGGATGCACATTATCTTTAGTGAACAAATTGTGTTGGTCATATCCATGAAGTTAAATTACTCTCTACCCATCCAATCATCCTTTCATCTATATATCCATTCATACAATCATCTTTCCCATTGGTATTTCAGAATAATCACTGCATTTTCTTTAAGTATTTAACTACAGGCAGTGTTTTGTATCTAGTCGGTTTTATTTTGTTAATTCTAGGTATACCCAGATTCCATTTTTAGCAATGCACCAACATGCCAGTGTTATGATCATTTGCATCAGTTTTTCTATCCTATCTCATCTCCAGCTCTTTAGCAATTCAATTAAGAAAAGTTTGCAAAGAAAGAATACACTGTCCACTGAAACCCTTATGAGTGACAAGAGTGCAGTGTCAAATTCAGTGCCAGAAGATGAGCCCCTCAGGTTGAAAGGTATGCAAAATATTACTAAGGAAGAGTTGTCCCCTCAAAGTAGAGTCAGTCTTAGTGACCTGAACTGAATAAAGTTCTTGGAACCTTGACATGCTGAAGGAGCATGACTCAAAGTGTGAAGAAACAGTTGTAAATAGTTATTAATAATTAGACTACAGAATTTACAACATATGAATCTAGGAAAATTTCCTCAGTTTGACATTGGTCAAATGTACAATTGAGATGCACCAATAACTATTGGTGATTGGAATATAAAACCTGGAAACAAAGAAGAAGAAGCATCAGTTGTAAAATATGGACATAATGAAACATATCTAGAGATGGCATGTTAAAAAATTTTACAAGACCAAGGACTTCACTTGGTTCATAAAAGTTAAGAGTGGCCACCCTGGCATGCTTAGTGTGACTGGAACATCTCTGATAAGGCTGTCATTCAGAAAATAACTCTTGCCTGCCATGGCCTATGTTCTATCACGAGTAGTGGGTATGAAGCTATACATTTGAAATACTGTGCTAGCATTAAACTCTGTCTATGTTTATACTATAGTACTCCTCTGGGAGTAAGAGAAGATACTCCTTTTTAATCAACTCCAACAGCGACTATACTTACTGGACTTGGAGACAATTCATAGGACTCAAATGGACTACCGCTATGGAAAAAGAGGCAAGGAACTCCATGTTATTAGTCAAAACAAGTCCAAGGCCCAACTGTAGAACAAACCATTAATTGCTCATATTCAATTTAGGGTTGAAGCTGAAGAAAATGAAAGCATGTTTATAAGGACCACAATATGGCCTTGACAGGAAGGGTATGAGTCATGGTTGTATCCTTTCTCCATACTTATTCAAACTGTACACTGAGTAAATAATCCAAGAAAGTGACCTACCTGAAGAAGACCAGGTCATCAGGATTGTAAGCTTTTTTCTTTTTTTAAAGAACTTATTATACTCAGATGATACCATCTTCCTTGCTGAAAGTAAGAAGGACTTGAAGTGGTGTTAATGAAAATTAAAGACATTGAAAGACTATAAAATCAAACACTGAAATTTGAAAACAACTCAAGAACTGTGTTGACCCATTGAACATTAATGACAGAAGATTTGATGAATTATTGGATCACATCTAGCACAGCATATATGAAGAAAGAAAAGAAAAAGTCATTAAAAAGTGAAGAAAGAAAAGAGCAAAGTAGGTGCAGATAAGACTCTGAAACTTCTTCTAGAGTAGTTTAGCAAATACAAGAAAGAATGAAGTGAAAAAGAGCAATAGAAAATTTCAAAGGGCAGCTCAAAAATACAAAACAAATTCTTATAATGAAATATGCAAACATCCAGAGTTACAGACTTAAAGACAAAGACCATCTTTGGTATAAGTCAAGCTGAAAAATTAAAAAAAAAACTGAAGAAAAATATAGTCTTGAGTTCCAATATTGAAGTATTCCATGGGCAAAATTCTGAATGAGGTAGAAATCATCAAAATAACAAAAAATTCAAACCAAAACCTGGTCAACACTCAAACATTTTAAGAGGTAGAACATGTTCAAAATCCAGTGATACTGAAGGAAGAAGTCCAAGAAGCCCAAGCTGCACTAAAGGCACTAGAGATAAAACAAGACTCTAGAAATTGAAAATATAAATTCAAATGTTTCCTCAAGCTGATACAGCACTGGAAGTGCTTAGTGGCCTATGCCAAGAAATCTGGGAGACAGCAACCTGGGCAACCAGTGGAAAGAGATCTGTACTTCTGCCCATTTCAAAGGAAGATGACACTAAAGACTGTGGAAATTGTTGAAAAATATCATACTACCACATGCAAGTAAAATTTGCTGAAGATAATTCAACAATTGTGCAGAAGCAGATTGACAGGGAGCTGCCAGAAATATAAGCCAGATTTCAAAAAGAGTATGATAAATTCCATTGAGTGGCATGGAATCCCAGAACACTTCCTTGTGGTTCTATGGAAGCTGTATGTAGACAAAGAGGCAGTCATGTGAATAGAACAAGGGAAAATTGCATGGTTTAAAATCTAGAAAGGTCTATGTTATTGTTGTATCCTTCCTTCATACTTAGTCAAACATTACGCTGAGCATAAGCTGAGAAGCTCGATTAAATGAAGAAGGACACAGCATCAGGATTGCAGGGAAGCTTTAAACAACCTATGGTACTCAGATCTCAGATCATTGCTTGCTGCAAACAAGGGAAACTTGGCATTCTATGGAGGAAAACCATTGACTGCAGCCTTTAATATGGATTGCAACTTAACACAGAGAAAGTAAAAATCCTCACAACTGGTCCAAAGACAGCATGTTCAACAGAAAAAGAGATTGAAGTGGTGAAGGTCTCATTTTGCTTCCATCCACCATTAATGCTCACAGAGACAACAGACAAGAACTCAAGGGACATAATTACATTGGACAGATTTGCCTCACAAGATCTCTCTAAGAGAGCAAAGATGTGACTTTGCGGATTAAAGTGCATCTCATCCAGATTTTCATGTGTGTGTAAATTCCACAACAAATCAGGAAGGCATAGATTGAAGAATTGGTGCATTTGAGTTATGGTGTTGGTGAAAACTACTGAAGGTACCATGGAGAGCCAAAAGAAACAACTATCCTATCTTGGAAGAATTACAGTCAGAATGTGTTCCCCAGAGGGAAGGCCAGTGAGGTTTCACATAACAAACTTGAGACATGTCATCAGGAGAGACTGCTGTGGTGGTGCAGGGCCACCCTACCCAGTTCTGTTCAGTTCTATCCACAACAGAAGGAAGCTGCGCCATCCTGACTCTTGTTGCTATGCTTGAAATCTTCATTGCAGCCACTGTGTCTATCAATGCCGCCGAGAGACTTGCTCTCTCTCTCTGTCCTTCTGCTTTAGCAAGCCCGATGTCCTGTCTAAGGACTTCTCTCTCTTGCTAACATAACAAAGACTCTCTTCATGAGAAGGCAATGACGCTAGCTCAAGGGTAACAACGTTGTGAAGATGGTACAGGACTGGGCACTGTTTCCTTCTGGGGCACATCGTTTTTCTACATGTCCTGTCAACTTGATGGCACCTAGTGTGGGGAGGAGACAAGCCAGTCAGGATGCAGGGTAGCAATGATGAAACATATAACTTTCCTCTAGTTCTTCAATGCTTCTTTGCCCCCACTATCATGATCCCAATTCTACCTTACAAATCCAGCTAGACCAGAGGATGTACATTGGTACAGATAGGAACCGGAAACATGGGGAATCAAGGACAGATGATCCCTTCAGGACCAGTGACACCAGGAGGGTGGAGGGAAGGTGGGGTAGAAAGGGGGAACCAATTACTGGTTCCCCCACATAACCTCCTCCCTGGGGTAGAGACAACAGGGAAGCAAGTGAAGGGAGGCATCAGACAGTGTAAGATATGAAAAATAATAATTTATAAATTATCAAGGGAACAGTTAGGGCAACAGATGTACAATTATGGTTGACATACAATGGATGGATGGATTCTGATAAGAGTTGTATGAGCCCTCCCCAAAGTGATTTTTTTAAAAAGAACAATGATGCTTCTTCATCTTATGTTAAATTATGCTTTGTTGATTGTCAATGTATAGCTTTAGCTTCTGAATAGTGTGCATCTCTTTCGTGCCTTCATATCAATTCCCCTTCCTCAGTATGTTTGTCCACATACCCTTCCCCCTTTTATAGTTGTTTTCTCCTCTCTCAGCTGGTGCCACTAGTCAGCAATTCATCCGTGTACTCTCCTATCTTCTCAGGGTACTATTAAATTGGCTCCCTCAAAGCCTAGGTCTACCCAAATCCTTTTCTTGCTCTTGGAATGCTAAGCACTGCTGAAGGAAATCTTGTAAGTTCTTTGATTGATTAAAATTTATAATTTCCAATGTCAGCTGGACTTTTAATGCGGCTGCAAATACCCTTTTAATGGCAAGTTAATCCCTCTTTCCATTTCATTTTGACACTTTATCACTTGACTAAAGCCCCTGAATCTGTCCTTAGCCCTCTTTCTCTTTTCAGATAACCTACCCTCCATATTGAACAAAGAAAAGCAAGGTCATGAGTGGTGGACCAGTAGTGTGGTGAAATGATAAGGAATGTCTACATTAGAATTCTAGTTCTACCACGGAAGATCTCTGTGATCTTGTTCTAGTTGGTTTCATCTTTCCATGTTTGGTTGGGTTATCTAGAGAAATTTAAAAAAATGAAACCACACCTACAGGTGGCACTCTTATGACACTCACATATGTATAAGAAAGGACTTTAGATCAAGAAGTAATTTTATAGCCAAAAGGTTGAACTAGTTCAACCTAGTTTGAACTCAAGACCATGGGCCTCCTATTAGGCAGAGTCCGCTTCAGAGTCACAGAAGTGCAGGCCCACGATGCATGAAGCTGAGGTGGGAAGCCAGGAGATCGCAGATGAGTGGGTGCTGAGTGGCGTGGCTCCCAGGTTGCTGGGAACATGACAGAACCTCAGCTTTTTTCCCACATGAGCAGCTCGTACAGGGTTGCCGCTGAAGGCAGACACAGAGTTCCTGCAAACAGGAAGAGAAACTCCTTGGGTTTTCCTTTTCAAAAAGTCACCCTTACCAAGAAACATCACTGGGCTGCCACCGGCTTGATTGTACTCCACTCCCACCCCACCTCTCACCAACTTCTGTTGAGATGATATTTACAGCTCAGAGATGTCCTTGACTCTTTTTCACCCCTAGTGCTTGCAATTTCCCAGTGACTCCTAGCAGGCCTCCACAGGAAGTTAATTGAAGCCAGCCATCATTTTCTATTCAGTTTCAATACTACATCTTGAGCAAGCATGAGGAGAACATTGTCCTAACTGTGCTAGCATGAAGCTCTGTAGATGTCTAGACGACAGTACTCCTCTGGGCGAAAGAGGAGGCTTTCTGTTCCTATGAGAGTGACAGTCTCAGAAATGCACCAAGGCAGCTCTCCCCTGGCCTGAGGGTTCACCAGGAGTCAGCATGACCTCCATGGAAAGGACTTTGGTTTGGGTTTATTGTATTTATCACAACATCTGAACGTTATTGGGTTTCTGTCTGTCTTACTTGTTAGATGATTAATGTTTTGCAATGAGGGACTAAGCTTTATTCTACACATTTACACACATAGACCCATGCAGCAAAATGTGTTCGCTCCAAAGACCTTTGTCCAATAGAGGAAATTTGACATTAACAAACAAGCCTGCCTGGATACATGTTCTGAGGTTCATAAACACTAAGCATGCCCACCCTGGTATGCTTAGTGTGACCAGAACATCTTTGATAAGGTAGCCACTCAGAAGATAACTCTTGCCTGCTATGGCCTAGGTTCTATCATGAGTAATGGGTATTAAGCTCTAAATGTGTCTTAAGATTAGCATCATCCTGCCTTGTGGGTCTGGTAAGGATGAGGGCTGTGTGAATTCTGTATATTCATCCCTCCATAGATGATATAATTAACAACTATTAAACACTAACATGTTTCTGCATGGTGATTAAAACTCTCAGGGGATCAAGGTATTTGAGAAATTTCTATAACTTTTTTACTTGCATGTCTTTCTCTCCAGACTCCCTGAATGCCGGAGATAGATTCACTTAATTCTTATGAGTAATGTCCATACTTATGAGAGTAAATTAAAAAAGAAGTATTTCTATAATATCCTAGTAACCTTATAAAGCAAAAATATACAACGCTGAAGCTTTTGTTTCTTGACCTATATTCTAGATAGGTCTATACACTTCTGAAAGCATTGTTTCCTTCTCTCTGAGCCAGAAAGTCAATTCAGAAGGTGACAGAGATTGTTTCTCTGGGGTTATTCCAAAAATTATTTTGGTGATTTCCAAAAATTTTGATGGGATTCCAAATTCCAATTGTAGTTCTCTATAGCAACAGGTGTGCGTCCTTTCCTGAAGAAATCTGCCATTCCACTTCCTCATGCCAAAATGGCAGTCTGGGTACCTGTGAGAATCTCAAATCATGTTTCTTTTAAATGTTCTTTAAGTTTGGGGAAGAAAATAAAACTCTAGCGGACAGACCAGGATGGTGATGTGTATAAATTTCTCATAGAGTAGCCCTTGCTATCCTGGAAAAATGAAAAGGTGCATTGCCAGGATGGGAAGCAATACTTTGACCCAACTTCCATGACCCCTTCTCACCAATACTGTTTTCTTTTCTTTTCTTTTTTTTGGGGGAGGGGGTCATCACTGCTCTCTGGTGGTCATGGGAGCTACCCAGCCTTGCTCCCAGAGAGCTGCTGCTCGATTTGAACTGCCAAGCCAATGGGCCGGAGTCCCGCACTCAACCACTATGCCACCGGGGCTCAGCCCGCTGTTTTTAATTTTTAAAATTTCCTTCTTAATAAGTCCCAATACTTTTCCTGTATCCTTAGATAAAATCTACTTAAATCATCCCTCTGAAATTTCTTCCCCCCCCAAACAATCACCTTAATATTCTGAACTGTTCTCTTTGCTTTGAATTTACCTAGCCTCGCAGATCTCTCAGGAAGTCACTATTTAGAATAGAGTTTGTTCTCTGAATTGCACAAGACTTCCCCCCAACTACGATAAATTCCATAAAATCATCTTTATTAACCTCACTTTTCCTTTAAAATAAACAACCACACAAATCTCATTGCCACTGAATCAATGCTGACTCACAGAACCCATGTGGGTTTTCGAGACTGTGACTATTCACAGGTGTAGCAAGCCCTGTCTTCCTCCCTTGGAGCTCCCGGGGGTTTCAAACTGCTAACGATGGGTATCACAGCCCAATGAGTAACCCATTGCACCACCAGGGCACCATTCCTTTAAAAAGTGATGAAAACATTCATTCTGTAAACCAGCTGATCTTTACATAATGCTTCTGACTCCCTTTGAGCCAGAAGGTTGCTGAGGGAAAGATGATTGCTTCAAATTGAAAACACCTAACCACACGCAGCACAAAACACCACCCGTTTGTCAGGCTGTGGTGGGTTGTGTGTTGGGTGATGCTGGAAGCCATGCCCCTGGTACTTCACATGCCAGCAGAGTCCATCAAAATGAAGATTTCAGAGCTACCAGACAAAGAAAAGACTACAAAAAGGGAATCGATGGTTCAGCTGGGAGGAATTAGCCACTAAAAGACGTTCAGGTTTCCCTCTGTTGTATGTAGGATTGCTGCCAGCTAGGACTTGTGTGCTCTGATTGAAGAGCACACAAACAACAACAGCAACAACAGCAACACGAACAACAGCAGCACCTATTCATAGTTCTGCTCTCAATAGTTACTGCACCCTGGTCATTCTGTGGTCTTTTTTCAACAGTTTCTGGACTTCAGCTACAGTCAAGGTTAGTGGTCTTCTCTTGGCTCATCCTTGAGGCCTTTTTACCCTTCTCTGAAGCTCTTGCTCCATCTGAAAATTATTATTTTATGTGGGGAAGCATTCCCATAAACTTGTGGCAAAGCTTCAATGGTTCTGGAAGATGTCCGCTTGAGTTTTGTTTTGTTAGAAATTGACATTAGCCCTGACCTGAAAATTGTTCTTTTCCATGGCATTAAAGTAACTTTGTTTTGTTTTGTTTTCCCAATTGAAGCGACTCTAACGATACTGACACGAGTCAAGGGATTTGTCTTCAGCCATCACAGAAACAAGTTTCAACTTGAGTCTTTTGGAAGTTCGCCCTTCCTATATAAGCCAGGGCCCTAGATGTAAAGCTTTTGTGCCCACCTCATATTTAGATGTACATATACATTGTTGGATAATTTGAATATTATTTAATTTAGGTATCATTCAAATATGGAGCTCCTGTAGACGTAGCCATGTCTTTATGTAAGGATTTATGGAAACCATATAGGCAAGTTAGCAGTAATTAGATTGGGGAAAAGGTATACAAATTGACCAACTTACTTTTTGAAGGTCCTTTGGTTATTAAAAAGAATAGATAACTCTCTATTTAAAAAGACTGAGCTTTAAAAATCAACTTAAAGTACAAGCAGGAGCAAAAATGTCTATTTTTGCTTTAAATATCAATATATTTTTTTCTGAGCTTTTCATTCCAAGATTCCTGGAAACATATTGAGAGCAAGTATAGGTAGATAAGTAAGTAGAAATATAGACCCCAAACTGCATGTGAACTATTCACATCAATATCATTTTATAACTTCTGAAAAACAGAATAGTCTACTTGAAAGTATTTAAAACTATGATGCATTCTCAGTATAGGATGATACTGTCCAATCTGTTTTGAAACCCAAGTTGTTGCTGAATATGAACTCATTGGCTACTGCCTCCAGGATGTGTGTATGTGCTTATATCTGTATGCATGCATATGAGGAATCTTCAAAGGTTTGTAGAAAATGGAAAGAGGAGATAATAACATTTTATGGACTTTTGAAGCATATATATGTGTGTATATGTGTGTGAATATATATATATATATTTTCAGCAATGAAACATGATTTAATCTCCCTAGTCAATGTTCTGACCTACGAAAGGGGCTGAAGCTCCCTGTTAGCTTCTTCCATAGAAAACTTTGACAAAATGTTAGTATGATCAGGTATTTGCTTATTCTAAACTCCGTCCCTCTCATGGTTTCTCTGTGCTGCAGATATTTTGTTCTCTTTTTCCCTTCTTCTGTTTTTGACTCTATCATCTCAGCAGCTGGCCGAAAGCTGTGTTTTATGAGACTTTGGCTCATAATCCAGGGAGTGATGGCATTTTCACTTTGGATTTCAGTGGCTTTAACAATATCTGACCATTTTGACAGATATTTTCTGTGGAACTGAGTGAATGGGCATGGTTGCTTTGTAAAGGTAGTCAATACTGGTCAGAAATGATGGTGATCGCTTGACTAGAGACCACCTTCTTCATTCTCCCGCATCTGGGTGGGATGTGTTCTAAACAGAAAATGGATATTCCTTGATACCTTCGTTATGGCTCAAGGCTATTAAGTTATTGCTTTGATAAATTCATTTTAATTGTTTTCAGATCAACCCCCCATTCAGCATCCCACAAACCCATTCTTGCCCCGTGCATTCTGTTTCTTCATAGGCATGCACACATGCAGGTACATATTCTGTCATACAACAGCCCTTCCTGCTGTCTCTCTGTTGAGACTCTTCAGTTATTTAGGCAAGTGTCCACCTGCCACTGCATCCCCTATGCACACCCCCATGGTTGATGGAACACGCTGGGGATTCCTCAGGACAGGAACTCTCCACCCCTTGTTTCTCTTTATTTAGATGGGGTCAGGGGCTATTTCTCTTCAGTTACGAAGGCATCAGATAAATGACATACTTGGAAAAAACTGAGACATATCCTTTCCACATAACTCTCCTGCAGAAAATAATTTGTCCCAATTCCATCTTGGAGGGATGGAGATTTATAGGCTTGGTTTCTTAATCAGGGTGAACTTTTGTTAATGTTTCATGCCTGAGATATATATGGTCATACCATGGGCCCAGTGGTGATATTAGTAATAAAGGCAATATTATTAACATCATTACATCAATATAAAAAGAGTTATAGAGTTAACATTTGTAAGGCCAAAAAATCCCAGATTAACAGTTGCCATCTCTGCATTAACTCACTGGTTGGCAATATTCTGTGCACTCATACAGCTTAGATACTGGGCCTGGTATTTGGCCAAGCTAATCAAAGACTCAAAAACAACTTGTTTCTTCTTCTTCTTCTTCTTCTTCTTCTTCTTCTTCTTCTTCTTCTCTTCCTCCTCTTCCTCCTCCTCCTTCTCCTTCTCGTCCTTCTCTTTCTCCTCCTCCTCCTATTGTGTTTTTCATTTTTTCCACCTTTTCCTTCTCCTGGTGAAATTTTATTATTTCTTTGAAACTCAGAGGCAGCCTCCAGTGGGGGACTGTGTCCTTTCAGAGCCAAAGTGCAGTCTTTGAACTTTGCTATCACATAACACTTTCCAAGGCTGCTTGTCTGAAATGACTTAATTTGCACTGCAGGACCAGCCCTTAACCCACAAATACTCTAAAAAGCCACAGTGAGCCAGGGCAGCAGACCTATGACTAATTTTTTATTAAAATCCCTGAGGCACCCAACACAGGGCCCCAAAGCAGCTTTAATAATAGACAACATACAGCACATTTTTCTTGTATTGCCATGTAATCAAATCTGAGGCTGCTGTTCACTTTCTTTGTTTTACCTAGAGGACCAGCTTCCAATTTAGTTGTGGCCTACTCTAAACTGATTTTTCATTGTAATTAATGCCTACTTTGGCCTCAGCCACTTACACAACTTTCCATTAGAGGTTTGCAGCCATCCACAGAGTATTTTACTAAGTTACCCTCACAGACCTGCAATAGCTGCAATTTTGTTAAACGTGTTCCTTTTTATTATGTTTTTGCAAAGAAATTTTAAATTGCCAAGCGAAAGTTTCTTTCTCATTCTTTCTCCCTTCCTCTTCTTCTCTCGCCCCTCTTCTCTCTTCTTCTTCTTCTCTCTGTCACTGTCTCTTTCATTCCTCTATGCTACAACTATTAAACTCTCTGGGCAAGAGTCCACATTGGTGAGACACGTGCACACCAGCCCCTACCCCTTCCTGGCACTGTTCCCCATAACCCCAGTCTTTAAGTGAATTCAGATAGGCTGGTGGAACCCACTATGGCTAATTTTCTGTCTGTGTTCTGCGCTGTCCATTTCCCCTGATTAAAGTTCCTTTGCAAAGGAGGTTAGGAGACCTCTGCAAACATTCAGGCGGCAGCTTTCTCACCACTATCCTTAAAAAAAGATGATGGCAGTGGGCCCAGGGTCAGACCGAGCAGATGAGAAAGCATATGCCGTGCCTTTGCTGTTCCCTGGACCTTTCTCTGTTGGCTGGGCTGACATTTTCAGTGGCTTTTCTGAGTGTTTTGTGTAGACTGGTTTCCTAGAAAATCCTGCATCTGTTTACTACCCATCCCCTCTCATTCTCCTTACCATTCCTAAGTCAGAAAAGAACAATTCTTAGGAAGCTGAGCCCTCTGACTCTTTGAATGGTCCCCTGTTAGCCTCAAGGCACCATGTTCAAGAGGACCTGAATTTAGTGAAAGTCATCAGCACACAATGGACACTATGCAGTTTTCAGAGAAGACAAGTTCATGCGAGACCCTTCCCTTATAGGCCTTCCTATGATATCTGCATGCGGGTTTTCACTTTCAGGGTTTCGATGTGAATAATTTACTCACTAGGAGTGACCAAGAAAATCCTCCTACTTTCTGGTCATGAACAATGAGTCTCCTTTCACAGCCCATATCCATGCACTCATTGCCAGTGAGTCTGGGCTGACTCGTTGGAGAGATTTTGTGGGTTTCCGAGGCTAGAACTGTCGAGGGGATTAGAAAATCCAGTCTTTCTTCTGAGGAGCTACTGGTTGGTCTGACCTGCCCAGTGTGTGGTTTGTAGCTACTAAGCCACCGGGGCTCCTCAGTCCATACACGTCATCAGAATTCCACCAGCAGCTGAGTCTGCCAATTCCTTCTCTAGCCTTGGGTAGTCCTTTCACACGGTTGTATAATGCTGTTAGCCTTTGAAAGCTCATCTTAGACTCATCCTGAAGTCTCAATGGAGCCCCCCATCTGCAGTCTGGCTGACTGGTTAGTGCTGGAGGAAGAACACATTCGTAGGTTGCAGAGGGCTGAGCACCAGCCTGTTTCTCAACTTGGTTGCTTCTTATTGAACTCCTAAGGCTCACTGGTTCTCCTCAGGTGCTGTGGCCTTCCGAAACATATAGAAAGTCCTCTCCTTCTCCCAGGAAGTGTCCTTAAGCTTCACAAGAAAAACCAAGTGCCGAACTCACTGCCTTAGAGATTATTCCAACTCAGAGCCACACTACAGGACAGGTAGACTGGCCCAGTCGGTTCCCAATATTTTAGCTGCTTATGGGAGTAAGTGAAAACTTCAGTTTACTTTCTCAGAGAGGGTTGGTGGCTTTGAACTGCTGACCTGGAGGCTCGCTGCCCAACTCATAACTACTATGCATCAGGGCTTCTCTGAAGGGACAGGAGCCCCCATGTCAAGCGCTCATTGCTTCTTTTTTTTTCACATACAAATGTGGCCACATTAGTTGTTTTTCTACATGAAAAATTTAGACTTAAAATAAGGAGACCAACTTGTCTGACTTAAGAAACCACGCTGTCTGTTCCTGAGGTTCATGGGTCAAGCAACTTATGTAGGCAATTCCTGCATTAAAATCACCAAGTCAATCTAAATATAACGTGATTCTGAAAGGGGGGAGGACTTATCATTTCCTTTGGGTGTCATGTTTTCCTTCTTGGAGAGACCTTATGCACCATGGTGGAAAGAGGTTGAAAACATGGAGGAACAGAAAAAGACAACTCTACTGAGACCAACTGAGAGCCTGATTTCTGAACGTGTAGTTAAGGCAAGCCTTCTGACAGGGTCATCCATCGGTGTTTCTCAACCCTTTCTCTGGACGTGGGAGGGGACTTCCAAAAGCCCATGGGAATGCTCATTATCCTTTAAAAGGAGTGGTTTTCTCTCTGTCACATGTGATCCACACGATCTGTTTTCCCTGTCATCTGACTGTGGCAGCTCCTCCCTACTGACATTCCATCGCTTTGCCTTCAATAGGGTGACCATCGTCGTATGCCACTGGCTCCTAGTTTAAAACCTGACAGTGAAGATCAGAGGTTGCCTGGTGCCAGTTATGGAAAATAAAGGCAATCCCCCTCTGTTGTTTGGAAACATAAGGATAATTTTTCCACCCTCACATTCAAGTTGAAATTTGAGATTTGTCTCTCTCCGCTGCAAGCGTTTCTCAAAAGAACAATGTGGTGGGGGGATCCTTTAAGTTGCTTTTCTCCAAATATGTGTCTGTGTGTGCAGAAAGGGCGAGGGAGTCTCAGTCTGGCTGCCTGACACATGTGAGAACTTTCTACCGAACTGAACCATAGTGCGTCGTGCCAGGTGCCGCACCAAAACATCCTGCTGGCTTCTAATGGACTCTGAACTAATGCACTGTTTTTTCCCCAATGTGAATGGAATATTTTCTCATCTTTCTGACACAGACAAGATGCTAAGCATTAGCCAGAGGTTGGGTGATTTGACTGGGAGGCAATTCAAACCTTGGGCCATGGCCAAGTGCATGAATGCCGGACTGCTCAGCGCTCCTTTCACAATGCTGAAGGACTCTTTCATGCTCATTGGAAGGACTTGGCATCACACGATGTGGGAATGCAGAGGGACGGCAGAGAAAATCTCATTCAACACCCTCGCTCGGCAAGTGAAGGACACGAGAGCCAGAAATGTTACTGGTAATTGAGTTGCCCAAGGTGTCACCGACCATCAGGAAATGTACTGAGGATGGAGTCCAAGTCCTTGGAGAAGGAACGTCCTCTCCAATTGACTCGCACCCTTCCAAGGCCCCTCTTCAAACCCGGGCTGACACAGGTTCCTGCTGGAGGCTCTCGAGTCTGCTCCAACTCTTTGCGAGCCTGTGCACCCCAGGTGGAAACACTGCCTGGGGCCACTGGCACGATCTTGCTTGTGTGTGAGCCCCTTGTTGCGGTCCCGGGGTCAATTCCTCCAGTCGAGAAGGAACTCCCACTGTGTCACTGACCTCCTGCTCTACCCCAGGTGATGTCCTTTCCCAGTGACGTGCCTCTTCTGACAGCACGTCCAAAGTATGAGAGACCAAGCCTCGCCACCCTTGAGTCTAAGGAACTTTCTGGTTGTTCTTCCTCCGAGGCAGCTTAGTTTGTTCCTCCTGCAGGCCGTGGATGTTCACTGTGTCTTGTCAGCACCACATATTCCAATGCATTGATGCTCCTTGGACCCATTTTGTGTGCCTGTAAGAACGGGGAAAACACCCTGGTCTGGAGCAGGTGCAGCGGAGCCCTCAAAGCTCTATCTTTGCTCTTTTTTGCTTCAAAGAGGTCTTGGGTGGCAGATTTGCCCAGTGCAATCAGGCGGTTGATGCTCGGAGTGCTGCTTCTATGCCCACATTGGGAATGCTAATACTAAACTTTGGGTAAAGATTTTCAGGTATCAGTTACCCTGCATGTGCCATGTAAAATCCGATATTAATTTCTGAGAAACAGCCCTTCTCGAGCAACCCGTTGAAATCAAACAACGATTTAAAAGGGCATCTCGGTATCAGCTGGCAACATATGTACAAGTGTGCTTAATACTATTGAATGATGCGATTGTTGAAGGATTTGTAAGAGCCTCCCAATAAAATGATTAGTTCTAAAGAGAGAGAGAGAGAGAGAGAGAGAGAGAGAGAGAGAGAGAGAGAAAACAAAGGCATCTCAGTGTAGTGGAGAACGAGACACTGGAAAAGAAGGCACTGGGAGTCAGCGGAGGTCATTCTAGGCTGAGAAAGTCTTCCCTGGAGTCTTGAAACAGTCAAAACTCCTTGGCATCGATTTGACTGTAAGACAGAGCCAGCCTCCAGGACAGAGTAGGCTTGCCCCCTGATTTACTGGAATTAGCCCACATCATCTTTCTCAATGCAATAGCCTACAGGGCTCCTTTGGGAAGCACTGTACACTGTCATCATCGTCGTCATCCTTGCTAGGTGACATCAAGTCAGTTCCGACTCCCAGACAGCTCATGTCCCGCAGGGGGACACGCTGCCTGCTTCTGCACCATCCTTCCTTCACAGAGAGCTTTGGGCCCAGTGTTGAGGCTGCTATTTCTGCCCATCTTGTAGAGGGACTCAGTTACCTGTTGTGGCTGTTCCTCCATGCTACCAAGCTAGATTGTGCATCCTATCACTTTCATGCACAGCCAGGTTTCAGTTCACACTCTGAAACATCAGTGTGTGCTGAAATAATCTAGGGGTGCATTTAAAAGGTAGACCCCTAGGCCCTGCTCCTGGATAAGTGATTTCATAACGAGGAGGTGGCCCCAGCTGTCTGTCTCTGCCAGGTCACCTCAGGGTAGACACTGGAACAGAGCATCTCCCTGCTAAAAACTGCTCCATCGGGGTTCGGGCTGTTGAGGTTGCAGTCCCTGCAAACCGCTTTACTCAGGGCTCTGTCATGGCACCAGGAATATATATATATATATATATATATATATATATTTATTTATCGAGTAGACTCTGATTTACTGGCAGTGTACCAGACCAGGTCCGCTGTGAGTAAGGCTGATTGCCACTCTTCACAGGAGAAGGCCCCTCTGTGGGGCAGTGATGGTCTGATTTCAAACTGCTGAGTTTGTGGTTAGCCGCCCAGCACAGACCCACCGGACCACCACATCCAAACAGACTCCTGGCCCTCAAGCCCATACAGACACATAGCCAGCCTCTGGGCCAGGGTGGGATTGCCCCTACGCGTCTGTGACCGTGCAGCTGCTTATGCGAGCAGACAACCCAATCGTCGTCTTCTGAGACCTTGGAGGGTTTAAACTGCCAATTGGAGCCCAGTGTCTACCTCCTCTACCACGAGGCTCCCTTACAGAGTCAGACGTTCCACTACCTCACTCCATGCTATGTGACGCTCACAGTGCTGGGAGCATCAGTTCTGAACATAGCAAACACTCTTGTCTTCATAAAACTTCTAGTCAAACAGGTGGGTATGTATGTATGGAGGGGGTGTAAGTAAATGAAGTCCAGTAATTGATAAACATCTCACAGATAAATGCATTCTAAGGTTTCTTAGTGATATAAAAACCGAACTGCATCCATGGAATGGGCGGGTGGGTATGGATGGCTTTGTTGGCCAGAATGGTCCAAAATGGCTTTTCTGAGACTCACTAGGGAAGAAGCACCTGCTTAGAGATCTGAGCAGAAACAGATTCTAAAAAGTCTGAAAAGATTCTAAAACAGTGACTCTCTTTGTGAGAACAAAAGTCTGAGGGCAGAATGTGGGGGCCAGGAGCACAGGCCAGGGCCAAGAGAAGGCTCTGAGCTCCAAGGTGCCGTGGTCTGCAGTGAGGAGGGTGACTCTTTCGACCGGTGGCAGGCAGCCATCAAGCAGCTTCTAGCAGGGAAACAATCTGGTTCACGTTATAGTCTAAATATTTGCCTTTTAAGTTTAATTCTATTTTTATTGTGATTTTGGGTAAAGGTTTTCAGGGGAAAATCCACTCCCCATTCAATCATCCATACATATTTTGTTTCACGATGTGGAGTGGATTATAATCATGACAATGGTTTCTTGCTTCCATTTCACCTTTTTACTGCCCCTGCCTTCTTTCTAAAGAGATGGCTTTAACAAAGGGCCCAGGGAAAACTCATTCAGAGAGTCCCCAGATCAGATACTCTGGCGCGTCCGGCTACCCTGTGCTCTCCAGGACTGGACAGAGGTGGCTGGGTTTGCTTCCTTATTTATAAACATAATTCCTATCTCATGGAATTTTGAGGATCAAGTGTTCCCTTGGTAAAAGGTATGAAAGTAAATTAAAAATGTTTAAGGATGCACATGTCTGTGTTATTTGTTTAACCTTTTTCTTTAAATGTTGAACTGGACACAGTTTGACCGGGAGGGAAATCAAATCTTGGGCAGTGGCTTGGAAAATGTGTCTACTGCAGAAAACCCACTTGTAACCGATTTATTTTTCTTTCCTCAGTATTCATTGTGAGTGGATTTCCCTTTTGTGTATGTGTGTGTGTTTGAGACAGATGGCAACTTTACAGCGTGATGTGAGAAGGAGAAGTGTCTGGAAAGGGAAGAAGGAAGGCAAACAAGAAAAGCAAGCCTTGAATAAGCAATTTTTCTTAAAAGGAATACATTCTGGGACAGTTTATTTTTGTAATCTGCCTGGAATTGGGGGACAATGTGCTAGAATTCTCTCTTTTTGCCTTCATCTGGCAAGCTGCCTTGAAAAGGTGGGGACTTGGAAGAGAAACAGAGTGTTTCTATTAAAGGAAGTCTTTATTGAAAGCAGGACCAGTGGCTAAAGTTAGTCCTCAGGGTTTTGAAGGCACTGGAGCTGTGTCTACATGAATATCAAAGTGGAGCATGCACATCATGACTCAGACAATTCGAACACTTGAACCTTAAATCTCTGCATATATTCAAATCATGGCAGGCCAAGTATGGAATGGTTTCTGATGAGGATTTGAGACACTTGGATACTTTCCATGTTATCTCATGTTATTTATGGAGTAAACGTGTTCTGCGTGTGAGCTGAGCACGGGTCCTATGCATTCAACCCTTCCACAGATCCCCCTCTATCTTCCTGCAATCCATTTGGAGGTATAACTGTTACACGCCCACATGGTTACAAGAAAGAAGCTCTCCACAGACTCAGGACCTTCCTGAACATTGGCCAGGGCAAGCTCTTTCCCAACATGGCCAACAGCAGTGCGGGTGTGTGGACCTTGGTTCCAAGGGAGATTGTCCACGCTTCCTTTCTCACAACCTTCTGGTAGCTACAGTAGTCCTTTACTATGCCATTGGGATCTTCGTACAATCTCTGTGCTGGGAAGTGTATGGGTTAATCTCCATGGATTAATCCCATCATGATTGCCTTGTTAGGTGCCATCAACTCATAGTGACCTCATGTACAACAGAAGGAAACACTGCCCATTCCTTTGCCACCTTCTCAATTCTTCTCATGTTTGGGCCCATCGATGAAGCCATTGTGCCAATACACCTTGTCGAAGGTGGTACTCTCTTTCACTGCCCTGCTGCTTTATAAAGCATGAAGTTCTTCTCTAGGGATTGATCTTTCCGGAAGACAGGTCCACAGTGTGTGAGATGAAGGTTCACTCTCCTTTCTTTTAAGGTCAGAGCATTCCGGTTCCACTTCTTCGAAGACAGATCTGTTTGTTGTCTGAGCTTGGTGTAATTGTCCCATCATCCTGCAATGGAGGATGCTAAAACTGTGAGATGTTAAAAATGGCAGAGATCACCAGAAAGACTACAGAGCAGAGGTTAAGGGAAGGACTCACTGACAAATAAATCACTGCATCCAACAAATATTCATGTGTGAGTTCCCAGTGCAGGGTCTAGGCACTTCCTGGGAATTCAGTAGTGAACAGGAGAGAGGAGGAAGCTAAATGAATTAAGTCATAGAACTTTATTGAGAGGCATTGAACCGTGAATGGAAAGATGGAGCCTGCTCAAAGATGGGGAGGTTGATAGCTGTTAAGATACCCATTTTTTAAAATAATAATTATTTTTTAAAAATAATTTTATTGGGGACTTGTACAACTTTTATAACAATCCACCCATCCATGGTGTCAAGAACGTTTGTATATTTGCTGCCATCATCATTCTCAAAACATTTTCTACTTGAGCCCTTGGTATCAGCTCCTCATTTTTCCACCCCCACCTCATGAATCCATGATAATTCATAAATTATTATTATTATTATTTTATCATGTCTTACACTCTCTGAAATCTCCCTTCACCCACTTTTCTGTTGTCATCCTCCAGGGAGAGGGATGTAGATCCTTGTGATCTGTTCTTCCTTCCTACCCCATCTCAAATTATTTTTATAAATGTAATGAACTTTCAAAAAGAAAATAAGGGCTGAGCCCTGGTGGCATAAGTGGTTGAGTGCACCCATGGTTAAGCGGCCCATGGGCTTGACAGTTCAACTCCAGTGGCGGCTCTCAGGAGCAGCTCTGGGTAGCCCCCACAGCCACCAGAGGGCAGTGATGCCCAAAAATTAAAAATTAAAAAAGAAAATAAATTTAGTTAATGTGATACAGTAATTATAAGGTAAGTTATGAGGGAAACATAGTCAAAAAATGCATAGTATGTTTTGTAGAAGGAATATAAAGAATTGAAAATTGTTTGCGGTGAAACCTACTACAAAATGAGTTACTGAAACATTCAATCTAGAGTAGATACCATAAGCCTGACTCAAATCAATGAGAATTTCAAATTACATACATCTAATGCTGAAAATCTGCAGAAGAATATTATTGATGATAATTTCTACTGGAAAAGAGATGAGTACCGAAACAAAAAGGCATGTCAAAAGAGATGATAAGAAAAGACTGCATAAAAATTCAGATACAAATATGTCCAAAACAAACAGAATAGACAGAATATGTCTATTAGGAAAAAAATCTTGACACTTGATGTGTGAGTCAAATGACATGCTTACTATTGTGAATGCACACAAATAGATTAGAAAGTCTTGATTCTCTTTCACAATATGAATCAATACATATGAGTCAATAATTGTATACTTAACATGACAAAATGATACATGATCCTGTCCGCAGTGGCCATGGAGTCCCGTGCTGACTCATGATGACTTGAACGACTCTCCATCCTCGCTATTGGCTGTTCAATTTGATTAGTCGTGAGGAATGACAGGGGGTAGATAAAACAGGCCTTTTCTCCCTGTGCAGCCCTGCTAGTCAATGATAAGTCCCACGGCTCCAGAGGGGTTTTCAGTCCAACCTTTGGGAACAGACCGCCAGTCCTTGCTTCTGAGCAGCTCAGAAGGGGTTTTTTTTCGTGAGCAGTCAGGCACACAGCATGTGTACCACCCGTATGTATAAATATATGTGTGTGATTGCAAACAGGGATACATCCATATGTACCATATGCATATATGATATATATACACACACATATATATCTGATATAAGTATGTGTGTGTGCTAAGCTGAAAAGGCTAGACAGAGTGTTAAGAGTAAAAAATAGACATTTTAAAATTTTGTATTCTGTGTTTCTCAAGGTTGTTTTTTTTTAAGGAAAATGTTAATTGTATAACCTTTAAAAGATGTTCTCTCGGAGAGGGAGAAAACTGCTGGTTCTAAACACTAGGAATAAACAGACTTTTTAGCCCAGAACCAACCTCCTAATGGACATGCTTTGCCTTGAGAGCCTTCAAAGCTCCCACTGGCTGTCGCAGTTCCGATTGTATCTGCAGAACCTGCAGCCTTTTATCAGAGGAACTTGGATTCTCTGCATACCTACAGGAATGTTAGGCTAACATTGTCATTCAAATTGGTTTAATTTCATTGACTGTTGTTTTATCGCTAGTAAAACATTTTGAAATGGTCCCATGAAAGGCCCTCTACAACCAAGCTATTGGCTGATCAATTTGATTAGCAGTTAGGAATTATAAATGGCAGATAAAACGGGCCTTTTCTTGTTATGCAGCCCTGGTAATAAATGGCAAGTACATATTTTTGTGAGGCTTTTATTCTTAGAAAGAAAGCAAAAAGGATATAATAGGTTTTTTAAATACGTGCCACATAATTTATTCTGACAAACAGATGTATTTTGTTGTTGCTATTATCATTTGATGAAATACTTTAAAACTGGTCCAAGGTGGTCCATTTTCAGATGTAATACATACAGTACATGTAGCAGTTAACAAAATTTGGATGTGTGGCATAGAATGGTCATTATTTTTACTGAAAAAAAAATAAAGGCACTAATTACTTACAGACAAGATACTTAGCACAAACAGATAAGCTTCAAAATGAAAAATTCTCGGTTTATGATAATTATGTTCTCTGCTTTGTTTTCAGAGACTATAATTTGAGGCTTTAAAATCACCAGGAAGCCATTAATTGGAATTCTTCAATAAAAAATAAATTACATAGAAGTTCATGATGAGTTGTAAAAGCGGAGAGACTGTATTATACAGTGAGCGACATTTTTCACTATTTATAGCCTCCCTCAGATATGTCTAACTGAAAACTGTAAAGAATTTGAGACGTGCAGATAGCAATTATTCACAGATCCAAACTATCTGCAGATATTTCAAATAACAGCTTTTAGCAGATATCTTTACCAATAAAGGCCAGGCTTTAGTTTGAAGCAGGCTTCACTAACATGTTGCTTCTTGTTTTTGACATTTTTCATGGCTTCCTAAGGCTGTATTAGATCATAGTTACGGTAGACACAGACTTCACATCAAAACTCGGCACCATACACCGCTCCCCCCCCCCCCCCCGCGTAAGAATGGGCACGTTTTGAGCTGATGCCTTTCACAGGGGGGGTGTCTGGGTTGCAGGATTGACAGGAGATAGCTGTAGCGTTTGGGGCTTCAGAATAGCCTTGTCCCCAAACCCCCTAAAATCAAAAACCAAACCCCAACAACAACTAAAAAACCCCCAAACTCACTGGTCTCCAAAGTCACTCTAAATGCTGAACGCTGAACTCCCCTCCTTGGACCTTGAAGCTAAACGTGACAGTTAAGGGAAACATGAGGGATCATGACAGAACAATCCAGAGCAAAGAAAATCCCCTCTGGGCAGGGGCGTGAAACCCGTCAGACTGACCCTTCCTAGGTTTTTGGTGCTAGGTGATTAACGGTCAGGTGGCGGCACCCTCCCGCCCCCTGGGACTGCGCAATGACTACTGACGGTGATTGACGGTGGTGGTCTGTACGCGATGTCATTCCATCCATTTCAGCTCATAGAACAGAACAGACCAATGCCCGAACTTGTGTCATCTCCACAACCGTCAGATTTCAATCCGTTGTTCCCAGCGCCTGGTCAATCCATCTCATGGAAGGACTCCTGTGATGACTGACCTTCTGCTAGGTCTGTCGGCCTTCTCCAGGAACTGAGCCCGAGGCAGGAAATTAGAAATTAATTTGAAATCAAATACAAACAGACCCAAGTTAATTTTCTAATGTATTTTTAAGGCAGTGACAAAGCATAGAGATAGTTCAAAAATTATTTAAAAAGGCATACATATATTATCATGTGCAGAAGAAAGACGAGATTATGGGTCCCTATGCAGATTTCCAGTCTTAGAAACTCAGAGAAGTTCTACTCTATGTTATAGGGTCTCTGAGGACAAAATTGACTAGGTGACAGCTGATTTGATATACCTTTTTTTTATTAGTATAATGGTATTAACAAAATGGGAAATTTAGAAGAAATAGATTTTCCAGAATTGATCCAATGAAACTATCCAAATAAAATTTAGATAGTGTAATAGGCGAACAATAATTTTTAAATCTCTGGAAAATTGTCAGTGCCCTGGTTCTCCAGGAAAAATTTGTCTCAGAAAATGTTGGGTGTACTCAACAATGAAAAAATTAATTAACAGATAATCCTCTGTATTTTGATAATTATTTTTGAGCATTCAATATATGGAAAGCTTTCCAAATAATTAACTTTGAGTGATTGTGCATCAAACTGAATAAGAGAGTTACACAAACATGATTCTGTGGGCTGATTTACTTCCCTTTAGAAGTAAAAAATGTTACATAAAATAATAAAGCAAAATAAAATGAATTCAAGATTGCATTAGAATAATGTTACCACCCACTCACGTATATTTCCCCTGCTTCTCTGTCATTTTGTTAGACTGTCGGCTTGCCTTTGTGATACTGAGACCTACATCATCTATATTTAAGCTCGCTGATGCTGTGGATAGCAATGCTTATGCATTCCATTTCATTTTTGATGACTTCTGGTGTTCCTAGATTCATACTTCTAATGTTTTTTTTTCAAATATTGATCTTTTTTCATCTTATTTGATAATTTGTGGGTCAGATTTTCATCTCATATTGAAACTTGATAATAACGTACTTTTAATTTAGTAACTGAAGATATAATGGAACACTGTATATATAGGAAGCTAGAGCTGAATGTGTGCTATCCAATGTGATTTTTCCCAAGGACCCCAAGAACAGGCCGGAAAATGAAGACACCAAGAGAAAAAAATGCTTATTTCTGCACTGTTGAGACCCTCTGCTTCTAGAATGAATTACCACGTGGAGAATCCTCACAGGTGCTCCTGTAAGTTGTTATCTACTTTATGACAGTGGGTTTGGATTTGAGTATACATATAAATACTGAGTGTCAACCTTGAAGAATGTCATGACAAAGTGACCATAGTTGTTATCTTTAGTGAAGAGAAGGCACCCTGGTTGTCTAGTGGGTTACACAAACTTTCCTGCAAAGATCAAGTCTAGCAGTGGGAACCCCCAGCTGCTCTGTGGGAGAAAGAGGAAGGAGGTTTTGTGTCCTTGTAGAGTTCCAGTTTCACAAGCCTTTTGGGGGTAGTTCTGTTCTGTTCCATACCATCATAATGAAGAGTCAAAATTGACTAGAAGAAATTGAGTTTGGTTTTTCCTTAGTGAAGAAAATATCATTGTGTTGTGAGAGCCAAGATACTATTTTTTATGTCATGATTACATGCCTAATAACCATGGATATAACTATATATGTTGATTTCAACCTCCAGAATAGATTTAAATCCTATTTGTTTTCAAACCAACACACACACACACACAAAAACCCAAACAACTTTCCCAAACACTCAATGGAAGATGAATTTGCCTTATAAATAACTTCATTGATTCTGCTAATATCAGGCAGAAATAGCTATTTCCCTTGTGGGAGGAAAATATTTAGCAGTTCTCTATTGCATGGGAATGCCATTACTTCTGTACATATTACTACAATTTTTGAGATTCTGTGCTTAGCAGCAACTATTAGATGTATTTTAAGTTTGTGTTCGGTGACTGCTCCAAAAGAAATTGTTTGTTTTAGTTGCTTGGGTCTTGTACGAAGTTTGTTTATATTCTAAAATGTTTGAGATGTAAATAGCACATGCATGCAAAACAAGGGCACTCCCCCTGGAATCTGGGCATTTGAACTTTGTGCTTTCTCTTGTTATCTGCCTTCATGTTGACTCATTGGGACCTCCTATACATCAGAAAGAAACACCACCCCATTATCCTGGGCCATTCTCATAATCACTGATACTTTCTACCCATTGTTGCAACCACTGTATCCTCTGTCTCACTGAGTGTCTTTCCTCTCTATCAAGCATGGTGTCCTTTTCCAGGCACTGGTCTCTTTTAATAACATGACCAAAATACATGAGGTACATTATCATTTTTAAGGAACATTCTTTTTGTACTTTTCTTTCAAGACAGAATGATCTATTCTTCTGGAAGTCTATGGTATTTTCAATATTGTTTGTCAAGGCCATTATTAAAGAACCATTCTCCCCTCCAGTCTTTCATATTCACTTTCCAGCTTTCACAGTTATGTGAGGCTATTGAAAATACTATCGTTTGGTAATGGCACATCTCAAATGGACATCTTTGATCTTTAACTATGAAGAAGTCTTTATAGCAGCAATGCAGTAAGTGGTTGAATTTCTTGGCTGCTGCTTCAATGAGCATTGGTTGTTAATATGGAATGAGGCACTGGAACTCTGCAGGCATTGAATGACTTTATAATTCTTTTCCAATAAGGCACACACTAAATCACATGACCTTCATTGTTTAGAGATCCCAGATGGATTAGACGTTGTCACCTTCTCTTCTTTAGCAATGTGGCTGGGGTCCAGGTTTTCTTGCTGATGCAATGTACTTTGATAAACATCTTCTCACTTGCTTTAAATAGACTTCTTATCAAAAGAGATTGCTTTCTATCTATGTTATTCATTTTATATTTTTGAGTTGCCATCCAACATGAAGGAATAATGAGAGAATCCTGATGCATTGGTAACTCTTAACTGGGAACTAATATGGTATTCTTGGATCAGACCAAGTTCTGGGTCATGTTGTAAAGAAAGGATTTTCAGACTACTTCCTTGTGCTCATATGAAACCTTTACACAGAACAAGGAGCAATATTTTGAAAGGAACCAGAGGGTAGTTGTTGCTAGAGGCAGTTCCAATGCAAAGAGACCCTGTGTACAGCAGAAGAAAATGCTGCTCTCCCCTGGGCCACCCTTATCATTACAAGTGTCCTTGTGTTTGATTTCATTGTTGCAGTCCCTGTGTCGATCCATCTTGGCCAGGGCCTTCCTCCTTTTTAACTGCTCCTCAACTGAACCAAACATGATGTCCTTCTCAAGGGACTGCCCTCTCCTGACATGTCCAAAGTATGTGAGACAAAGTCTTGCCATCCATTCCTCTACATGCAATTGGAACAAAGTTAGAAAAAGTGCACACTGAAGTTGTTCCTCTCACCCTACTCATTTGATCTATATGTTGAGTGAATAATCTGAGAAACTGGACTACAGGAAGAAGACAGCATCAGAGTTGAAGGAAGTCTCATTAACAGCCAGAAACATACAGATGACACAGCTTTGCCTTCTGAAAACCACCCCCCCCCCACCAAACCTCCCCACCAAAATCCTGAAGGACTTACTGATAAAGATTAAAGATACAGACTTCAATTTGGATTACACCTCAATATAAAGTAAAACAAACAAAAAACTTCTTATAGTTGGACCAGCAAGTATCATGATAAACAGAGAAAAGGTTATAATTTGCAAGTATTTCATTTTACTAGAATTCATCATCAATTTTCATGGGAGGAGCGATTAGAATAACAAACACTGGGTCATAGTAGGAATATCTGATGGAAATATTTCTTTAAAGTTTTCAAAACCAAAATATCACTTAGAAGATTAAGGTTCAACTTATCCAAGCCTTGATATTTTTAATCACTTCATGTGGATTCAAAAGCTAGACAAAGAACTACAAAGACTGAAGAATTTATGCCTTTGAACTGTGGTATTGGAAAAGCATATAGAATATATCATAGATCGCCAAAAGAATTATTAAGTTTATGCTGTGTAGCTCCCGTGACCACCAGAGGGCAGTGATGCCCCCCAAAAAAGAATTATTAAGTTTGTCTTGAAAGAAGTGCAGCCAGAATGCTCCTTAGAAAGACAGACGACTGATTTTTAATAAAGTACTTTATAAAGTATTTATTTCAGGAAGGACTAATTTATGGAGAAAACCATCACAATACTTGGTGGAGAGTCAGAGAAATAGAGGAAGGGCCTCAATAAGATGGATTGACATGGTAGTTTCAACAATGGGCTCAAAAATAGCAATTCTGATGATGGTGGAGGGTCTAGCAGTGTTCCATTGTTCTGTACATAGAATTACTGTGTATGAATTGAAATTGATTTGACAGCATGTAAAAGCACTAGGAATATGTCTATCCTCCTCAAATTCAACCATCATGAGATTAAAAAAGTAAACAACAAGAACAACAACTGAAAACACACATGGAGTTCTCATGAATTAGAGTCAATTCAATAGCAACCGAAGAGTCCCTAGGTGGTAGAGATGATTAAGTAGAGCTCGTGTACTATCTGAAAGTTATGTGATTTGAATCTACCCAGAATCTCCTTGGAAAATAGCATGGAGATCTGTTCTGAAACAAAAAGTGCTATCACTAGGTTGTATTGAATCTCCTCCAACTCATCATTAGCGTATCAACAACAGAATAAAGTAACACCCAGTTCTGTACCAGCCTCGCCATTGCTGCTATGTTCAAGCCCATTGATGCGGTCAACATCTCAAACCATCTTGTGATCGGTCTTCCTCCTTTTCACTGCTCTCCAAAGCATGATGTCCTGATGACATGGCCAGCGTGCATGAGACAAAGTCTCGCCATTCTTATGTCAAAGGAATCTTCAGGATATACTTCCTCCAAGACAGATGGGTTTATTTTACATTATTTTATTATTAATAATTTATTGTGATACTCTCAATATTCTATGTTAGCACCAGCACTTCTCTGGAGGTAGGTCTACTCTGAAAGACATTGGCATCACTTGACAACTCCAATAAACTAAAGGACAAGTGGTTTGAAGTGTCTCAGCATGCATTGTGGAGCTCGGGTGGTAGAGGAGCTTGTGTGCTGGGCTACTAAATACGAAGTTAGCAGTCCAAATCCCCCAGTGACCCCTAGGGAGAAAGATGAGTCAGTGTGTTTCTATAAAGATTTATAGTCTCAGGAACTCATAGAAGTTTGAGGCTGTCCTAGGAGTGAAAATAGAAATGATGGCAATGAGTTGTTTTTTAAATTATTTTGTTGCTTTTATTGTCATTGTTGATTGAGCTTGAAATTTTGGGACACAAATAGCAAAGATATTCTGGTGCTTTGAATTCTAATTGTTGCACATCAAGTTTTCTGAAAGGCTGACTTTGAGATGGAGATTGACATGAAAGAAACTTACAAGCTATAGTAGTCATCTAAGACTGCTGTCACAGAAATTCCACAGGTGGATGTGTTAACAAACTAAAACTCATTATTATACAAGGTAGAAGTCCACAATTAGGGTGTGACTCAAGAAAAAACTCTGTCTACATCAGCAAGTACCCATTGGCCTGAATATTTCTTGAGTTCTCTACATATCTTGACCTCAAGCTTCACCTGGATCTAGGAGGTTCACAGAACAGAAACGCAGGCAAAAATGACATATTACACTCCTGACACCTTTTCTTTAGGTGGTAGCAGGCTGTTTCCCTTTCTCCTTGCCTCTCTTCCCTTTCAGCTCTTATAAGATAGAAGATGATAAAGGCCAGGCCTCAGGGAAATTCCCCTTTCTTTGATCAGAGTTGTGAAGGACTTAGAATGTCACAGTCTACCTTTAATCCTATTACTGGTTTATCATATCAGATCTCATCTTGGATAATTATTTGCATAGCTGCTATATAGCATCATTAAAATACAAAATTCAATGCCATCCAGTTGATTCCAATGCATAGCAACCCTTTTGGACAGTGTAAGTGCCACTGTGAACTTCTAAGACTTCTTGAGAGTAGAAACTCTCCTCTTTCTCTATAAGAGAAGTTGATGGTTTTGAACTGCTGACCTTATGGTTAAGAGCCCAACTTGTAACTCATTACACCACCGGGGCTCCTGCCACATCACGAAGATTCGTGGCCCACGTTGGCACATATGTTGGGAGGAGGCACCGTATGTTGGGAGGAGGCACGGTTTTGTCTGTGGAACTAGGGAAGGCTTTCTGAAGCAAGACCTATGAGGGGCGCAGAGAGAAGAGTGAAGGCAAGAGAAAGGTAAGGGCTGTCTAGCAACCACAACAGAGGCCTCCTGATCCTTGGGCGAGTTCTGGATCAGGGTTGGCACAGTTAGGTTGCTTCTCATTTGTAGCAAGTGACAGATTCTTTATGAGGGAAAAAATAAGTGTAAATCCTGCCTTGGATATAGGCTGCCTCAGGAATAGGGCCTTCTCTTGAGGAGGTATCTCTATTCAGACATTCTCCATCGTAATTTTTAATTGTCACTCACCAAATATACCTAATGACAGAGGAATCTAGTGCCTTGGTTTTGGACCACAGGATTTGGATATGTTCTACTACCTAATCTAATGCTACTTCCATAATGAACTTGTTGCCTTCTTTACGATCATTGGTATGTTTGAACTGAATGTATTGTCAGTTCATTTTATATAGGCTTTTCCTCATTATAATGACCCAGGCCTTGACCAGTCACAATGACCTTTTCTAGTCATTGACCTTTCTTGATGATGTGTCCAAAGTTAGCAAGACGGAGACTAAGTCTTGCAATCTTTGCTTCTGAGAGACATCCCCATTTTATTTCTTCTAGGATTGGTAATATCCCTAAAGTCTAAATAAATATTTATTGAGATTGAATTCTAAATAAGATATGCATTGGGAGAACACAGAGTTCTATCTCCCTCGAAGCACTCAAACTCTATCTTAAGTCAAAGGACTGAACTAATGATTAGGTCACTTCCACTTCTCAATGCTGTGGACCAAGGATTTCCTTGCTGGAAAGTTTAAGCATTTGTGTTTATAATGGAAGGACGATTGTTATCGTTGCTCAAGTCTTGGGTCGACAAGCCCACTTCTTTCTTTTTACAAGCTTTTATTTAAACCTCTCTTGGGTGGCTTGGGTGAAAGGAGGTCATAAGCATCTTTGACAGTCTGAAAATTTCAGGAACAGTTCCAAAATTTAATTAAGTGCTGATTGTCTTGTATGCACATGAGAGAGGAGGGAGAAAAAAAATCTTCAGAAATAACAGAATTAAGCATGCTCTATTTTGTAGCCTTATAATGACCTCCAGCAAATTCCTGACCTAGTTTTGAGGGCATTGAGCCCACTTGCAGGAACATGTCTTCAAAAGCCAATGTGGAAATCAAAGTCAGAAATCAGTGGTTTCCAATGATAAGGAAACAGGGAGGGGTGGCTTGCACTGTAGGTAGAAAAGACACCATTTCAAATGAATGAAGATCGCCTCTAGTCACCTCATTTGGAGTCAGCACAGGAATCGTGCAGTATGTCACTCTGATGGAACCTAGAACTAAAAGAATGAATCTGTAAGTGCTTCTATTCTGACCCTGTGCCATTGGAAACAGATCTTTTCCCAGGAGTACTTGTGTCCCCAAGAGGTTAGTCAGTGAGGAAAGGCTCTGTGGAGTCTGAAAAGATATTACGTGTGTCAGAATCCCATCTTCTCCACTGCCACTGCAGCTCTCATTGGCCAGGAGAAATGACATTTTTGCTGTTTTACTTTAGAAGGGAACATTCGTATTAAGAGCCAAAGAAGAGAGTCTACCGAAGAAAGTTTGGACGCATGTTTGATCTATCAGTTTATTCCATTGCAGCATCCTAGGAAGACCTAGGAAATGCTCCCCTCCTCAATATTATGTCAATTCTGATGTGTAGTCATCAGATGTGTCCTTCCACCAATTCTCGTAGATGGTCTATGAGACATTATTCATATGAAAGTCTTAGTTTTAAGAAATCATCTGAATTTATAGACTAAGAAAATGCTACTTTCTATAACCCTACTATACAGAACTCATCACATAATATGCATATAGAAAAACTTAAGTCTTGTCTTTTAAAAAAATGCTAATTGCCTCAACCCCAACCACATGAACAAGCGCATCCCTTGTAGAATGCACTCAGGGAGAGGGGTAAGTCTGATCAGAGCACACAGGAGCAAACAAAGAGGGAATGAAAGGGAGGGGAACATGTCCTAACCCATCAAGCCCCAGCGATAGTATTCCTGCTCAGAGCAGCCAATGCACACAGAGGACCAAAGGACCCATAGGACGTGAAGTCCCTCCTAACCCATAACTAACCCATAACTCTGCAAGTGTCAACACTGGAGACATAGTGCAGGAATTGCACCTGACCTGATCCCACCACACTGAGATGAAACACAAAAGGTGTGCAACAGAGCAGCAAGGGGAGCAAGGCCATGAAATTCCCTAGGGAATACCAAAAATAGACTTTGGGGCCAGGGGATGGCACTGTATCAGACTTGGCTGGAAAACACTCCTACAGTCAACAAACAGACCTGGAACTATTTATAGATTTTTCTTTTGTTGTTGGCTGTTGCTGTTTTGCTTACTTTTGTTATTTCTTTGTTTTGCCTCATTTTTGTGCTTATTATTGTCTCTGCATGTCTACCTAGATAAAATAGGCAAGATAAACAGTATGGAGGAGAAACCAATGGGACTGACAGTTCTGAGGGAAGGCCCAGGAGATGAGGAAGCAGGAGAAAGGAAGTGTGGTGTTAACAAACCCAGGGACAAGGAAATAACAGGTGATCTAAAATCCATGGGGAGGAGGGTGTAGGATGCCTGATGGAATTTGATCAAGGGCAATGTAAGAGAGGAATTTCTGAAACTCAAAGGCTGAACATGATATTGAGACAAGAGGAAAGTAAAAGGAGATAGAGGAAACAACTAGGAAGCATAGGGCATTTATGGAGGTCTAAATACAGGCATGTACATATGTGAATATATTTATATTTAGTGATAGGGAAATAGATCTATGTACATATATGTATATGTTAAGTATTAAGGCAGCAGACAGACATTGGACCTTTCAAGTATGCCCTCAATGCAAGAACATTTTGTTTTAATAACCCGGAATTCATGATGCTCACCTTCCTGAGAAGAACACTGAAGACAAAATGGTGCATAAGCAAATGTGGTAAAGAAAACTGATGGTGTCTGGCTATCTAAAGATATAATCTCTGGGGTCTTAAAGTCTTGAAGATTAACAGGCAGCCATCTTGTTGAGAAGCATCAAAGCCCCCATGGAAGAAGCACACTGACCTGTGTGATCATGGTGTTGATGGGATCAGGTATCAGGCATCAAAGACCTGGAACAAAAGTTCATATCAATGTAAATGAGCAGGAGGTTGGAGTGGAGACCAAAAGTCCATCTGTAGACAATAGGATATCCCCTAAAAGAAGGGTGACAAGTAAGAGAGAAGCCAGTCAAGGTGCAGTTTAGCAATGATGAAGCATACAACTTTTTTCTAGTTCTAGTTAATGCCACCCCCCACTATCATGACCCCGGCTTTACCTTATAAATTTGGCTATACCAGAGCATGTACACTGATCTCAAGTAGAGTTTGAAACACAGGGAATCTGGGACAGATAACTCCCTCAGGACCAATATTGAAAGTAGTGATACCAGGAGGGGAGGGGGGAACAGATTACAATGTTCTACATATAACCCCCTCCCATGGGTATGGACAACAGAAAAGTAGGGAGACACTGGTTTGTGTAAGACTCAAAGAAGTAATGTATATGTATATGTGTATGTATGTATATATATATATATATATGATCAAGGGTCCGTGAGGGAGGGAGGGTGGAAAAGAGGGAAATGTGAGTAAATGTCAAGTGATCAAGTACAAAGTAAATGTTTGGAAAATAATGATGGCAGCATGTGCATAAATATGCTGGACACACTGGATGGATGTATGGATTGTGATAAGAGCTCTAAGAGTCCCCAATAAAATGATTTTTTAAAGCCCAAATGAGATCTATAAATTCTTCCAAATTTAACCAATATATAGTCCTCCTTTTTCATTTTGTTATCTATTTATTTTATATTTCATCTAAGGATAACTTGATTGGGGGCTCTTATAACTTTTATTATAGTCTGTACATCAGTGTATCAACAATGCACCTTTTTGCCATCATTCTTTTCTAGACATTTACTTTCTATTGAGCCCTTGGTATCAGGTCCTCTTTTTCTCCAATCTCCCCTTGTGATTCCTTGATAAATTATAAATTATTATTATTTTCATAGTCCACATTGACTTTTGTCTCCCTTTCCCCATGGTTTCTGTTATTCTTCCTCCAGGGGTAGGGTGTGTCTGTGTGGGGGGGGGGTGCAGAGTTGTGCATCAGTTATTATGATTGGTTCCCCCTTTCTCCCTCCACCTTTATCCCATCTTTTCCCTAGCCTTCTATTATCGTTATTCCCATTCCTGCTCCTGGGTTCCCTCATTTTACCTTTTAAAAATTACACCTTTATAATAAACCTATAACAGAAAACCTAAGTGGAGGATGATCTGGAAAATGCATCCTGAGCTGAACGATCAGTCAGGCGGGCTAGGCCCCGAACTACTTCAAAGCTCTTCTTCACATTCGGTCTTTTAACCTCCTCCAGCTCCTTGTCTGAGCGCTCCATTACGGTGGGCTTCAGATTAAGTGTTTCCTCACAACTGAGAGTCATATTTCCATCTGTCCTCTCTCCTCCCCTCCTCTTCTCCTTCCTTTATCCCTCTCTCATCATCACTTAGGTCAATCTAACACTGCCTACCTGCTTTGTAACCTCTTCTTAATGACACAAGATCAACCCCAGCTCGCCATAAATCCTCAGCATGTTAGAAATATCTTTCTGTGACATTTTGACATGTATAACCGATGAAGGGGGCCTATGTGATAAAAACTTTAGGTTTCCCTTCAGCTTTGTTCATAATAACTCACCAATGAGTAGTGATGTCTAATGAAAAAGGACAAACTTAGAAAGTGATGGCTCTGACTGAGTACACTCACAGGGAGTATGTAGTTTACAGGGCTAAACAGCCTGGTGTGGCAGGGGCTCTGGGGCATTGTGCCTCCATCGACCTGGAGGTCAGTCCAGGAAGCCTGAGAACCTGAGCAGCGTGACTATGACCCAGCTTGGCATGACATCTCAGGAAATATGTATGGCTGAGGCTGTATCCTGAAGCCAACTACAGTCCCTATGACCACCTTTATTCTTTTTGCCAAAAAGGAACATGAAAACCTCATTGCTGTCATCCCACACCCAGTCCCCCACCCCCAGGATGTTGTTCATTTCTGAATGCCCCCGAGAAGCTCCCTATGGTACACTGTTTCTTGCTTTTACCACTTCCCCCACTTACAGTGTTTTCTTGTTTTGGTCCCTTGAAAAATGCTCTAACTGCCTTTTACTGTAAATAGTGGCTACTACCCTCAAATTTACCTCTCCCCAAAGAACACCACACAGGCAACTCTGGCATGCAGCATCAGGGAGAGGTGGTAGCTATTACACCGCGAGGATTCATGAGGCATTATAAATATCTATGAAAATGGAAACTGCAGTGAATCTGCTGGCAGACAACCTGGTTATCGTACAGCACATTCCATTTCTCTTCCTTACTGCAGAGCCGGGAGGGTCATGCTTCCATCCAAGAATCTACTAGATCTCTTTCTGTACAGACAGAGGGATAATAGATATGCAACTTTATGTATTCTGGGATTAGGGCAGATGGCTATTGTCACAATGTAAAATGTAAATATCTCCTGCATCACCTATAGTTATTCCATTGGAAGTAATGTAGCAACAGTGCCTGTGAAACCATGGCTAGGTGGACACCTGACTATATAGGATATTCAGCTGTTTCCATGTAGCTTTTTTTTTCTTCATAAACATGATTGTGAGAAATTTTATTCTGTACCCCTCAGAGTGGAAGTGAAATTTAATAAACTAGATGCCAAACACTGAAATTCAACTGTGGACTCTAGGCGGCCAAAAGGAAAAGCAAAAAAAAAAAAAGAAAAAAAAGAAAAGAAAGGCAGCAATCCAGAGTTCCTTCAGTCCTCCAAGTTTCCCCACTTGATTCTTAATCCATCAAATGACACATGCTATGTGCCCTGCAGGGGTGTCCCTATGTGCCCAGAGTCTCCAGCAGGTTCTCAAGTTGAAAACTGATGAGATCAAGAGTATGGGCTGGTATCGTTGGACAGGCTTCCAATGGAAGGAGTTCTTGGGCCTAGAATGGTGATAGATATATGGCCAGTCATTGGATGGGTATAGAGTTGAGAGCTTATTATAGTCATTCAAAATAGCTTTAGCCATAGCACAAAGAATAGAGAGGCCTAAAGCACTAGCGTTGGCCGGGATAGTGATCTGACCATGGGCTCAATTGAGATCACAGAGGGCAACAAAGAAAACAAATGAAAACTGAGGCTTGGCATGTCCACTTCGGAGAAAGAGCTTTGCCAGGAGACATTGATGTCCCTCTGTGGGCCAGCTACTTTCCCTATAGGATTGTCACCTGCTCACCTGTCTTAATCAGTTGTGAGGTATAACACTATCATCCAATTCTAGAAAAACAACGGCTATCAGAGATTTCACTCGATTTACATTTATTTTATGCACATGAAAGTTGCTGCCTTTGTACATGTGAGTGGTGGGATTTCAGGTTCTTACTGAGTAAAAGAGGAGTGAGGCCTTCAAGAAGGTGGATTGACACAGCAGCTGCCACAGTGGGCTGAGGCATCGGAGGAATTGTGAGGATGGCGCAGGGCCAGGGAAGCACTTCCTTTCCTTGTGTGGAGAGTCACTATGGGGTTGTAATTGACTTAACAGCACCTCAAAACAGCAACATGGATCCTTCAACTATCCACTGCTGAGGTCTGGACAGGGCTGGCCCGCATGGCTCATAGGTGACATACCGCTGAGTGATAGCTAGTGCCACATTCATGAAATCCCTCAACGTGAGTGTTGAAGGGCACCAAAGTACAGGAGAAAGGGCAGTGGTGAACATGGGCCCATCATAATGTCAACATCAGAAAGAAGCCTGTGTTGTGACGATAACTGTTCCTGCACTCTTCTGATCCAGCCGCTGGTTCTGGAGAAGACAGCCTATAAACAAATAGAAGTGCTACCTTTGGGACTGGGAAGTGCCCTAGGGACTGGAAAGAATGCTTTACCATCGACTGCTTCCCTAGTTTTGTGCCCTACAAATATAGAACGTCAGAAGGGAACAACTGGGCTTAGTGAAGTGACCAAATAGAGGGCGGCATGGGGAGAAGTGTGGGTGCTGTGCAATGTTCTGGAAGTTTCTGGAAATGCTTGGAGTAAGGGCAGCAGCAGGTGGAAATGATGTGTAAGGGATGTCTCTTCTTTGCCAAAGCCACTCTCCTTCTCTGTGACTCAGGGATCACTTCAGAGACTGAAGGTGCTGCTGCATACCCCAGTGGTGACTGGATGGGAGAGAAAGGGGGTGCGCATAGGAGCCCTAGTGGTCCATGTCTGAACTTCACCCCTCAGGGTCCAGGGTTACAGGGAAGTGCCTGGGACTCTCTACTTTGAGAAACTGGCCCTGGACACACTACCTTTTCAAGTCAGGACTTTCTTGAGAAAAAAACATATGTTTCTATGATTCCAGCAGTCAGGTTCAGAGAAGATAAAAACAAACTCAAATTCCTGCCCTTCTAACCCATAGTGACACTATAGCCTAAAAGCTACCCTACCCCTTTCCATTTTCAAGATGACAGTTCTTCATCGGAATAGCAGCCAGCTTCATCTGACTCCTTCAGAGAAGGTAGTGGATTCAAACCAAAGGGCTTTTGGACAGCAGTCCAGTGCATACCAGAGAGAATAAAGTAGAACATAGATAGTGAGTGAAAGGAGACTTGGTGATGCCCTTGGGTAAGTGGTGGGTTGCTAATCACCAGGTTGAAGGTTCAAACCAACCAGCTACTCTGTGAGAGAAATATGACACTGTCTTCTCCCGTAAATATTCACAGTCTCAGAAATCCTATCCAGGGTTGCTGTGAGTCAGAACCCACTCACTGTCTGTGGATAGATTGCAAGTCAAGGAGGCCAATGCTCTGCAGCCAGCAGGGACACTGGGACCTGAATTTGTAAGTCCTGCTTGCATGAGTTATTGCTAGGTGTCAATGGACAGTTTCTTTCTTCCTCGAGACTGAATGGTCTCTTAAACAAGCCCCCTGGTTTCCATCCCCCCCCCCCTTTCCTTGATCAGTGGCACCAACATCACTTCTGGTCCTCGTGGTGCTCTTCCTGAACTTTTTCTTTCCCAAAGGGTCCTTCTGTAAATGCTACATATGGGGTGGGGATGGGGGACTGAATGCTGTTCTTAGATTTTTTAAATTTCTTTTTTAGCTATGACACAGGGAGACCTGTAAGAAAGACAAGAATAGTTGGGTGAGATTTTGTAGAGTACTGGCTTGCAAAAAGATTTTCAGCTGTTACTCTTACTTCTTTTCAAGTGAAAGGTTACAAGTGAAAGGTTTCCCTTTCATAATTCCTGGGCACTCATTTGGCGGTTCTTGTTTTCCTTCTGGAAACCAGTCCAACCCCCTCTGCTTCCCCTCACGCTCATATTCCTGGGAGGACCTTTCCTGGTGGGCTTCTTCCCCTGCAGGGGTTCTCAAGTAACTCACCGAAGACAGCCGCCCCTCCCCACCAGTTCCATAGCCTTCTAGCCAGAGAAAGCGGGTTCTGTGAAAGACCATGGAAGTCCCATGGACTGCCAAAAAACAAACCACTCTGTGTGAGCAGAAGCGCATCCAGAAGGCTCGGCAGAGACAAGAATGTCCTTGGGACGCTGTGTCAAGAGAGACCAGTGCCTGGGCAGGGACAGCAAGGTGGGTGATGCCAGGGGACAGTCACATGGATGGAGACAGTGACTGCCGGGGCAGCCTCTCACATTAGCATCACTGTGAGGACGGCACAGGGCCAGACAGCGGTTCCTTCTGTCCTGAACATTCTCTATGGGTTGGAACCGACTCACGGGATGATGCTGAAGAGCAGCCTGTGGGATCACTCCACTGGCCTACGAGGCCCTCCCCCAGGAGTTCTAGCCAAAATCCACCGGGTGTAACCACGGAAAGGGACAGAGACATAGGAAAGGAAAACCCGTGCATCCAGGGCCCTTCATAGTTGATATTCCTCAGTAAAAAGTGAGGAATGGGGAGGAGGGAGCACTTTCCAAAGTCACGCTTCCCATTGACCATCATCTATGCTATTCAATCGGGCCAGACGCGAACACATAGTAGGAGCCTCAAGAATTCTGCTTCCTGTCCTGGTAATCCTTCCATAAATGGTGACCGTGCAGATCTGGCATAATCCCTGTTATTTCAAATACACAGCACACATTCAGCGTGGTTTTCAACTCAGGGTTTTGTTTTTTCCCTCCATCTTGGTCTCTCCCACTCCTTCTGTATTTTCTTGGTGGGCGGGGACTGATGCTGCTTCTTAGCACAGATTTAATCGCTCTGTTCTCCATGATCGTGTGTGTTGGGAGGGGTGGAGGGGGGGTGGTGGTGCTGTGTCTGTGAAGAATGATCTACTCCCAGATCGCTTGCTTCGGACTGCCTGCATGCCATGTGGATTTTCTCCCGGAAGTCATTTTTCTCTCCCTGTTTGACTCGACGGAGGTGGGGTGCTCTGGGAACGAATGTGAGCGTTCATTAGAGTTTATTATACGGTGCAGCAAAGGGAAGTGAAATTATACAAGCCAAGGGGCGGCGGGGGGGAGAGGCGATCGCTAGACCAGCGCTGACACCAATAACTTTTTATGAGGGTGAGTCAAAGCATCAGGCGGGCGGGAACCACGCTTCTGCCCTCTCGTACCGATGGCTGTAGATCATGGCGGAGGAACTGAGTGAAGGCAAACGTCTCGGGCTGACAGAGGATGAAGCGGCAAGCGGCAAAGGAGGGATATTTGAATTCAACCAGTGAGGGGGCAGGTGGGTGAAAGGAAGAGGAGAGACCTTGGAATAGGCAGCAAACTTGTGAGGCAATTCTGACTCCTGGTGGACCCCGGGGGCTCAGGGTAGAACCGTGCTCCCGGAGTTCTCAATTATTGTGTGTTTGCAAATGTCGATCCCTGGCCTTTCTTGTGAGGAGAGTCTGGGGAGGCTGGAATGCCCAAACTTTATGGTAACCAACTGAACACATTCATCACCTCTACTAACCAGGGTCTCCTGTAGCAAATAGAGTAATTACTTCACTGACAGTGGAGATAGCAAATAGGTCCCAAGTTTAGAACAGATAAAATAGCCAAGGCTGGGGGACTAGACAATTGAGTACAGTGCTCAGCATGCCAGAATGAATACGGCACCTCTTGATCACTTAGAGTAATCAAGATAATATCAAGTCCCCCCCATGCCAACATTGTTCTTGGTGACTTTTAGGTGGAGTGGTGGGAACTGGCCATCTGCTGACTGGCATGGCCAAGCACTCCTTTCTTTAGCTACAAGTGGGAACATAGCATCCGGGGACAGTCCCCTAGCTCTCTGTCGTCCTCTGAGGTGCTCCAGAAGACGAGGTCCAACTCCGAAGTTGGCCTCAACTGGGCTAAGATCATATCCAAGAACCATTTCCTTCTAACATGGAAAAAGAATGTCTCCAAGGAAAAAGCTTCTCAAAATAGTCTGTCAACGTCCACCCCTCCGGTGTCAGTCATCTGTGGACTTCCTTAGTTAGTTATAATTTGCTACCTTCCCTTTCTCAAGAAAAGAAACACACCTGCCTCTGGATATTCCTGGCAAGAAAATGCTTCAGGGAACTGCTGAAACTAGTCTCGTTGTCCATCACTTAATGACCACTCAACTGCAGCCACAGCCACCACGTGTCCAGGCCTCAGCAAGGGTAAAACCACTGACACTGGCCCACAATGCCCATCTGTGAGCCCAGGCCGTGAGCCAGCAGCCACCACTTCAGGTGTGATGGGTGGGCCCTGGCAGGGCTGTGGAGTGGGGTACGAGAAGGGTGCCTTCTCTCAAATTTCTGGGAAGGTTCTGGTCCATATCAAAAAACCCTTGTGCTGTGTAGAAGGCCACATTGAGTGTGGCAGTCATGTACTCGTGTGTCAATTTCATGACTGGGATTCTAGGGGTGGAATCTAGCCTGTCAGTCTAGAGACAGCCAATGAAACCTCTGTGGGGGCATGGCTTTCTCCTGAGAATTCTGGAACTCTCATGGGATTTTCCCAATTGGAGTAGAGACTTGACCAGTCTCTGGGAGACAAACTGCTGACAAGATGAGATGACAGCAAGCTGATCGATTTTGATTCTTGGAGAATGGAGGAGCTGGAGAAGAAGCCACGTGGGCTTGTCCTGATGGAGCCAAACCTTTGGGGTTAGAGAAGCCACATGGAGACTCCTGCCAGTACTGAGATGCTTCTACTGTCACTGGATGCTGCGATGAACTCTTAGCCCTGGAAGTGAGGAGCCATGGGAAGACCCCTGCCAGCACTGAGATGCTTCTACTGCTTCTACTGCCACTGGACACAGAAGACTCTGTACCCTCTGACCTGTGATTGTCCTGGTGTCATTGCACGTGCTTTGTTAGTAGGAAGGAGAATTTATAGACTGATATTGGACATATGGGTTAATATTGGACTTATACCTCAGACTGGACTGGGTTAGGATGATCTCTTAATGTTCCATTCCTCTTGTATATGAATCTTTCCTTTATATCCATATGTGTGTCTATGAATTTGTTTCTCTAGTCTACCCGGACTAACACATCGAGGTAACTGAAACTCACTGGGTCTAGATGGCAGGCCTCATGGTTTCCCGGCTGGTTGTCATGCATGGCCTGTGCGTGCTCATGGTAGGACTGTTCCATTAGGATTCTTTTTTCTCTCATTTGATTAGAATTCTCCAAGAGTCAGGACTTTTCAGATAGTGTTCCATGGTCTCTTGCATAGACCTGGAAAGTTTCCATGGAAAGGTTTTCAAGGGTGTGAGGAAGAGGTTGGGTGTCAGGGAAATAGTGTGATGGAGCCCATTCCCAGGCCCTGAGGGTAGTAGTCCTTTTGCCTTTTTTTTTACTGGCTTTGAAAATGAAGAGCCACCTGTGGTGTCCCTTCTGGAGACAGAAGGCAGGTCTATCCTCTGTGATCACTCCCGGTATCTCCAGGGCTTCTGGCAGCAGCAAGAGTGCTATACACTGAAGAGCCTCTGCCCCTTCAACCCCACTTTCCTCAGCTCTCCCTGGGGACTTGAAACCCTTTCCTCAAAGCTTACCATTGCCATGTACAACAACTGCATGGGGAGAGTGCCACCTGCGAAACAGGAAATGCCACCCAAGATGTGCTCAGTGTGAAATGAGGAATGCCACCCAATGTATGCTCAGTCTGCCTTTTCCCTGTGACCGGTGAGCTGCATCCTCTAGACGTGAGATTGTGTCCACAGGGAGACAAGCAAGGATGACAACATACATGTTCAGGGAACCAGTTCGCACTGTTTCAGACTTGGTATACAAACACAGAAAGCAAAGATTGAAATAGAACCTTATCGACCAATGTGGACAGAGATCACCCTATACATTCCCCAAATGGCAAAATACAGATATGCCCAATGCACACAGATTCTGGTTTCAAATCAATTTATGTACACACACACACGCACACACACACACACACTTGACACGTAGCACATATATTCAGGAACATGTAACATGTAGACTCAATCCTGTAGTATGATCAGTAGGATCCATCCTCCTCTTTCCTAGCCTCTCACTGACCTTTATTTTGAGGATTCTGTGATGCAGGTGTATGTATTATTATTGCAAATGGCCTCACACACATTTGCATAGGGATGCAATACAAATTATAAGTAAATAAATACACGATAAAGAGAGAACCTCTTCCTTGCCATCTCACTGCTCAAAAAGCAGCATTTGCACTTTTGCAACTCTGCGGCTCTAGTAGTTTTTTCAGCTGGGTCTCATGTTAACAGACAACAGAAGTGAGAACAAAAATCTGTCCCTCATGTCACCTCACATCCCTCTCCTGAGCCCAGGGCACAGGGGGCATGGAAAGCAGGATTCGCCAATCAGAAACCTGCCTTCCCTTTACTGAAGTCCACAACTCTAATGGAAGCCCATCAACATTTGGAGATTTGTGCTGGTAAATAAGATAACCATGGCTTGTTACCATTGGCACAGAATGCCTTATTTACACCCACCCCATTTCACAATCTTACACAGCCTCTTGGCTTCTTTTTCTCTCCCTCTTCCTTAGGAACCTTTAATTTCTCACCAACTGGCCTCAGTAGAATCTGTATTTCCTTCCATCCCGCCTCCTCAAGCACATGAATTTCAGAGAAGTCCCCTGCTGACTATGTATGTAGTTCCTTTGTTCATCACATGCTTCCTCTTGATCAACTTCACTGTACACTTTTCAAATCATTCTTCTGCCTTTGAATCTTTATGTCCACCCTGCATCTTCTGATTTGGATCAGAGAACTATTAGACTACACTAATAAAAGTGGCTAAACCCATTCATGATGATTCATCTACATCTTCTCTTAGTTTGAGTTCCTTTTCTCCTATCCCTGTGGCAAAAAGCTATTTTCCTCTTTCCAGGGCTAGATCTTTAGCTTTCCCCTCAGTTCCATTCATTTTATCTCCTTTGAGTAACCGCTGTCATTAACATAGCCCTCCTCTTCCCATGATTTCATTTAAAATCCTCCACTTGAACTTCATATCCCAAGTTTTATATCTTTTAAAACAGTAATACAAATCATCATTAGACTTTGTTGTCTCCATAGCCTACTTTTGTCTTGTTCTCTGCCCCACCCCCTCCTTTCAGCATTAGTTTTTTGGAAGCTCTTGCTGATATTTGGGCATTCCTACCTCTGTTGGCATCAGGCACACTCTAGCTGTGTGCCTCTTCCTCTTACCACCATGGAGAAATTACTTTTTCAGAGAGGACCAACTGCCTTGTCAAGGAAGAATCCCGGTTTTAGCTAGTAGTGATTCCTGCACAGTGAACCTGTTGGATCTAAATGCCAGCTCAAAATGAGAACAACCAGCTGCAAATATCCATTAGTAATCGAAAAGTAAAACATACAGAGTATGAATTTAGGAAAACTGGAATTTATGAAAAATAAGAAAGATGATATAAATATTGATGTTCTATGCATTTGTGAGCTGGGATCGACTGGTATTGGCCATTTTGAGTTGGAAAATCACTATTCTTCTGTGACAGAAAAGATAAATTGAGAATGAATGATGGCAGTGCACCACTGTCAAAAAGATCACTTCCAAAATACCCTGAAGTACAATTCTGTCAGTGATGGGGACATATCCATAGGCCTACGGTGAAGGACAGTTAATTCAAATATTATTCAAATGCATACTTCAACCATGAATGAAAAAATGGGAAATTGAAGCTTTTCACCAGCCTCTGCAGTCTGAGATGAATCAAACATGCCATTGAAATACATTGATGATAACTGGTGATTGGGATGTGAAAGTTGGAAGCTGAGAAAAAGAATCCTACTTGGACAATATGTCCTCAATGATAGAAGCAGCACAGGAGATGGCATGCCTCAAGTTTTGTGTTTGAGGTGAATTTGTTTGTCACTAAAGACTCCAAGTCCATTTTCAATTTGCTTTTTCTCCTCTTTTCTTTTTTAAAGCCCATCAGACTTTAATTTAGTTTGAGGGATAAGGAATAGGGAGGGTGTGTTAGTCTGGGTAAGCTAGGGAAACAAATACACAGAAACACATATGTATAAGAGAATTCTATATAAAGGGTACGTGCACATCAAGAAGACATCCCCGTCCAGTGCCACTCATGCCCACAACTTCAGTATTAGCCCATATGTCTGACACCAATCCACAAAGCCCTCCTCCACCTCAAAAAACACACACAATGATGCAGACTGCGGGAAGAAAGCCAGATCAATGAATGTGTCTCTCCGCGCTGGCAGGGGTCTCCACACGGCTTCTGCAGCACCCAGGGCTGCATCGGGGTGGGTCCATGTGGCTTCTCCTCAGGGATGTTTCACAGGAAGTGCGTCTTGCCAGCTGAGGCAGAGAACTAGCTAAGGCAGCCACACACTGGTCCAACCCTCAGAGAGCAAGAGACCCGAGAACTAGAAAGGCAAGGTTCATGGAGTCATTTCTCTCTCTGCCCTTCAGTTAACCTCACATGTGTTTATTGGCCAGGTTGGCACAAAAAAAAACTTTAACTATCTCAGAGGGATGTTTTTCTTTGCTTAAAAAAAAAGAAACATCACACATATATTTACAAAGCCAATCTCAAGAAATGACATCAACTATAATAGCCAGTAAACCCTCCATATATGTGCTTCTTCCCTCTACCTCCCCCATCCCTCTGCCCTCCCTCCTTAAGAACCTTTGTTCCCAACTCAGTCCATGGTCTCCTCATAGTCATCAAAGTTTTGTCTATTGAGGTATAAACCATGTTTATTTTACTGTGCTTTTCCTTATGGAAAATATGGCCTTGGTATAATTTATATCACATGGTATAAATTTAAAGGCAAAAATTAATTATAAATCCTATTTTTTAACAACATAAAATATGATATGTGCATGGATCTTACTCAATGGGACACAGCATGATAACATTGACAATATCTGTGTAAAGAAGCAATGGAGACACTCAATATCATCAATCAGAAACTGATGATGGAACTGTGGAAAAGAGCATCAATTGCTTACACATAAGTTCAAGTTGAAGCTGAAGAAAATTAAAACAAGTTCATGAAAATCAAAGTGTGAGCCTAAGTATCTATCACTCATATTTGTAATCAATTTGGTGGATTAGATCAGTATGGATGAACTAAAGACCAGAGGAGTTGTGGGACGACATTATACAGAAAGATAGCTAAAGATCATTAAGAAGACAGGAAACAACGAAATGATTAAATAAAGATGAATCAGTGGAGGATCGGAAATGTGCTATTGAGTGGCAACTTGAATGGATGAAGGATAATGAAAAAGAGCTGAACAAAATATTTCTAAGAGCAGTTCAAGAAAGAAAAAGTAGTTGTATTAAATGTGCAAAAAATAGGAATCTAAAATCCAAAAGGGAAGAACATACTTGGTCTTGACCAAGCTGAAAGAAGTGAGGAAAAAGCCTTGGTCACAATATGGAAGGAGTCTGTGCTACAACTACTGTGAAAAATGCTGGAAACATCAAAAAGCTGAAAGATATCTAGAGAGTCACTTCCAAAAATAATTGGTTAGTTTTACTCCTTTCCAGAAGTATCATATGATTAAGAACTGATGGTATGGAAGAGAGAAGTCCAAGCTAATGGAGGTTATTAGTAAATAAACAAGGCTGGAGGTAATCATAGAATACCAACCTAGAAGTTTCAACCGATGTACAAAACACTCGAAGTACTTACTAGAGCTGCCAAGAGATTTCCAATACTACTATGTGGCCAAACAATGAAATAATCCATATTTGTGTCCATCCCAAAGAAAGTTAACTTAGCAGAATGCAAAATTTACTGAAAAATATCATTTATATTGTACACACATAAAGGTTTTCTGAAGATATTTCCAAAATTGCTGTAATAAGACATGAGTAGAGGGCTTCTAGAAATTCATGTTGGATTCAGAAGAAGATGTGGAGTGATAGTGTGGTAGATAAGCTTGTGGTGCCAACATGGCCAAAGACGATAGGTAGGTCTGTTGTGGCAACATGGCCAATGAACACACGCCATCAACTGAAGGGCGGAGAGAGAAAAGGCTCAGCAAACTCCACCCTTGCTCTCTTGCTTTTGGATCTTCAGACCAGCAGCCTGCCTTGTTCATCTTGTGCCTCGACTTCCAAGCCACACTACCCCTGGGACACCTAATCGCAGACTGTGTAGCTGTGAGTTGAGATTCCTCCATGCCCTGCTTCACCACGCTTCTAAAATACACATCTCTTGAGCTGGGGACTGTTGGACTCTGTCATCTGGCTGACTGTTGCTGACCTGCTTTGCTGTTTGTTGCCTGTGGCTGGATAGCCTGAATTGTTCTACTTGGTGGCCCTCAAGACTGGAAGGACTGCCAGTCTACTAGCTGGTGTTGAGTTGCACCAAGCCATTTGTACTGCTTTATGGATTAGTTAACAGTTTATTTCTTATCTTATATATCCTCCTATCTATATAAATATATAAAGAACATTACTAGTGTCCTGGTTTTGTTTCTCTAGAAGAACCCTGTCTGACACAAGTGGTCCCAGGAATGCTTCTAGAGAAATAAAATCATAAATATGGGTTTCTTTAATTGGTTTTCCAATCTGATTAGTCTTAAGAGCACTAGTGATATTAATTCTACACCTAAAACCATGGGTAATTTTGCCACTCCTACTAGTCCATGATGTGAAATAGCAAAGCTAATAACTTAAGTAGGAGCACCAGCAGATGGAGTGCTATTTAAAGGAGAGGCTCTGGGAGATGGTATGTTTGATATTTTCCAGCAGTTTTGTCAAGAGGCCACGTGTAGGGAGGCTGGTTGACTGGTCCTCCTTACAATGGACTATGTGATTAAAGAGAGGGATTGCCTCAGGGCCTCAGAAGCGTGCCTCAAGTGCCGACTCATAGACTTGAAGGCCCCTGCCTGTGGGTACAAAGGAGAGTCTTCTTGTCTGTAGCAAAAGAGCCAACACTGCTGAGAACCAGGTGCAAAGTCTCATTATGCGAGTGACTGAATTACAACATCAGTTGAATGGCAGATCTAGAGCAGTGTCTGTAACCAAAGTCAGGGCATTGGTTGGAAACAATTGAGACCCTGGAACACATGGATGGGAACACATGGGCTGATGATCCAGAAGAAGAGGATATTGTGCCACCTCTAGAAACAATTGAACCAGTCCAGTCAATAGCTCCACCCCTCTCAGCTGAAGATAATAATCCACTATCAATAAAGCAACCCACACCTGAGTAGACTAACCAAACTACTCTAGGAGAAACGCCAGGGGGGGTTGCATCTCTACCATTGCCTGAGGGAGATGCCTTACATGATAGTGCAGAGAACACCCAGGAAACACCCTCACCATTGATAATTTCTGCTAGACCTGTAACTAAAATTAAGACAAAGAAAGCTCCTAAGGGTGAGGTTGAGGTGATTACTCAAAAAGAAGCACACTATACTCATAAAGAACTGCTCGAGCTTTCAAATATGTACAAGCAGAAGCCTGGGGAATATCCCTAGGAATGGTTACTGAGGGTGTGGGATACTGGTGCAAGAAATGTAATATTAGATCATTCTGAGTTTCTGGATATGGAACCCCTAAACACAGACTCTTCTTTCAATGTCACAGCAAGAGACGCTAAAAGAGGATCCAACTCCTTATTTGGTTGGTTCAATTTCCACTGAACTGGAAGCTGAGAATTCCCCGTGGCCACTTTGGGCTTCTCATGCCTTTGGATCAACAGATCAGGAAGGGTGTCACTGTACTGAGTGGTGTGATTGACCCAGATTACCAATAAGAAATTGGACTGGTGTTATATAATGAGGGTAAAGAAGAATATGTTTGAAATCCAGGAGATCCCACAAGTGACCACCCTAGTGCTTGAAATGACATCATCTAAACCCTCAAAACAAGTTCCCTGGCAGTAGATTTGTCCAATGTAAGGTATTGTTTCTTAATGGCTGGTTCCTCAGGCAATGATTGTCGATCCAAGTTAAAAAAAATAAAATCCAAGGGGAATTCAATTTTTTTCTCTGTTTATCATGCATTATTTGGTTTTGTTGTTACCTATAAGTTCACATTCTCTCTCTCTCTCTCTCTCTCTCTCTCTCTCTCTCTCTCTCTCTCTCTAAAGAGAGAGAGCATGAGAACTCTTTTGTCTGGTTCTTTTCTTAAAAAAAAAATTTGGAGATGTGATGTTGGTAACTGGTAGACTGCTAGCCACAAGGTAAGTGGTTTAAACTCCTCAGCTGGGCTTTGAGAGAAAAGTAACAAAAGAGTACTCTCTCTGATCCATTAAGGATGTATAGCCATGGAAACCCTCTATCAATGGCAGTGACTTTTGAAAACATGGGATAGGAAGACAACAGAATTTTCCATGAATAAAGGAGGATTTAATTTTTTGTGAGTGTGAATATATAGTCTTTTTAATATCTTTCCTGAGCCATCAAAAGAGAAGCTTGCTAACATACTTGATATGCCTAAGAGACACCACAAATGGTATAATGGTCCAATCAGAAGAGAAATACTCCTTATGTTTGACTCAAGCAGTTTGACCTACAATCCATTTGAAAAGGTTGAACAGACGCCTTCAATTTAAGAGCTGAAAGTAGCTTTTGATATCTTGTTTTCTGGTAGTTTAAGATGTCCTGAGCAGAAGATCACCTCAATGCCGGAGACTCAGCTCCAGTCCTCTTACCCATATGTACTTTGGATTTGTTGTCAACTTTCTTGCTTTTATTACTATTTTTTAATGATAAACTTTTATTTGCATAAAGAATTTGTGGCTTTAAATATGTTGGTAAATATTGATTTATATCAGGTGTTTAGTTAAGAGGTAAGCAAAGAAAGTTTATGTTCCTGTGCAAAATCAATCAGCTTCATAGCCACGCATGTAGGTAACAGAACTTGTTGATAGAATGTAAAAAAAAAAAAAAATGGATAAAATACTTTGCATCACTTGATCAAGGTAGGAGAGTGTTGTATCAATTGGAAAGGCATTTTTTAAATCATATTGAGCCTGAAATAATCAAATTTGGAATCCTATTTGCATCTTATCACAGAAGAAAGAGGCCCAGATGTTAATCAGATTGGCATGCCATGTTGTTCCTGTAGTATGCACTTTTGAGGTCCCTCTCTCCTTCCACATGGATTCCGGTGTCTTTTGAAGTCTTTATTTTTTCCACATCATTATTAACAGTTTGCTCCCAGACAAGGGATCTGGACCCTTTATTTCTTGAATGTGTGAAATTTCCTACCCACTGACAAACACACACCATAAAAGGGTATGATGACAGCCAAACTTTTTTTTCATTAAAAAAAAATACACTTAAGCAACAGAAAGAAATTGACCATTGTATTGAAGAAGATATTGACAGCCATGACACAAGAGGGACACAGATAACCAGACATGCTGTCAAAGTCAACTTGAAGAGAGGTTCTTTAAAGTTGGAGAGAAAACAGCCTTTGTCATGTGGAATTCAGAGTAGTTCTTAGAGAGAGCAGGTATCCAGCCTGATCCAGAAAACCTGTCATGGCCTGAAGACTCCATCTTTCATCGTAATTAAATAATTTCTGATTTTTCCATATTTTCTATGAATGCTATGACTTTTATTATGTCTGGTGCCACTTAGTGTGTCTCTATACACACGGAGACATTTTTTATTACTTGCTTATGGAAAAAAGTATGAGAAACATGTTATGTCACTCAAGAGTTTGTAGAAGTAGCAATTTTCAATCCATGTAATATTATATCTAACTAGAAAACAATCAGCTTGGAGCTTTTCTTGCTGACTGGGATAGTGACATGATTGTGATACCAGCTGGCTTTGTCACACTGAATGACAATTACACGCATGCCCCATGATACCTGATGCTCACAGAGCATAAAGAGAAAGGAAAACAGTGATCTTAGGTCCAGGAGGGAAGGCTATAACCACGGACAAAGTAAGCAAATAGAAATCCAGCTAATTGAAAGGGAGGGTAGTTAAAATTTAGCAACATTGAATTGGGAATAGCATCAATGTCAAAGGGAATTTGAATTTCACTGGGTGATTGAAAAATAACATAGTGCAATCATTTCTTTCCCAAATTTATGGCACCAAAAATAAGCTACACATTAATTTCCCCTGTGTCTTAAATGGGAGCCATTGAATATACAGGTTTCAAATGAGTTTGGATAAAAGCTATTATTCTCTAACATCAGAAATATATTTTACTATTTTGCATGTTTTCACAGTGACATTATAGGTACATTAACATGAACACTAGTGGTTTCTGTTTGATAATTCAAAGTATCTGGTTGTTTTTGTTGTTGGTGGTGGTGGTGGTGATGTTTGTTTATTTGTTTGTTTGATACCATGTCTCCCCACCCTGATGCCCGAAAACCAGTAATAATAAGACTTAAGATTTTTAAGATGAGAAATCATATACATATATTTAAAAAATGCTACACAATGGTGAGTGGTGAGTTAAAGCTGAAAACATAAAATTCCTTCCTTGTATGTTTCTTTGGTTCCCTTTATGCATTGGACTGTGATCTATATGGTCACCAGTTCAAAACCACCCGAATCTCCACCAGAGAAGGCCTGGCCTTCCTACTCCCCTACACAGGTAGAGTCTCAGAAATGCACAGGGGTCACGCTGAATCAGCAATGTCTCGATTGCAGTGAAATGAGGTACTGGCATATAGTGGAGTAATCTTGGGCATAGGATTATGAGAGTCTGTGTTCAAGCCCATCTCCTGCCACTTCATCACCAGGTGATTTTGTGGTGTCACCTTGGGCCTCTTTTACTTTTTCCGCTATCTCAATGAGGGCAGCACCTTCCTATTTCAGTGCCTGGGTTATGGGGAAATCCTATGTGGGGAGCCATTGCAAAGCACAGCACAAAACGAAAAGTGCTAAGCAAATAATCAGGAGGGCCATACTCTCAACTACACATTTCTCTTCCCCCAAACCATGAATCCTATGTGACCTTTTAATATTCTGGGGAAGAAAATGAACCATGAATCAACCACTTTCTCACAGACCATTCTTACCTGAGTGGAGAGTGGGCCGCAGAGGAAGAAGTGCTGAGTGGGAGCCTCAGTACCCAAACTATGCTTTTAACTGACTAGTTGTATGCTGATTACAGTTCTGAGTCTGTTTCTCTCTTCTTACTCAAACGTGATGACAGTGTAGTCTCTATGTCCTTATGAATGTGAGAACCTGTCCTGAAAGTTTCTGTTCACATTTATCCCATCTCCTTCCCATTGGGACAACTGCATCCCACACTTCACCTTCTACCTCTTTTTTCTTTTTGGCTAACTTTAGCAAGGTCTTCAGGACTCAGCTTAGATGTGACTTCTTCAACGATATCCTCTCACATCTTTCCTCCCAAACTCAGGTGATTCAAGTAGGTCCATTCACAGTTTCTGAAGATGCTGTGTCCATCTAGGTGATTGAATTCTGCTGTGTAATATGTATTTTACCTCAACTTCAGTTGATGGCCCATGAAGACCATGTCATGTGTTATTATTCGGGGGTCTGGCAATTTGTAGATTCTTGATATTTCTTGAGTCATGGAATGGGTAATATATGGTAAAAGTGTCAGAATAAAAAAGAATATGCAATATAAGAGGTTATTCTTTGAGTATAGTTATAGGAAGATGAGGCATTTGTGTAGTCAAAGAGACCTCTTTTTGAAAGAAGGAGAAAAACTATGCAGCCATTTCTGTATGCTTCTAGGAGCGTCATTGAAGTTCTCTGTAGCTTAACTTCTCACCCCCCAAAAGGGAGCTCTGCATTCACCCATGATCCAATGTCACTGAGGTCCATTTTGGAACCATCTTATATCTGGTAACTTAAAAATAATAAAAGTATGTTATTTATTTGGGGGGTGTAGATTGATATGTGTTAGTAATCAAGTGCATATGTTCACACCAGGTCTTGTCTAAGCGCTTTAAAGCTCAACAATATTTTAAATAAACTACAGGGTTGCCATCTAAAGCAACTTCCTTCATTCACTTATTTATACTGGAGTTGTGGGTGGCAAGAAGGGTTATGAGGTTGCCTATTAACTGAGCATGTGGAGAGTTGAACGCACCCACAGATATCTCAGTGGAAGGCTTGACGATTCGTTTCTGAAAAGGCACAATTCTGAAAATCCTCGGAGGCACAGCTCTAGTCTACAAAACAGGGATCCAGTAGGACTCTGAACTAACTTAGGGCATTAGACCTATGCTCGGGAACTTTACACCAGTTCTGTAGAATCATTTTAAAGGGGAATTATGTTAATTTGTATCCTATCATTTCGAGTAGTGGTTCTCAACCTTCCTAATGCCATGACCCTTTAATACAGTTTCTCATGTTGTGGTGCCCCCCCTCCCCCCGCCATCATATCATTAATTTCATTGCTACTTCATAACTGTAATTTTTCGGTTGTTATGAATTGGGCAACCCCTGTGAAAGGTCCATTCGACCCCCAAAGGGGTTGTGATCCATAGATTGAGAACTGCTGGTTTAGAATATGCCTGTAATACCATTATCTGAAAGCAGGGCCCTCTATTTACCCCTCACATCTGCATTCACAATGATGCCAGCCTAGAAAACCCTATGGGGCAGATCTATTCTGTCATATGGGGTAGAGTCAAAAATCCCAGAAGGATACCCAACACTAGCAATGGTTCATGTCTTTCTCCTAGGGAGTTTCCGGGTGGGTTGAAACCAGCAAACTTTGGGTGAACAACAGCACTCTTCATCCTCATATCCCTAGGCCTTCTTATGATGGGCTTCATCCCCATGTTGTCACCTGGATGGGAAGGCAGCCTGGGTTGTGGGCATTGTGTCATTTAGGTGTTTTTCCCTTTATAATGACTCTCGTGTGAGACTGGACTTCTCTTTCAGCTCTACATTATCTTCTGTATGGAATTCTATCTGATCGGAGGACACTTCTGCCTTGAATCATTTGTGCTTTTACAAGCATGTCCATCAACATAGACTATATATTCATTAAAATCAGCATGTGTGGAATCAATGAAAACATACCATGAGTAAGACACGGGGCATTTCCAATCACCCCCCCCCCCACACACACACACACATTTCCTTCTCCCTCTTGGAAGTCAATATCTGTACCCACCTTCCACCCTCCAGCCTTGAGCAATCCTAATCCACATTGGTTTACATGACTATCTTTTCTTCTGTGGTGCAAGGAAATATCTTTCTTTGGCTCCTCTACTCATGTCACTGTAACTCCCATATCTGGATCGGGGCATGTAAAACATGAATAGTGGGCATTGGTCTGTGGTAGTTGCCACCCCCCAGACTTTAAGACTGAGTCTCAGTCTTCCAGAAGAGCGAGAGATCCCCAGACCATTGGGAATGGAGTGTGTTCCAGATCTCTGCCTCAGGTGGTAGAAGCTGAGACCAGGGGCACCAGAGACAGAGGCCAGGCATCTCGGAGGTGGGACAGAGGACCAGGGATGAGTCTGTGACACAGAGTCTCCCACTGACTTCCCGGCTACTTCATCCCTTGCTTGCATCTTGCGTCCACATACAGAACAACGTGGAACAATGACAGTATCCTTGATCTTTCTTGACTCTGTTTGGCGGGACACTGTCAGCTCCTCTCATCAGGACACTTACCTGAGAAGATTGTCTATGACTTCTGTGTCACCATTGCAGTGAAGGATCCAGCCCAGAGTAGGCGCAGAGAGTTAGGAAAAACAGTTCTGTTGGAATAGGAAAAGGAAGAAGAGATTGTGGAGCCATCCCTGACCCCTGCCTCCTGGCCACAGGGAAACTAGAGGACAAAAAATAGGGCCACCTTGATGTCATTTCCTGTATCTTGAGTCTAAAATTGAAATTTTTTTTTGTGTGTGGGGGGTGGGAGGTGGGGGGTGGGGGGAGACCAACTCTGTGACTGAGAGAAGAAAAGGGCAACATGAAGTCACTTAATTAACTAAACTTCAGTTCTGACAAGTCCAATTTTGGACAGGCATGGGTATATCGGAAGTCCTGGGTTTGTTAGTCACTTTTCGATTTGGTTAACAAAGTCCTAATACTCTGGTTTTTATTCAGATCATATAAATCTTTCACTTTTCACCAAGTCCTATAACACTGAAGTAAGACTTGCATGGAGAGATTCAATCCCGAAAGATCCTGGGAGAGGTGTTCAAAGGTTGGAGTTTGTAGCGGCTTTCCTAAGGCATGTTTTCTGCTTCTCCCTTAAACTCTAGCCCAGGTACTGAACCATCAACAAATGCCCTCAGGGCTCTATTGGTTCTGTGCTGGATGCCCGCTGACCAACTGCTCTGCAAGAGCACAAGGGGGCTACTTGTTTCTGCAAAGACTCCGAAAAGTCTCAGAAACTGTGGGTAGTGCTGCTGTGAGTCACCATTGGCTGGCTGCCCACTGGTTTGAATTTTTTGTTTGTTTGAACCTTTTAAGTGGGGCTCAGGTCTTCAATGCTTTCATGTTCATTATTCAGAAGTGAGATAGATGATGATTTTGTGCTAGTCCTAGAAACTTAAGAGATGTAAGATCTTTTTTTTTTCTGGATTTTTGAGCTTATTTGAAGGAGCCAGAAGGATGTAGTGGGTTACAGCTTGGACTGCTCATTGAAAGTGAGCAGTTGGAATCCACCAGCTTCTGTGAAGGAGAAAGGTGAGTTTGACAGAGCTCCAACTCTTCATTCTCATTGGACTGCAGCTCCATAGTGAGGACCAGGGCACAGTTGACTTGGTATGGCTGAGAATCAAGTATGACTGGTGAGCTATTTGCAAACAGATTGTAGTGAAATTTTCTTGCTAGTATTCTATGCTTAGAACTCCCTCCAGAAATATGCATTAAATTTCTCTCTACATATATTTGTATTCTGGATAGTTGACTGAAAGCTATTGCTGTGCTGTCATTTGTTTGTTTATTTAGATTCTCCGTGAAGTAGTAAGGCTTCTGGATAGAGGAATGACTTGGTGTATGCCTCTTCTCCTCAAGTATCTCCTGGAGATGAAGAAAAATAGATTTCTAGAAATCAGAAGGGCCTGTTGGACACCAGTAGTATGACTTCTTCCTACAGGTTGACATTTTGCTCAATGGTGGACTTGTGGCCAGTTTCAAAGTAGGGTTGGCATGTGCCTACGTAGGGCTGTGTCACATGCAGGACACTTTCTGACTTCCAGCACTACCATTTTCATCATGATGTTCACTGTGGGGGGTGGGGGGAGAGTGACTTCTCACTTTGTAGTGCCCAACATGCTCCCTTTCTTCTCTCTCTGGAGGTTTCATCAGCCAATCCTAACTTAATTTAATCTGCTGGGTAGGAATCTCGGCAAATATAGTTTGCTGAAAGCCTTCAGTGACTTCTTCTCGGCCAGCTCCCACATTTTTTTTAATCTTCCATAGGCAAGAACTATACGTATGCAGATTATTAGGAAGAGGGAAACGTAGTATCTGAAAAAGGTGGCATGCTTAAAAGGCACCAGTAGCATTAGTGTCATGTATGAAGCACCCATTTGTGTCAACTGTGCAGACCTTTCAATGGAAAATTGTACTATGCTACCTTTTAAAGTATGAAATGCTAATTTGGGATTTACAGTTTTTGAACTGGAGGGCTGCATTTTGCATGGGATTTTGTTTAATTTCCCAGAGAAAAAAGGCATTTGAAACACAACTGCCTACAGCCAACTGTCAACAGAAATCAACTGTAATAGCACGGGGCCTGTCACTGATGTATGTGGTGATGTGGTAATCTTCTCAATTTAGCTGGATATTTCTTCGTTGCACAAAATAGCTGAAAGTCTTGCTAGGCATTTATGAATATCGGGAGGTATTATTAGGCCGATAATGGGGCCAGATTAAGGAAGTAGACACGAGTTCAGAGTGTCAGTTAAAGCGACACAAAACGGGATGGCACCTGGCCCTCGTTATCAGCGACTCTTCATGTTTCAGGTTTGCTGTAGATCTCGGCGATCGCATGCTGGGTTCCATCTGCTGTGAAAGTGAATTTCTGGGTAAAAAAATAAAGTTGTTATTCTATTTTTTCCACCAGAAATCTGTTTTTGTTTATCAAGAGGGTGAAATAATAATAACAAAAAAAAAAAAAACCTCTCTGGAAATGTAACTGAGGAGGACAGGCTGGGGAATGCTCCCAGCGTATAGCACGCCTTCTCTCCACTCCACATGGAGACTTTGTGGTTGGGGGCAGCCCCAGTATCACCCAGGCCAGCGCTGTCTACCACTGTGAAGAAGGGAGTTTCTGTATTTTTTGCGGTGGAAACCTCTCTTGATTTTCAATAACAACTGGCAAGTTCAAGGCAAATAAAATGCTACAAGCAACCTGCTTTCTGGGAAGATACGATGTTGGTGATTTTTATTACAGTTGAAACATGGCATTGATGAAGCTTCTTTCTATCAAAAGATCACTTAGAATTAAGTGATTAAGTTTTTTTTCTGTGGTGGTAGAGTTCTTGTTTTCCCTTCTTGCTTGCTTTGTCAAGCTGTGTAAGTGTGGTCGTTAGGTGTCACTGGGTGGTTTCTGATTCATCCTGACTGCTCCACAGAGGGAAACATGGCTGCCCAGTCCCGTGACAGCCTCACCATCATTGGTTTCTTGAGTCCCGCTTTACACCCCATCTCTCGGAGGGCCTTTCCCTCCTTTGCTGCCCATCTACATGTTATTGTTGTTGTGTATTATTGTATTATATCGGGGCTTTTCCAGCTCCTATCAAAATCCATACATAGATCTAGTGTCAAACACATCTTTACAGGTGTTGTCATCATCTTTTTCCAAGCATTTTTTTTTCTACTTGAGCCCCTGCGTGCCCCTCTACTTTATGAAGCACGACCCCCTTCTCCAGGGACTGGTTGTTCCCAAAGGACACAGTCAAAGTCTGTAGATGATATCTTGCTATCTTGGCTTCTCAGGACCTTTCGGGCTGTATTTCTTCCAAGACAGATTTACTTGTTCATCTTTCCAGGCAAAGACACTTTCAATGTTCTTCCCCAGCACCTCATTCAAACACGTGGATGGTTTTCTAGCCTTCCTTATGCAGTGCTCAACTTTCATGTGTGTATGAGGTGACTGAAAATACCATGGTTTGGTTCAAGTGCACCTAATTCTCAAAGTTACCTCCTTGCTTTTCAGCACAGTAAACGGCTCTTGTGCAGCAGATTTTCCCAGTGCTGTGTGTCCTTTCATTTCCTTGCGACTGCTTCCATGAGCACTGATTGTGGATCTGTGCAGGGTGACATCCTTGACAACTTCAATCTTTTCTCACTTAAGGTGAGCCATCATCAAAATGTGTGGGCACCACCTCTTAGCTTCATGGTCTTAGGTAAGTTTCTTAGTCTCAGCTTTCAGGTACCAACATCTCTCACCTTCAAGTTGAATTACCATAGAAGCATTTTGAGAGCAATAAATTGCTCACCAGATGAAACAAGTACACAGATGAAACAAGTGCCTGGTATATATGTGTGATGCAGGTGACTTATTATTATTGCTATGACGGCAAGCAGAATTTTTATTCCTAGAAAGGACAAATGCCCAAAGACTAGAAAGAGAAGTATACTAGTAGATATACTTCATAATCAACTTTAAAAGATATAGATGTTCTTATTAAACACAGATGAATATGATGTACTCAGATGAATATTCAGTTACATACAAATTTCTGGGAGCATTTATATGCTTGGAAGGACTTGGCCATACCCTGCCCTATTTCATGTGCTACCTGCCCACTGCCTTTTGCTCCAATCTCTGTCTTTCTGTAGCCTCTGCCTCCAACAAGACTCTGGGTTTATTTCCATCACTGCCAGCCTATGATACCGAGGATAGACCTGCGTTAGAGCTTTAATGGAGAGGTGTGGCCTGAACTCAGCAAACCTCAAACCCAAACTCTTTGCCATCAAATTGAATCTGATCATAGACACCCTAGAGAGTGGGGTTTCCCCTGCAGGGATTCCAAGACTATCAATCTTGGAATCACACAGCCTCACCATTCTTGGTTGAAGCAGCTAGGAGGTCCAAATCCACAAACTTTGAGCAGCCAGTTGATTGGCCACTGCACTACCAGCCCCCCCTTCCAGATGGACGGTATTCATCAGCATCCTGAGTGGTTGTAGAACACAGAGTTTTGGTGGTTTGGTTGTTTAAGGACTTGGCTATGAACCAAAAGGTTGGTGTCTCAAACTCACCAGTTTTGCCATGGGAAAAAAAAGTGGCAGTCTGCTTTCATAAAAATTGCAGCCGAGGGAACTCTGTCATGGTAACTAGGACTCAGAACCCACCTGATGGCAAACAACAAACAAAATGATGTCTGCTCTTCATTTTCAGAAAACAACATTTTAAATATATTTAAGTTCCTGAGTTTTTACTTAAAATAATTTCAAATGATGAATAATGAGGCCATTATCCAAAGTTTTACCTTCTGCTATGAGCGTATATCAAGTTCATCTTGACTCATAGTGAATGACCCTAGACCAGTGTTTTTCAGTCTTCCTCATGCTGTGACCCTTTAATAGAGTTCTTCATGTTGTGGTAACCCCCAACTATAAAATTATTTTCGTTGCTACTTCGTCACTGCTATTTTGCTACTCTTATAAATCTGGCAACCCCTGTGAAAGGGTCATTTGACCCCCCCCCCCCAAAGGGATCATGACCCGCAGGCTCAGAACCATTGCCCTGGAAGGTAAAATAGAACTGTCTCTTGGGTTTCTCAAAGCTGTGATTGTTTCCAAAGTGGATTGTCATGTGCTTCTTTTTCAGTGCATCTGGGGGACAGACAACCCTGTGGATAATAACAACTTATGGATCACAACAGAGCTAGAATTCCAGACACTGGGTTGTGCTTGTGTAGAACCTGTATGTAGGACCCACGGGGAGTCCTTCAAACAAAATGAAGGCAGGCTGCATGGCTTCAAATCAGGAAAATATAAACCGAGGTTCAATCCTTTCATCACACTTACCCAATCTGGATACTGAGAGAACCATCTGAAGCACTGACTGTACGAAGAAGAACAGGGCATAAGAAACAGAGGGAGACTCATTAGCAACCTGCAACATGAAGGTGACACAACTTTGGTTGTTGAAAGGGATGAGAACTTAAGCAATCACTTATAAAGATCACAGACAGCTTTCAATATAGACTACACCTTAAAGTAGAGAATAATAATAATCCTCACAACAGGACAAATAAGCACCATCTTGAAAACCAGAGAAAAGCTTGAAGTTGTCAAGGACTTTATTTCACACATCTTCACAATCAATCCCTGGTGGCAGGAGTCAAATAGATCAAGCGATATATTGCAATGGGGCAAGTCTAAGGCAAACGACCTCTTTTAAGTGTTACCAAACAAAGATGTCACCTTGGTGACTGAGGTGCCCCTGACCCAACTTAGGGTATTTCAATCTCCACTTGAGCATGAGAGAACTGGAAATGAATAAGCTAGAGTTAAGAAAAAGTGATGCTTTTTTATGATGGTGTGGTTAAAAATATTGAATATCCTATGATCTGTAAGAAGAATATACAAAGCTGTGCTTTGTTATTGAAGAATACAGGTGGGATGTTCCTTAGAAAGGGAAATAGTAAACCTCTTTTTACGTACTTTGAACATGTGATCAGAAGGTACCCATCCCTGGAGAAGGGCAGCTTACTTTTACAACAGAAGATAAGAGGGAAAACAAAATGACAACTCTCAATGAGACGGGTTGGCCCTGGCAGAGACAATGAACTCAAACACAGAAATCCTGGTAAGTATAGCGCAGGACTGAACAGTGTTGTTGTTTTCCTCCTATTATTCTGCTGAGCATAAGGCTGCTATGAGTCAGAAATGATTCAACGGCACTTAAGAGAAAGAATATAAAATTTCAATTTTAAAAGAACCAGTGCCTATTTAACTAACCTAGATCAGCACTCAAGAAATGTCGTAGTTGTTTTAGTCATAGGAAGAGAAGTTTAGTAGGCGAGCGAGGATCACCAGTAATAGGAGGAGAAATTGTAGTATTAATATCAGCAACAAGGGTAATTCATATTTATAGACAGTGTTTTGTTCTATTGTATATTATCCACTATTAATGGGAATGGATTTGAGGGTTCTAACCACTTAGTTATGAAGCATGTACAAGTTGTCCACTTTGGAGGAATTTGCTCCTGAAAACCTTATGAGTAGCACCAAAACATTGTCAGATATTGAAGGCCTAAGCAGAACATTGTAAGAGGTAGTCCCTGAAAGCAGAAGGCACTCAGAATATGACGGAGAGAGGACTGCTTCACAAAGAGATGAATGAAGTAAAGTCTGGGGATAGAGTCCTTGGGATCTTGGTTGGTTGGTGGGGGCATGACTCAAAATGGGAAGGAAAAAACTGGATAAAAAACAATAAAAAATAGAACTTGGAATGTGTGGAGTATGAATTTAGGAAAAATGAAGACATCAAAAATGAAAACTAAGGCATAAAACATTGTTATCTTATGTCTTAGTGAGCTGAAATGGACTGGTATTGGCCCTTTGGGATCATAAAATCATATGGCATACTATGCTGGGAATGGCATAATCATGAGGAATGGTGATGCATTTTTCACTAGAAATGACTTCAAGATCTAGTTTGGAGGACAATAATGGCTGTGATTGAATTATATCTAGCTATCTTACAGGAAGCCCAATCAATGCAGCTGTTAGTCAAATTTATGCACCAACTACAAAACCTAGTGATGGAGAAACTGAATAATTTTTGCCAATATTTTCAATTGGAAGTCACGTTCAAGATGTCTTGGTAATTATTATTAGCCATAGGAATGCTAAAGTTTGAAAAACAAGAAAGGATTGGTAGTTGGAAAATATGGTCTTGTTGATAGAAATGAAGCGGGATATCACACAATAGAATTAGGCTAGAGCAATGACTTGTTCATAGCAAATATCTTTTCAGCAAAGCAAAGAGGAACTATACATATAGGTTTCTCCAGAGAGAATATAGAGAAATCAAGTTGACTACATCTATGGGAAGAGACAAGGGAGAAGCTCAATATCAACAGCTAGAACCAGGCCCGGGGATGACTGTGGTATAGACCATCAATTGCACATATGTAAGCTGAAGCTGAAGAAAATTAAAAACATATCCGTGAGGGGAAAAATACAAACCTGAGTTTTTCCAACTGAATTTTGAGGACCATCTCAATAATAGATTTGAAACATTGGTCACAAATAACAGACGAGCCGATTAGCTGTACAATGACCTCAGGAATGTGATTCATAAAGAAAGCTAAAGGTCATGCAAAAGACAGGAAAGAAAGAAAAGATCTAAAGGCATGTCGACATAGCCTCTGACATTTTCTCTTAATCTAAGATACCTAAGGCAAATCAAAGAAATAATTAAGTCAAAGGGATAAATGGAAAATTTCCAAAGGAAGCTTGAGAAGACAAAGTAAAATGCTATAATGAAATGCGCAAATACAGAGACATAGGGAAAGAAGAAAGAGCACTCTCAGCATATCTTAAACAGCAAGAACTAAAAAAAGTCAATCTTCAAGTTGCAATATAGAAATATTATGTAGGGAAAATATAAAATGATTCATGAAGCATCAATAGACAATAGGAAGAATACATAGTGTCACTGGACCAAAAAGAACTAGTTCACAATTTCAGGAGATAGCATTTGAGTAAGACCAATGGTACTGAAAGAAGTTCAGCATGCAATGGAAGCATTAGTCAAAAACAAGACTCCAGAAATTGGTGGAATACAAATGGAAATGGTTTGACAAGCTGATGAACCACTGGAATCACTCATTTGTCCATGCCAGGAAATTTGGAAAACAGCCACTTGTCCAACCGATGAGAAGAGATCCAAAATTTTACCCATTTCAAAGAAAAGTGGCTCAACAGAAAGCTCAAATAGGAGAATAATATCATTACATGCAAGCAAAATTTTGCTGATGAACCATTTAATGAAGCTTGTAGCAGTTCATTGACAGGGAGCTGCCTGAGTTTCACACCAGATCCAGAACAGGATCTGGAATATTCTTGCTGATGTCAGATGAACTTTGACTGAAAGCAGAGAGTATCAGAAAAATGTTTACTGCAGTTTTTACTTATACCAAGGTGTTTGATTGTGTTGATCATAAACTATCTTTATAACTGATCTAACAGGTAACATCATGATAAGTGGAGAAAAGTTGACATTGTCAAGGATTTTATCTTGCTTAGTACTACAATCAATGCGCATGGAATCAGAAATTGAGATCAAAGAATGCATTTTATTGGGTAGCTCTGCTGCACAAGACCTCTTTAAAGTGTTGGAAAGTAAGAATACTTTCAGGACTAAGGTAGACCCAACTCAAGCCATAGTATTTTTGGTTACCTAATATCATGTGAAAATTTGACATCAAATAAGGAAGTTCAAAGAAGAATAGGTATATTTGAATCGTGGTGCAAGAGGAGAATATTAAAAGCACCATCCATTGTCAAAAGCACAAACAGATCTGTCTTGGAAGAACTACAGCCAGCTGCTCCTTTAGAGGTCAGGAAGGTGAGACTTTGTCTCACACATTTTGGACATGTCTTAAGGAGAGACTAGTCCCTGGAGAAGGCCATCATGTTTGGTAAACCAAAGGGGGAACAAAAAAGAGGCAGGATCTCGACAATAAAGATTGACACTGTGGCTGAGACAATGCGCTCAAACTGCAAGAATGATCGTGAGGACGGCACAGTACTGAATGGTGTTTTGCTCTGTTGTACCTAGGACTATTATGAGTTGGAACCGACTCAGTGATACCTGGGAACAGCCACAACTACAAAGTCAGCAGGTCAAACCTACCATCTGCTCCTTGGGAAAAAGATGAGGCTATCTACTCCCAGAAAGATTTAGACCCAAAGGCCCTTGAATCTCCTACCTGCTCTTCCAGTGTTAAATTCTAGACTTAATACTTTTCTTTTTTTGGGGGGGGGGCATCACTGTCCTCTAGTGGGAGTGGGAGGCCCAGCCTTGCTCCTGGAGAGCTGCTGCTGGATTTGAACCGCCAAACCAGTGGGCCGCAGTCCCGCACTCAACCACTACGCCACCGGGGCTCAGCCCCACTAAAGACTTTTCATGAACAATGAAACTGTCAATATTGTTGTTGTTAGGTTTCATCAAGTTATGACCATCGTGACCTTATGAACAACTGGTCCTATGCCATCCTCCTAATTGTTTCTATGCTGTGTCTATTGTGCTCAAACACATGCATGCATCTCCTCTAAAGCCTTTCTCTTTTTCATTTCCTCACTACTTTACCAAACACGAGGTCCTTCTCTTATTCAGGGATGGATATGTCCTGAAAACATATCCAAGGTTTCTAAGATGCAGTCTCACCCTTCTTGCCGAGACCGATTAATTTGTCCTTTCCATATTCTTCACCAGCACTGCAAATCAAGTACATCAGTTCTTTGGTCTTGTTTCCTGGCTGACCTGGAAAATACCACAACTTGGATCAGGCATATTTTAGTTTTTAAAGTAACTTTCTTGCTTTTTAATACTCTGAAGAGGCTTTGTACAGCAGATTTAACCAAAAGAACGCTGCCTTTTGATTCCTTGACTGCTGCTTCCATGGGCATGGATTTTGGAATCAAGAAAGTCAAATTTGTTGACAATTTCAACTTTTTCTCCATTATTATCATGTGATGTATTGTCCACTTGTGAGGATTTTGGTCTTCTTTACGGTGAGTTGTTATCCATACTGAGGTCTGAAAACCTTGATCTTCATCAGCAAGTGCCTCAAGTCCTCCTGCCTAGCAGCAAGCAAGGTTGTGTCATCCACATATCACAGGTTATTAATAAACCTTCCTCCCATCCTGATACTGTATTCCTCTTCATATAAGCTGGCTTCTCTGATGATTTCTTTAGAAGATCAACTGAATAGTATGGTGAGAGGATTCAACCCTGACGCATACCTTTCCTGACTTTAAACCATGCAACACTCCTATGTCAATACTTAGTAGAAGAGAAAAAAACTACCATTATTATCTAATTGCTTTTTATTTTTAGAAATCACCTGGTATTCAGTATTCAGGTTTTCCAACAATTTTGATGGAAATGTGTACCCAAGTTGGGGAAACGAAGTGTTACTTTCTTTCCTTTATCACTTCCTGCTAAAATTGTATAGTAAATTTCAGAGGTAGACAACCCCTTGAGTCCCCATGATGAGAAGTAAAGAGATTACTGCTGGATATCTTGAAGATCATTGAATACCCAGAATAAACCTCCTACAGGATACTAGACCAATAACTGCAAAATAAAAGTGGGATCTAGAGCATTGGAGAGGGAATACACCATGCGCAAGGTTGCAATTATGAAGCAACAGAATTTATTGAGCATGGAAAACTCTGTCACTAAATAAATGAACAGTCCTCTTGAGTCCTTCTCTGGATGCCACACAAGTGGTCTCAGTAGAAACTTTCTCTTCTTTGGAACTTTTATTTTTTTAAGTTAGAAACAGACACACTAACACGTCAGCCTTTTGATGGCAAAGCATCCTGAGTGATTTCACCAGAGAGGTGAGTGCTGACTGATTATGGTGTTCTCCTGAGGGTACCCATCTTGCATCCAGGTTGGTTCTCAGTTAGGACACTTCCATTTTCTCTTGACTGGGCACTTGAGTGTGGTGATGAAGATGTGATCACTGCCACTCCCACTGTCCACCACAAATGACATGTCCTGAAATAACTGTTGCAGACGAAGTGATAAATCCCTCCTTCTGCCCCATTCTATTTCATGAGAAAATGTTTATCTAGTTCTCTCTATAGAGTAAGGTGAGAAGAGTGTGCTAGACTGGTATCCATTTCTTGTTTAATGACTTCAGCAGTTTCTGATGTTAGCCATCCATTTATTCAACAAGTATGCAACTGGGACATATATGACACCGCAGACCATCAACAATACAGCAGTAGACAATACAGGCCAGGTGTTGTCCACATGAGATTACATTCCAGCAAGGGAGCCAGGTCATCAATAAGTAAATATAAGTAAATGTGGTAATTATAGATTGTGATTATACACCGTAAAGAAACATAAAAGAGAGAAAAGATGCTGTGAAGGGGCTGAATTTTGTCTCTCCAAAGTATGTATTGGAATCCTAGCCCCTATGTCTGTTGCTATAATCTTATTTGGAAAGGTTTTCTATGCCATGCTTATAGGACCATCTTAGGGTCAAGTGTTCCCTAAACAGAATCATTTTTAAGTTATATTAAAAAATGACTAGACACAGCAATAAGTACAAACTAAGGAAGAAAAGCAGATATGGAAGAGGGATATGGGGGTTACCAACACGAAGATTAGGATCTTCTTCCCCAGAGCTGACAGGTAAAGTGTGAGAACCTTCTCTCAGTTGGTGCCCTGAGTTTAGACTTCTACTTCCTAAGCTAGGAGAATATATATTTCTATTTCCTTAAGTTGTCCACTTTTGACATCTGAATTATAGCCAACCTACCTAAGACACACACACAATTTCTTGGGGGAAAGACATTATGTCCATTTGCTGCTTGCAGACCATCTCCTGCTCACACCAAACCTCCGACATGTCTCAGTCTCCAACACTTAGAAGGGATATGTTTTTTTCAGCCTGACATCTTGGTAGGCCATTGTGATTCCCAGCACTTTCCAAGATGAATATCCTTTTCTGTCCCCTCTATAGACATGTTAGAGTTGCCAATGAGCCCAGGACTAAACAATTCCCTTGGCAGAGATGATTACTATTTTATAAGTCTGGAAACCACAAAGACAAGTAGTTATGTTGGCATTATTAGCATAAGCATCTGTCTTCCCCCACTAGACTGTGAACTCATTGAAGGCAGTAACTCATCTGGTCTTCATGAATTTCATGACTCTTAGCATCATATCATTCACATAGGAGGAGCTCAGTATATTGTTCACAGACACGATTTGACTTTGCACAAACCACAGACCCGTGCCAAAGGTATTAACGAATGAATGTTTGAAGAAAATTAACGAGCAATTAAGATAGAAACGTCAGCACTCTCATGGATTTGGCTGAGCAGATACATTTCCTTACTGGTGAACATAAGGCTTTTCAGACCAATGAATCTGGTATCTTGCAGAACCCTTGCCAACAAGACATGGCAGGCAGGACAGGAAGGAGTATGGTTGAATGCTGATGTTGGCAAGTGGTTTGGCTCCTGAGTCTTTTCTGCTAGCTAGAGCCTGGCTCTTGGTTTGTATGCCAGAAAGGATGAGAGACAAAACTGGAGGGGCTCTAGGGTAAGAGAGGTAGGCACCATTATCACTGGGACATGGTGTTTATGAGGCTGCACCATTGTCCCCACTGAACAAATCCAGGTGCCTGCCTTCACAGACCACTTTCATCAGAGACCTGGCTCCATGTCCCCTTTGTAGGGAACTTCTTGTTTGTACACTGTGTGCTCAGAAGTGGGGATAGAAAGATGAACATCAAGATCCTCTCCCTCAAGTAACAACTATTCTGATTTGAGAGAGAGAGGACTTAACAAGGAGTTAGGAAATAACAGCAGGGTATCATATTATCTTTGCCACAAGTGGTGACCCTTGCACATGAAAATGCACATGTGTCCTTTTACACAGACAACAGACGCACACACACACTCAGAGAAAGAGACAGAAACACATTTGTGCTTTGGAACTCAAGGTAATTCAGAGCAGATTTGGTGGTAGGACTTGGAGATTAATCAGGCTGCAAGAAGGCACAGGCAGATTGCAGGTTAAGAACTAGAAACACATAGAAGAATCATACAGTTTTCCTTTCTGGCCTGGGTTTTTCAGACTATGAAGCATGTACCTGAGAAACAAACAGTGGGGTTCTACAGGTCATTTAGTCATTTAACAAAACTCAGAGTTCATATCATCCAGTCGATTCTGACTCACAGTGTTCCTATAGGACAGGGTGGAACTGCCCATGGTGGGTTCTGAGACTTCAAGTCTTTACAGAAGCAGAAAGCTTTCTCTTGGTCCAGCAGAGTGGCTGGTGGATTCAAATCACTGACCTTGTGCTTAGCAGTCTAACACACTCAGGACTCCTGGAAGGACAAACATTAAAGAAATAGTTCCATAAATGTGAAACTGAAATGGGATAGGAGGCAGTATTGAGTACTGTGAAGGATGTTCTTAGGGGAATTTCCCCTGAGAAGGCTTTCCTTAACTCACCTGGTTTTATTCATCAGCTCCTTGTCTTGGGTCCAAGGTAAAGGGTGAACTACCTTTATTCCCCAAGTCACCCAAGGTCAATTTTTGGTATTTCTGTGTTCTTGCATGTCTATTTAAGTAGACGAGGGCCTATCGTTTCCATTTTATTTACTGTATTATTTTCACCTACCATTATTCATCAGACACACATTCTTCATGAGACTGGGAGTTTAATCACAACTACAATTTCTTCAGTCATTAGCTAGACACAGGAGGATATTTTTAAAGCGCTAGAAAATAAATTTGGGGCATGAACTTAAAAACATAGCTTTTGTGTCGAATGCTTCTATTTTGAATTGGATCTACTTTTACATTAAAATAGAATGCATTGGAGGCAGTGTGGCATGAGAAAAAAAAATGACAGAACTTTGAAATCCTGGGGGTTCTACTTGGAAACCTTGAGTGATGTGTGCATTCTCATTGAGCACCAGGGGCCATCTGTGAAGTGGGGATTATAATGCTACCTTGGTGGAGTGTTTTGTGATGAATATGCAAATCCGAGAGGATAGTGCCTTGTTTGTTGTTGAAGGTGATTGTCATTGAATTGGCTCAGCCTCACATTAACCTTATGTATAACAATAGCCAAAAAAAAATGACTTGGTTTTGCATCATCATCTTAGTCATAGGTTTGTTTGAATCCACTGTGCTATTGTGTCAATCCTTTTTGTTTAAGGTCCCCTGTAATTTTCATTGACCCTCACTTCTGCTTTGTTATTAGTTGTCTTCAAATAGATTATACCTCATGGCAATAATATGTATTCAGAATGCGATTTCTCCATGACTTTGGCAGAAGCGGATTGTCTTCCAAGGAATCTCTTGCTGTATTTGAACTCACAGTCTTTAGGCCAGCAGTGAAGGACATACCATTTGTACTGTCTGGAGATTCCTGACCCTCTACTCTGTCAACGATTCCCTTTGAGCAATTTTAGTCTTTCTTGATGGATATTCCAAGTCACTGAGCAAAATTATTATTGTCTTCACTTCGAGGAGCATGCCTGTTGTATTTCTTCTAAGATTGATTTGTTTATTCTTCTGGCAATCCAGAGCATCGTCAATATTCTCTGCCATCACCATAATTCAAATGTATCAGTTCATATTCCGTCTTCCCTTTTCATTTTCTAACTTCTCAATGCATGTGAGATGATGCAACTTTCCCCCAAGGGAAATGTTTTGCTTGTTTGAAAACTTCACAGAATTCCTTTGCATTAATCGGGGTTCAATAAAGCTTTGTTGTCTTCTTTACATTCAGAGTCTTGGGCCCAATTTTCAGGTACCCACAGTGGAAAAATTGGGTTTCAAGGAATGTAGAAAGGAATTCTTATCCAGAGTTAGGACAGGTGAGGTGCCCAATCCCTAGCTCATAACCAGATACCCTAGAAGAGGGAATGAAAGATGAATGTAGATTAAAATGATTCAAAACATGAGCAGACTCTGCAAGTGTTATGCACAGATGAGTTAATTGTTTTGCCTTAAATATATTTCCTGAAGAACAGAAGCCCGATCACAGCACACATCGTTATGTATTTTAGACAAACAGCACTTTGAATCAAATTATAGTACATGCATAAAATATTAAAATAAGACATTTATAACAAATCTTTCTAACTTAGTGCTCAGCTCTAAAATAGATTTATATGTGGATAAGCAATAGGAGCGATAAATGTGATACTGATACCACAATTTAAATTGCAAATCAACAGGGCATTATGGGAAACAGGAACGCAGACATGAAGTACTGGGGGAAGAGATCCAGCTATGTAATATTTTTAGGTCTTTTGCAAGATACCATTTTGCCATGTCTGTATCTGGGCCTACATTTGATCAATTCCTATTTCTGCCCTGTAGCATAGTCTCTTTATTATTTTGATGTGAAACCTCCAATTAAACAATTCAGTTATTATTTTATTTTATTTTTTGCTTATTGTTAAACTCCTAACAGTGTATGAGGAGGCTATGGAATGTTTGTGGAAGAATCTATTCTATTTCAATTCCATTTCCCCCCCAAACTTTGAAGCCCTTTTGTATAATTGCCTAGAGTCGTCACGTTATTTCAGTCAGGTGAAGGATTTTAGAAGAATGCTATTGTTTTTCGGATGATAGAAGGGACCCTTGAAATGGGTGATAATGTCTTTACTGACACACTGCATTTAGCTCTTCCTACCTTACATGATCTCCATTGTTCCTTCTCTGCAGCTTGGTGGACAATATGTGGAAAATGCCACAATGTCTCAAGAATGATCCTTACCTGAGAACATTAGCGTGCCTAATTTTTTGAAGAATGTTTAGGGTATTAATTATTTATGAGATAAGTGTTGCTCGGCTGGTGAACCTTCTAGAATTCAGGATCCATATCACCTATGCCACATCATCATTTAAAAGCCTTTAGGAAGTCTTGAAAGAATGAGAATGTATTTGGGACCTTTTTAGATCCAATTTGTAAAAGAAGCTCATCCATTGCTCTTAGCTTGGTCAAAGGAATCAAATGAATAGCTATTCGCCCAGAGGATTCTTTCAAGTGTGGGGCAACCAAATGCAGGGGATTGGGCTGGATGGTGAAGGATTTTAAAACAAAAACGCAAACCCACACTCATTGCCATTGAGTATATTCTGAGTCATAACCACTCTACAGGAAAGAGGAGAACTGCTTCTCTAGGTTTGCAAGATGATCACTCAACTCAAAAGTCTACCCTTCTTGGGTTCGGCTAGGCCCTCTAAAGGAACAAATCCATGGACACAGAAATATGTTTGTGTACTATACTGTGGATCTCTCTGTGTGTATGAAGTCAATCAAAGTGTGTATTTAGTCAATGTAGAAGTAGCTAAATCCAGGTCCTGTTCAAGGCCCTCAATCTATCCAATGTTAAGTCGGTAACTTTTCCTTCCTCACATAGCTGCCAGGGTTGATGAGCCAGGAAGCAGGACGACTAACTAAGAAGGAAAGAGCACACAGACTGGCAGAGGCAGAGGCATACAAACACAAGGTCCACAGAGTAGGTTGGTGGCTGAAGATTCAAATGAAACCAAGCTTGGCAGGCAATATGGCGGGCTACCGATAGGTCCCAGAGTTGACAGACAGGTGGAGTGCAGACTCAAGGAAACATAATTGGATGCCAATGAGACAATGCAGGATATAAATCAACAGGAATAGAGAGAGTAAAGAGTCCCTCAAGAAAACTTCCTTTCAATTATACCAGGGCTGAACCTGGGTAAGGAGGGTTGTACTCCTCTCCAATTCTGTTACATCTGTCTGAGTGCCCACAGCAGATTCATTCACAGTCTTGTGGGGAGTGGGGGTGGGGATGGAGGCCAAACTACAAAGAATCCTGGCTGAGCCAAATTAACACAGAATACAGCTATCCCATTTCCCAGTGTATGTCCCAGTTTTAGCCTCTGGACAAAGAAAATCTGTACAACTTAATTTTATTCTCTTATCATCGCTGTATTGAGTGATCAGTATCTGCATTTTTAGTCAAATTCATCAGCCTTTGCAACTCTGCTTATTCTAGGAGCCCTGGTGGTGTAATGACTGTGTAGTGGTTACAGGTTGGGCTGTGAACCTCAAGGTTAGTAGTTGGAATCCACCACCTGTCTGTGGAAGAAAGATCAGACTTTTTACTCCCATAAAGAGTTATGGTCTTGGAAACCCACGAGGGATGTTCTACCTGCCGTATAGGGTCAGCATGAGTCATAATGAACTCAATGGCAGTGCATTTGTCTTTTGGTTTACTGTCCCTATTGTAATCATTTCCAAACATTTTGGAATTAAATGCATTGAAAAGAGTAAAGGAAGAAATTAATAGCTTAATATTGAAGATTTAAGATAGCAAGATGTCATCCAACAATGCCGAAAGACATAACTTAGATCTGTATTATATTCCATTATAATAGCTACTAGCCAAATGTAGCTATTTAGTATCTACATTGTACCTAATTTCCATTTAGGAAGAACTGCAAGTATAAAATGCACGCTGGCTATTGTAGCTTTTATGCAAACTAACAAACATATCTCCATAATTCATTATACTGTTTCATACTAAAATGATAATATTTCAGATTCAGTGGCTTAGACCAAATATGCTATTGAAATTAATTTCACTGGTTTCTTTTATTTTAATATGACTACTGGTCAATTTAAAATAACATATGTGGCTTTCATTATATTTTGACTGAACAGTGCTGAGTTAGATTGATTTAAAATAATGTAACTAACCAGCTTGAAAGCCTTTGGTATTATGGAGTTCACTCTGTTCTTTATAGGATGCCTAAAATTCATTGTAGATGGAGTCCTATTGAAGAATGCCAAGGGATCGTGCTGGCTGAAGTAGCCCCATGGTGAGAACTGCCACCTCATGAGTAATCACCCTCTAATATATCTATTTAATAGGTTTGGATTTTAATAGGGTTTTCCTAAAGCAAAGCTCACCAATTTTATCATTTGCTCCCCAATATGACTGTTATTTATCTCTGTGTGAAGAGTTTCAGGCTTTCCATGAGATGCATTTTCTTGTTTTCCCATATTTCCACATCTCCATTTCTTAAGAGAGAAATGAATTGTAGTTGAATGTGCTTGGGAGAGAGAAAAAAAAAAGCAAGCTCCAGCTTTGCTAGTGACTGGTGCTAGCTCTACCACTCTGACCAGAAGTCTCCTCATCTGTGGAACAGGAACAAGAGCTCACGGCTGATTGATTGTCTATGAGATGCTCACCCCACTTGGGCCCAGTGCAATGAGTTCCCATTAACATCTGTGGTTCATATTCATAGGAGGTCAAGTCTAGACCATTGAACACAAATATTTCCCCACTCCCACTGCATGTCAAGGAAAGCCTTATTTTAATTATGTACAGTTTATATATACACGTATTTATCTGTGCCATGTGTAGAAAGAACCATCTCTAACTTCATGATCTCTGAGCCTCTGTCCTTGCTATCCCCCTCCTCGTGCTCAGATCCTCCTCCTTCCCCTTCCTCTAGTCCCCTGCCTTCAATGTCAGAACCATCTTTCCAAGTTCAGATGCAGTTTCAACTTTTTCATTAAACCCTCTATTTCACACAGCATGAGTTTATCAAGTTTGTACATTTTCCTGCCAGTTTAAAAGGTTTTACTAAATTTTAGTAGTTAGCAGTTTGATGTTTAATTTTAACTGCCTTGTTAAGAGAAAGTATCAAACATTTATCTCCCATTTTAATTTTAAAGTTTATTTTCAAATGAATTTGAGCCTATTATTTTTTTCATCCACTGAGCTACAAATAGTTTGAAAGCAGTGCCCTTGCTTTATAACTATTTTTGCCTCCATATATCTTGCTCAAAAAAATACTTATTGATTCATTGATCGATTAAAGAAGACTTGACTAATGGGAAGTCTTTTAAGGTAGTGGTAATTATTCATGATTGTGAATGATCCAGGAAGAAATAGTGTTTGCCAGGTTTACGAGTCTCTATGGTAAATAATTAGTACACATGTCTCCATTCAAAAGGATCACCACCTTGTAAAATCATGTCACTTACTAGCTTAGTTGAAAGAGGTACCTGAGTTGGCAAAAAGAGGACTGAAATAAGTTTCCATTTCTAGATCTTCTTGATTATTTGTTAAACAGAGAGATGGAGAGATGGAGAGAGAGAGAGAGAGAGAGAGAGAGAGAGAGAGAGAGAGAGAGAGAGAAATGAAATTAGACTATGGAGATGTCTAGTCTTTCCTCAAGAAGACAGTGGGGCGTTGATGCTTTCAAGTGAGCTCAGAGAAGGTTGAATATGACATTCATGCCATTAAAAAATAGTTAGCTGTTCTGGCTACATTCACAAAGAAGTCCCCTAATGCTGCCTTTAATTGGCAGGATCCACACATGTTGTCTGTTTTGTAAATGCACTGTACAAGAGACTAGAGTCGTTCATGTGTCTGCTTATGCTCGCGTTAGGTGACACTACCCCGGAGTCAGAAAACTGGTGTGTTGTACCAGGACATATTTTATGCAGACAATGCTTCCCCTGCCACTCCTCCACTTTTTTTTTTTAAACCCTGAAATATGGTTGATATGGTCCATTGCAAAATGAACCTATATTGGAAATGGCAAAATTGTAATGTAAAATATACCGGGGTCAGTGGGGTGTGATGTTTTTTGCATATATTTTTTCTCCCCTGACCCATGCCATTCCCCTGCATACAGGGGGAAAAAAGCTTCATCTCACACAGAAATGTGATGTCCTTTACTGCCAGAGGCTGTTGCTGTTTTAAATGAGGAAAAAGCACAATGCATGAAGAAGGAAAATTAAAGCATATTCATTTTGGAAATTAGATATGGTGTCAGGAGACTCTCAGAAAATAGCCCTGTTTGAATGGAACTCGGCACTACAAGACAGTTCACTGAACTTTTGACCACTATTTATGCTCTGGGAGCTTTTGAAATAGGGAATAGAGCAAAACACTTTATAGCTGCTTAATAGCCGAGTTCATTCTTCCTTCCTTCTCTCTTTCCCGCCCCCCCCCACCCCCCACCCCCCGCCTTTTCCACCCAGCATTTGTATCTCCCTTTGGTGGATATCAGCTATGCAAACGCCGTGTACTTTATTGGCGGGCCTTTGTTTTAATATTTCGGGGGTGATTCCTAAGCATACCCAAGTGGATCAGAGCCCCCTGACCGTGTAGCCACCGTCCTTACCCTCCCCGGCACAGCCTGGGCCAAGCGCAGAGAGGCAATGGCCCTCCACAGCGGAGGCCTCGGAAGCCCTGGGAGGAACTGGAACTCAATGAGAGATCGTTCTTGAAAGGCAACGAGAAGACTTATGACAGTTCCCAGGGATTCCTTATGCAAAACAGAACAGAGCTGGGGGAGAAGATGGACAAGGTTCTTTGTCGAATTTCTCTTTTCCTATGATTTGGAAGGATAGTTCCCAATCTGTGATCATTCCTGTTCGGCTCCATTGCTTCCCTTCTGCTGAGCATCCTGCACCATTCCGGGGATGGCGATTCAAGGGTTCTTCCGGAAGGATGCACCAGAATTCTGTCCCCTCCCCACCCTCCCCACCACCCTCCCAACGCAGAAAGCACCATCCTAGGGTGAAGTAGCCCAAGAGTTAACCATGAGGAGAGGGTGGGGTCAATTAGCGGTAGCATGAGAAATCCAATTTGTGTTGGTATTAATGAAACGATATGTTGTAACTCTTATGCAGATATGGAGCATGGAGCTAAATATTACAAATTACAGGTTGTGAGTCTGTGTCAGCTTTATTATTGTTATTACTATTAATGCAATGATATCAAACCTAACAGGTCACCATGTTTGCTTAATTTATTTTCTCAGAAAGCTTGGCATTTTGCTTTCAAGTAAAGACCTTGCGTGTGGCCTCTTGGTGCCTGGCCACACTGGTACAGATCGCGCCCGCCTCTTGAGGTTGTCAGTGTCTTAGCAGTCTCCCCTTCTCAGCATTACCAGCCTTGATTCTCACAGGCTACCCTTTGATCCACTCCTCTGCAGACCAGAGGACGTCCTTCCAGTAGGAGGTGATAGAAAATTGAGGATTTCATGGTAGCTCCAGTGGGATGAGGACAGACAGGGGCTGGTGAGAAACAGCTTAACAATGGCATTCGTATGTGCCAGGGAACGTCCACGTGTCTGAATACCGCCTGTGAGTGTCCCTGGTTTGAGAAGGAGGGACAATATGTTCTAGCACATGACTGAGCTCTCTCTAACAGGCTCACATTTGGAAATGATTCAAAGGGGGGTATGTTGCTGTTTTTCCTTTGCTTCAAGCTCTAACTTGGGAGAAAGAAAGAGAGGCAGGGAGAGACCATTGCTTTTCACCTCCCCCCAGCTTTATTCATCACCAGAGGATTCCACCCCCCTACCCCAAGTCCGACCCCCTCTTGGACTGGAAACTTCTCTCCTCTCACTAGCCAGTAACAAACAACCCTTCTGTTCATCCTTATGTCAAGCCTTCCCAACTGCACTAATATGATCTCTGACAATTGGAGAGAAGCGGGGAGAGTGTTGGGGGCCACTCTGAACTCACAAGGGTGCTCAGGGCCTTCTTGGGGTAGCAGTCAGGCCTCACAAGTCACTTTGGATCCAGAGTTGGAGGCTGGGAGCAGGCCCAGAGGTTGGGAGGGACTCCAGAGGTGTTTTCATCTAAATCTTCTTGGCTTTCCATACCACTGCCCTTTGTTCCTTCTCCTCCCTGGGTTTTCTTGGCATTACCAGTAGCCATGTTGCTTTTACTCTGGCATTGTGACAGGAAAGTCGTATGGAGCCCTGGAAATCTGCTTTGTGCTCAGTGCCCACGCTACCCATCCCACCTCTAACCATGGGCAGTTCATAGCCTGATGAAGGAGGAGGAGATGAGGACGGTATGGGAAGGTGAGGTCATGGTGGCCATGTGACCTGAAAGGTTAAAGAAACAAAAAACAATCGCTGTCATTGAGTCGGTTTTGACTCATAGAGACCCTGTAGAACGTGCTAAAACTTCCTTGTGAGTTTCTGAGGCTGCAATTCTTTATGGGAGTAATATACTTTCTTGTTCTCCCTCTGAGTGACTGATAGGTTTGAATGACTGACTTTGTGGTTAGCAGCCTAGCTGGTCAACCAGTTTGCCACCAGGGGTCCTAAATGTGCCCTAGAAATGGTGGCATCTGGAATCTACAGTATGGAGCTGGCAGTGGAAGAGCTGAAGGATCATATTTGGAAATTTCTAAAGGGCTCCCAAGTGACTTTGCCTTCCTTTTCCTACCTCTAAAGACTTCCCTGAGGTGAACCTTCTGGTCTTGCATGGTCCACATTTGTTTATCATTTCTGACTTGGTCATTAATTATCCCTACCAGTGTAATGCCACTGGTGAGAACGCCCAGTCTCCTGCTGTTGTGAGGTCTGGTAGGGGCTGAGTATTTTAAATGATGCACAGGAAACAATGGTCAAATCCAACATCTCCTCATTCTGTGCCTCTAGAAAGAGCAGGTGGAGACAGACCCAGGCAAGATGTCTGCTTTGCTTAATTAAAAATGAACTTGTTATAGCAAATATTAAAGATTGTTTAGTTTAAAAATCTCAAGTCTGATTTAAATCTGAGTATCAAATTATGGTTTCTAACATTAATTCAGAATCTATCTCAAAGAAGAAAGTCCGTTGACTGTAACGTTGGTGTGGAGGTCACGTAAATGTTTTGTCATGGGTCAGCCAATGTGTGGGAGTGGGTCTGACAGCTCTTTGGGCTCGCAGTGTGACACGACATGATGCTAACCCAGTGAGAAGTGCAGACTGAGATAGCAGTGCTGTTCTGGTGACGAGGAGGTGCACATAAGATGACCTGGAAAATCTCTGTATATTCTGAAGTTTTGAACAAACACAACAGGTATGATGATCATTCCAGTAAGCATTTATAGAGCATCTAATCTACACATATACTCACTATGAGTATGTGTTTATACTAAATATATGTGTATATCACTTATTTATACATAGCACCTAAATATTCAGATATGTAGAAGGATATGAATTCAGATTTGAAAAATCAAATATATATATATATATACACAATTTTATATAAAAAATAGACCTTCTACTGGTAAATGAAATCCAAATGATAGCAGCCCTGTGTAGGCATAGGAGATAGCATAGCCCTGCTATAGATAGCATAGCCCTGCCTCAGATACTAAGAGAAACAACGGGAGCCATCATCAGATGGACAACCCGGCCAGAGTCTAGTCACTAGACTCTAGTGGGTAACAAACGCAGCTCTTTCAATTCTAATCTATAAGTTTGGTGATAAAGAGGAAAAAACACTAAGGTTTTCTTCCTGACAGAGCTCACATGAATACTGCATCCATTTGCACTGCTCCACGCCCCCCCCGCCGCCCCCGCCAACAAAGCACTTAGCCCCGATAGTGGACATATGCTCACAAAGAACCTTGACTGACCTTCTCTCTGGAATGGAAGGAGCTGTAGAGAACAATGTTTTAAAAGTCTACGTCTCACTCATGGTTACTGTTCCCTGATCTCTGCGGACACATGAGGCCTGGCAGTTTCCTCTCCCACACGGCATCAAGTGAGTGGCAGCTATAGCAAGATGCAGAATGGCCAACCAGCATGCAGATGAGCATGCATGATTTCAGATGAGAAAACGAAGACTGATAGGGGATAAGAAGCTTTCTCAATATGACATGGAAAACAAATAGTAGAGCTAAACATTAAAAACAAACAGAACTCCCAACTTGAAGTTATCTTCTCTGTAAACAAACTTATTCATATAGGTATGAGCATTAGGCTGTGTCTTGGTGAATAGAAGTTACAGAAATAATGCAGAAAAAAAAGGGCCATCTGCTTACTATCTTCTCCCCTAAAATATCATGTCTGTCATCATCCTCTTGATTGGTTCTCCTACTCCAGTCTGGAATTCCACCCCCCCTCCATGGTCCAAAGACAGATAATAATTTGGGGGCAATTAATTTAGGCATTGTGGGTGATCCAACTGACCTCTGCTGTCGCAGGTACCAGACAGGTTAGGTTCCCAATTATTTCTGAGAGTAATTGCTAGGTTTTCACTCAAGTCCCTTTCTACTCCTGGGTCCATTGTTGACTGCAGAGAAGAGCGAAGAAGGAATTCTGCTAACAGTCTGACATTACAATGAGATTGCCAATAGAAATCAATGACTTGTCCCATAACAAGCTAGGGTTTATGAAGCAGCCTAACAGCGGCCTTACATCTTCACCCACCTCATTGTATTGTCATTCAAGCGCATGATGCAATTTTCCTGTTCTAAAGGGGTGTCGGCAGGGTGAGAGGGAGTCTAATTGAGTTTAATATAACTGGAAGTGGTGTACACATGTCTTATGGAGGAAAGACGATTATAAGTAGGATATTCTAATAAGAGGAGGCTAGGCTGTGTGCTGAGTTTGATAGTTATGTCCCCATTCATTGACCTTCAAAAGGGAAACTACACAGAGCAGTTTGAGATCAAGTTATTCACCCCCTCAGCAGCAGGCATGAAGACCTCTGTGTATTGGACAAGAGTTATATTCGGCATGACGGAACATGGTTTTATCCATTTGGTCTTTATCCAGACTGCCGCTTACTTAAGGAAAGGGGCTGCAAAATGAACCTGACTCCAAATCAAAGCAGCGGGACTGTGATTGAAACCTTGTGCTCCCACACACCTGGGTGCTGACACCACACTGTTCAGTATGGCAGCCACCAGTCACATGCAGCCATGGGGGTCTTGGGGCGCAGCTAGTTTGGAATAAGATGGTCTTTCACAGGCTCAGCCTGAACAGAATAACTCAAAATGTACCATGAATAGCTTTTTTATAATGCTCATTTGTTTAAATGATGATATCTATGTCTGTATTAGGTTAACTACAATATAGTGCCACAATTTCTTTCAGCTGTTTCTTTTCTCTTTTTAAATGCAACTACTAAAAGTAAAAGTATACATGCTGCTCACATTGCATATTTACTAGACATTGGTAGCCTAATGCAATGCCTAACTACAATGCTCTGGGAGAGCCAAATTTTAAGAATGCAGTCTTCATTCCATTGGAAGGTGGATATGCCCTCGTGGAGTATGGGTTCACATCCATGAGTATGATATGCATCTACACCCATCTGTGTTCATGCATGTGTGAGACTGAGGAGCCCGTCATCTTTGCAGGGGAAGGAATAAGCCTAATCAATCCACACTGGCTTTCCCACCCGATGGACAGTCAGGCTCTGAAATCAGGATAGCGATGGGTCACATAGAAATGCTGTTTTCTTCTTTCCTTTTGTTTTCGCAAAACTCCCAGCTCTGATGAGCATGGTTTGGTATAAACCTCTAGAACAATTTGTTCTCATCTCTCCACGGATTAGAGAGGTGGTACTTGGAGCAGCTTGTTAAAGAGAAGAGCTTGGCCCTTGCCCCTGCTCTGTGTTTAATGATCCTCTCCTCATGTGCCACCTCTCTAATCTGCAGAGAGATAGGTACAAATTGTATCTATAATGTTATATTACTTAACAGTATAATGTATGATAAATCATAGAATTGCATCCCTACCTTGTAATTGGTGAGATGTGTTGCATGAGAGATCCCCTAATGCAATAGAGAGAGGTTGCGCTTATGCATAACTGCCTCTCTGGATCAAACCAATTCAGCTCGCAAGTGATGAGGGGAGAGTTAAAGCTTTTTTAATTAAAAAAAGCAAAAATATGACTCAGAATGGCTTTATAGGCCCCTGGTTTCAAACGACTGCTTAATAATCCTCTTCTTGAGTGGAGCCCCTCTTCTCCCTTTTCCTCTAGTCTGCAGGAAAGGACAACCAGTGGGAAATGCATGCCTTAGAGGGCATTCGCTTAGGCAAATTCCTGGTCTCCTATATGGTAATTATGCTTATTTGATGTATTACCCTTAGCTGTGTGCATTTATTGGCTTTGAAAAATTGTTTTTCTACTCCTCCCCACCCCCACATATATGTATTACCCCAGAAACTTTATTTTCTGTTTTAAATCTACTCCCCTTTGTCTACATAGTTCCTGCTCTGGTTCTTTGACATTCTTTCACAGTATTTTCATTTCTCTTATTTCCTTTAACTTGCAGTTGATGTATTTTTTCCCCAGCACTGCCTGTTTTGACTACCTCTTTTCCTAATGCTTTACCCTTTTAATTTTTCAAAGTTCCCGGCACAACACAGTTCTAAAGAATGTTTATGCCCTCTGAGAGATAGCCTATAGGTTGAGTACATCTCCGTTGCCCAGAATGCAACAAGATTTTCAGTAACAAACCACTTACTTTATGAATGAGTGAGGGCAGAGATGCCCGGCTGTATTTATCCATGGAACACCGTTTTTTCTGCCTACTCATATAGTTGTGCTCAACACTATGATCAATAGTTCAGAACTGGGACTGAATACAACTGAAATACAATTTGACGGGTCAGTGTACATCAGTAAGTCTTTTTGAATCAGTTAGACTTCAATGCAGTAGACTGTTGAAGCTGGAACAGACTGGGCCATCATAAAGGGCTGAGGAAACTTGAGTCATGGAATCAGGATCAGGTTCCCATACTGCTTAGGGAGAGATGTGAGTCTAGAGTCTTCCTGTTTTCCTCCCTGTTTCCTGGTGAGCCTCAGGAAGGTTCTGTTGCAGCGAGAGCCCATTCTGAGTGGTTGGATACTGAACAAGACACAAGAAGGGCTAAAAGAAACCTGCTGCTCACCATTGGCCATGCATTAAGCAAATGCATGCGATTCAATGATTCCGTGACCTAATTTCCCATGTCTAAAGTTTTCTGTTATCTTTATAACAAACAAGACAAACCAGATTGTGTGGTTTTGCTTATGTTGATCTCCCACTTCTAGTTTTTTAAAGAGAGTAGAGTCGCCGATCTGTCTAAATAGACATGGGGTGTCACCAAAATTGCAGCCAGGTGAAATTTACCAGAAACCATGCCGGAGCCTGGTGGTTTTCTATTCCATTTGCATCACTTTTCCTGTAGTCTACTGTTTCACATCCTAATAAAGAGAAACAATTCATTTGGCAAATAATCTATAATACAATTTCCAGAGATTACTCTGCCATTTCTCAACTGCCAGATTTATTTTATTTTTACTCTGCATGTAACCAAGGGAAGCAAGGTTGCAAACTGATACCGGCTTATGCTTTTCAGCTCGGAGATGTCAATAGCCCTTGATTTTGTTGCTGTTGTCACTAATTTCCGCAAGTTCAAAAAGAGAGTGTCATAAAAACAAATTGCCTTTAAACACCCTATTGTTATTCACACAGTCTCCTTATGTGAGGACTGTCAATATATCTGCCATGGTCTTTGAAAATCACTTTTAATGACTAATATTCAGGTTTATAGAAAAAGCTATTCAGGCTCTATTTTCATTTTTTTTTTAATTTTCCACTCAGAATATATCATGCTAACATTTGTCTATCAACTCGCATTTTCTTCGAGGACAATGGGACCTTGGTTTTAAGGCAAGGACACATGAGACAATTTGTTGTGGACATATGTGGGTTGATGACAAAGTCGTAAGAGTCTTGGAGAAATGCCAACGCTAGGGTCTACTGTCCCATGTTCAGGTGTTTCTGATACGAACATGGGGCTGGGTGCCTTCCATGTGAGCAACGTCCACACTGCACCCAAGATGCTTTGATATTTGCTGGGCATCGTCTTTCTCTTTTCACTGGAAATCCACTTGGTGGCTTCTCAGGATCAATTCTCTTATACAGTGACTGTCTCTTAACCTTTTTCCCCTAGATATGGAAACAGTGTACAAGTGAAAAAAAAGGGGAAACAAAAGGGGAAACTCTCAGAGGAACGGCAAGGAAGCAAAGGGTTATTTTGTAATTTGCTTTGAAAAGAGTATTTTCACTAATCAGTACCCATATCATACATTTGTAAAAATGACTGCCTGACAGGTGAAAAATCTATTTTTTGACAGCATACATTTAGTCTTAAATCAATCCAACACAATAGTTTCTTTCTTTTTACTTCTTTCTTCGTTTTTTTTTTTTTTGCTTTACACAAACTCTCCTTCACCTTTTGATAAACTGTACCCCAGTGAGCTGTACAATATTTCAGACTCCAAACCCTTTCCTGTGTTGCAGCAATATTTTGAGGGTGATATAAAGCAGATTCATTTGGCAGAATGTTCTTATATGCATATGAGTGTAAAGTGAGGATTGCATGATTCTGAGGACTAAAGAGCAGGTGAAGACTGGCTTGTGCTGTAAAATACCTGCAGTAGGAAGTGGACCCTTAACCCACAGGAGCCTCTCTGAGGTATTCTATTTTAACCTAGTGTGTAGAACACAATGGCAAGAAATTTTGAGGCAGATTGAGTAATTTCCCCACAGGGGTGTATCTATTGGCATTTCAAATAGCCCAGCATAGGAATTCAAAGACTTGATATCTTTGGCTATTCCAGACTGTGTCCCCTCTGTATAAAGAAGTTTCCGGCAGGGCAGCATCCTGCACTTTGACCCCCTTGTAAGAGTGGAAATGGGTGTCCTATGGAGCTGAGTGCACGCTAATTATTTTGCTGTTCCTGGATCCTTAAAAATAAAATAAAAGAAAGATAGGGAAGAAAAGATAGCCCATTTGCATGCAAAAGATATGCTGAACATTGTGTGAAAAGGAAGCTTGAGACCTTGTGACTCCCTCAGTTCTTGACTGACTTTCTCTCTTTTGCTTGGGGACATTCTTATTTGACCTGGGGAATTTGGGCTAGGAAATTTTCTAAGGAACACCGGAGATGGTATTCATGTACATCGGTTCCCCGGTATACCCAGCATTGGCCGTCCCTGCAAACCCAGACCTGGGGCGTGGGATCACAAGGCCTCCACACAGAAGCCACGTTGAGTTAGACACCTTTGGCAAGACACTGAGTTTTCCAGGTGTCTTCTCTTTGCCAACACCTTGACAAAGTTAGCATCAGGTCTACATCGTGAAATACTGGCCAGGTAAGGCTTAGGAGAAGGGGCCTGTTTCATCTGGGAGCCCAATAGGTTTTGGAGATGCGATTGAAAATCAAAATGCTTGGCTAATTAGTTTGGGAAATCTAAATGTGTCCATGATATCTGTGCTGCTTTCCACAAATGATGAGTCCTCTTATTAAATACATTTTTAAAATCAGACATTGTGGGCTCAAGCTGAATACTATACCAGCCACTCATTGATCTATACCTCTGAAGAAAAGATCTGTGAGCCACCTTGTCATGACAGAGCGAGAACACATGGGATAGCAGGCTGACAGCACATTAAGAAAATAAACTAGACCTTGAGAGAGCAGGCCAGCAATGTCTCCAACCCCTCTCTGCTTCTCAGCTCAAAACGTGCTTTCATTCGAGTGGCCAGTCCATTGGAAGGGGAGGGGCTTTGTGGCAGAGCAATGAGGTAATGAGCCCGATGTGCACACACAGATGTGCACAGACAGTTGTGTGTTTACCCTTTTAGAGTTTAGTTCTCTCTCTCTCTCTCTCTCTCTCTCTCTCTCTCTCTCTCTCTCTCTGTGTGTGTGTGAGAGAGAGAGAGAGAGAGAGAGAGAGAGAGAGAGAGAGAGAGAGCATAGTTATAGGCTTTATACACATCTAGACAGGCTTTCATGGGTTGTGGGTAGTGTGTGTTTTATGTGTAAGCATTCAAATGGATGTGACTTTTTAAAAATGATGCATCCCTGCCCATATTTGAATGAAACATCACTTATTCATTCTTCTCTCTTTCCCATGATTGTCACCACCCTGTTCTTAGTTGTTATTTATCACCAGGTAAAATAACAAACAAGAGTTGGCTGCTTCTTAAAGTTCATGAGATGCCAATGCAATTATTTTCATGATGGCACCTGAGAACGCACACACATTGGCTCAGGAGTCAACATGAATGTGAGCCAGTATCATTTTTTTCTTTTCATGGTTCAAGGGGTTTCTTAGGGAAGTTAATAGGTCAGGATCATTAAGCAGTAAGGATGTAGTCGTTGGTCAAAGCAATGCCTCTCCTTAGCCAGGAGCCAAGTGACCCTTTGGTCCCAAGCTTTTCAGTTTTGTGGTCCCTTGGCTTCTGCCCTAGTGATCCAGGAAGTCAGTAGACCTGTCCAGATGAGTTGAAACTCTCTCACAGTCTTGGTTCTGCTCCCCAGGATCTCTGTGCCACAACCTTTGATGCCACTGGTCTTTCAGAGAGAGGTCTTGGATGTGCTCTTTCAATGATCCGTGGGTATCTCTTTGTGCCCAGATAGCTCTTATACCCCAAGGGATAGCTTTGATGGAGATGTATTTTTTTGTCTCTTAGTCAACCATACACCCAAGGAAAATGAAGGATGATGTCTTAAGTTCCCCAAACCCAAACCAAGCTTACTGCTATAGGGTCGAAGCCGACTTACAGAACACAGTAGAACTGTCTGTGTGAACGTTTGAGACCATAGTTCCTACTGGAGTAGAAACCCATGGAGATGCTGGTATTTTTGAACTGCTGGCTTATGGTTAGCAGCCCACAGAATAACAGCTATGCCCCCAAGACTCTTGTCTTTACGTTACACCCTTTAGTAAGGTCACCTCCAAGGAAACAGGGTGTGACTTAGTTCATACCCTCTAATACCACCAGGGGTTGCTGTTAGGTGCTGTCAAGTTCATTCCAGCCCACAGCAGCACTATGCACCCGAGAAGGAAGCACCACCTGGTCCTGCACTATCCTCATCCATGGCTGTTATGCTTGAGTCCCTTGTTACAGCCATTGGGTCAGTTCCTTTCTTTTAGGGCCTTTCTCTCTTTCACTGCCCATCTACTTTAACAAGCTTGATCCCTTTCTCCAGTTGCTGATCTCTCCTGACAACATGTCCAAAATACATCAGATAGTCTTTCCATCCTTACCATTCTGTTTCTAAAGAGCAGTCTGACCTTTCTTCTTATAAGATAGATTTGTTTGTCCTTTAGGACTCTCAATATTCTTCGATGGCTTCATAATTTAATTGTATCAATTCTTCTTCAGACTTCATTATTCACTGTCCAGTTTTCACATATCTATGAGACCACTGAAAATGTCTGGTCTGGGTCCAACGCACCACTTTAGTCCTTAACATCATCACCTTAATCCTCCCTTCCTCTTGTAATTTGTCCAACCTCCTTCATGCTCTCTCATTTTTTCATTCTTCTCACAGCTTTGAACTCTGACCACCCGAGCAATGTTTCTTTCATGTAACTTATTTTTATTTTTGTCTTTAAGTACGTCAGGTGCTCCTCTGATTTACAAATAATGCACAAAAAAATCAATATTCTAGAGTCTGACTCAGAATTGTGGATGCTTTCAGCCAGAGGGGGCCTTAAATCAAAGACAAAGCTCAACTCTCATTGAGTCAAGCCAATTCATAGTGACCCTGAAGAACTGCCATTATGAATTTCTGAGACCGTAACTGTTGAAGACAGAAGCGGTAAGCCCGGTCTTTCTCCCAAGAAATGGCTGGTAGTTTCAAACAACTGACCTTGGCGATGTGGTAGAGACATAATATCGTGTCAACTTGAGAAATAAGTGCCGAGGTGATGCCTGGTCTGTCAATCAGGTCACACAGTCTGATTGATGCCTTCTTGTGGGTGTGGCCTCCTCAGGATTCTGAGAACTTCCTCTCTCTCAATTCTGCCATCAGAAGAAGCAGACCACTCTTTCTTTCTGCTGCACCTTTCTGTTGGCAAGACACATAGAGCCACACTGATGGCAGCCAGAGTCCAGGAGACGCTTCCACCAGAATGGGACCCACAAGACTTTCTGCTCGCTGGCTATGATCTTCCTCTATTTGACATCATTGTTTGTGTTGTGTGAGTCTGAAGAGGAGTGTATTGATCAGTATAGGACATAGGGTCTGATATCAGACTTATTGACTTGATCTGTACTGAGCTGGGATGTTTCTGTAATATACAATTACTCTTTGATATACAACTCTTTCACATACTTATAAGTGCCTATATACATGTATACATGTATGTATACATACACATGCATATATGTATATACATGTATATCTTGTATATCCCTGGATTTGTCTCTCTGGTCAACCTGGACTAAGACAGAGGTTACTGCCCAGTGTGCAGCTACTGATGTGTAACCACTGCACTGTCAGTGTTCCCCAGGGATCCTTAATTATGTTCAGGGGGAGGGGAGAGCAAGGAGGGAGTAGAAAAAATGAGGAGCTGACAACAAGGACTTATAAAAGCAAATGTTTTGAGAATGATGAGGGCAACAAATGTACAAGTGCGCTTGACGCACAATGGATGGATGGATGGACTGTGATAAGAGCTGTAAGAGCCCCTAATAAAATAGTTTTTTTTAAAAACAATGTTCTGTTTCCTTATTTTACAGATGAGTATCCCTTCAAGAGATTTCCAGGTAGCAGCTTCTTGTGGGTCCAAATCCCAAAGCAAAATCACAGGTTGACACAGGTATGGCACTGTAAGTCTTGAAGTGGCCATCCATGTCATGGCTGCGATGGATAACAACACATAGGACACATCCTTTAGCAGATTAAATGTGATAACTTACATTTTGCAAAAGTGCTTTGTGAGCCATAAAGTAGTAAGTGCCTATAAAGATGTTTCTCTTCTTTCTTTCTTTTATAACTAATAATGCACCTGATGAAAGTTATACTATGACTCTTGGGGCTATTAAACTTAGTGAAAACCAAAAACTCTAGGATCATGTTCCAGAGACGCATTCTATTGTGTCTCAAATGTCTTTAGTATTTAGTATTCTATAAAGCAGCTTTGAACGACCAGCCCATTGGGTTCCCTTAGTAATATAGTTGTGTCAGAAGAGCATTGGACAGGAGGCCTACAGGTTCCAATTCCATTCTTGTTTTTGAGATTCAGCCATGTTTATTTACTTGATAACTTGAATATCTTTAATTACTTCACCTGGTTAAAAGGGACTGAGATATCCCTAGTATTATAGTGGGTAATGAATTGGGTGAGTGCCTGAAAGGACAATGATTTGAAGTCACCCACCCTCCTGTATAAGAAAGATGGGACTTTCTGTCCGGAAACTATAGTGAGCAGTCATAATTCTACCTTATGGTGTCACAAGGAGTAGACATCATCTCAATGACTGTTTTCTTTACTTGATTCTGATAGGACTAAGTGTTCCATTGCCCCAAGCTGGGCTTCTAAAAGTCATCCACCCTTCCTTGAAAAATGAATAAGGAATGTTGTAGAATAATTAATGCATTTTAACTATAGTGTTATTGGAAAATATTGAAATTATCATGGACTGCCAGAAGAATAAACAAATCTGTCGGGAGAGGGGAGGGGACAGGGAATGTAGCTAGGGTGCTTCTTAGAAGCGGGAATGGCATGATTTCATTGCAATGACTTTGGACATGTGATCAAGAGAGACAGCCCATTTCCTGGCAAGGGACATCATGCTTGGTAAAATTAAACAGTCATTAAAAGAGAAAGATCCTCAACCAGATGGATTGACCCAGAAGCTGCAACCGTAGGTTCTAATATAACATTTGTGAGGATGTGTTGAACATCCAGTTGCTCAGAGTTGGAACCTGCTGGATGGCATTTACCAGGCTCATCCCTCCTCTGTCTCCCTGACTTTGCCCCCATTGCCAGGATCTGCCCGCCTCACTACCAAACATTCCTTTAACACCCACCGCCCTCAACTCCCTTCCTCGCTGCTCTGTACAGCTTCATCTCTCACCTGTTCTGCGCTGACTAGTTGCTTGGTTTTCAAGCTTTCCTTTCTCTCTTTTTCTTAAATGGTAGCAAGTTTGATTCTAAAACTTGCAATTTGGGTGAGATGACAACCACCCCATTAATCCTCAATGGTTGGAGAAAGCCCTGCGCAAGAAACCCCTAGCAGTGACCTTGGCCCTCAGGCCCCTCATAGCTAAATTTTCTTCCATCTCTGTCACACGTCAGTCTTCTCATCTTGTTTTGTTTGGTGAATGCACTCTCTTCCTTCACCCATGCCATGTTCCTGATCTATATGTTAGCCTTACCTCTCCCATTGTCTTAGAAGGCTTACATTAACTTTATGTCCTTTTTCTCTGACAATTACTCAGTGATTCCAAGGACCCTCGTCCTTCTCCTCTCTGTCTCACACACATAATAGTGAGTTGTACGGCAGTCAGTGTTTCCCAGGATCTCATAAACCCCATGATATTAGGGACTTCCTCCTTGCCTCATGGGACGTGTGCAACGATATCCAGTGTGTGAATGCATGTGTGTCCTGAACCCATTACAGGACCTCAAACCAGTCACACAGCCTCTGTGGTCTTCATGTCTTCATGATGAACACAAATGCATTAGATGAAAATGGTGTCTTTCAGTTTTAAAGTTACATGAATTTATAATTACATGCTTTCTGACATCAAAGAAATGTAGTAGAGGCTTCAAACATCTGTGAGTGGGTGATAATTCCCTACCTTTGCTTTTTGCTTTATATATTTTAAAAAGTTTATAATTTTCATTGGACCTAGTTCACAATATGTATATATTGTACACAGATATATACACATATAGCATTGTTACTGAGTCAATTTCAGTTCATAGTCACCGCACAGATTAGAGTGACTTTTTAGCATTTTCTTTGTTATAATGTTTACAGAAGCATGTTGGCAGCACTTAATTTTACTGTGCTACCTAGTGGGTTGAAACCATTAGCCACTAGGTTAGTGGATGAAAGGACAGTATTTGTACTATTCAGAGACCTTCAGTACTTTGTGTTGCTGTGTGTGTGTGATGTTGAGTTAATAATAACTCATAGTGGCATAGACGAGAGAGTAGACATGCTCCCATAGAATCCCCTTGATGGGAGTAGATTGTCTGGTCTTTTCTCCCATGGAGCCATGGATGCACTTGAATTTTTGACCTTTTGATTAACACTGAACCACTAGGTCTCAGAACTAAATGTTCTTGTTAACTCTCTTCCTTAGAAGACAATGAGTGGCCACCATGAAGTTCAGACACTGGGAAAAGTTTGAATCCTAACCATGCTGTACTTTATGGGTCCTACCATACTGGAACCTGTAACAAGAAACTGACAGTACTGGGTTTTTCTTGGAAATGTTATGGCTAATCTAAAAGTGAGTGCATTATTCAGAAAGAAATCACATTCAACGTCCATTGGGTGAATGAAATTGTCTCGAGAATGCAGTAAGCAAAAGATGGGAACTATTCAGTGTTTCTCTCAACTCAGTTGAACCTTTGGAAGTCAAAAAGTCCATATTTAGATAGTGGACATCTCTTGGGTCTTTAATTTCATTGAAAAATGAGAACCCCCAGAAACTCAAACTCATTGCCATGGACTCAATGTTGGCTCATAGAGACCCTAAAGGCATAGTAGAACTGTCTAGCAAAGCAGTTCTCAACCTGTGGGTCATGACCCCTCTGGGGGGTGGAACAGCCCTTTCACAGGGGTCACCTGATTCATAGCAGTAGCAAAATTATAGTTATGAAGTAGCAACAAAAATAATTTTATGGTTGGGGGGGGTCACCATAATGTGAGGAACTGTCTGAAAGGGTCTCTGCATGAGGATGGTTAAGAACCACAGCTCCATCAGTTTTCAAAGCCTGTGTTTACTGAAGCAGACCACCTCACCTTTCTGCTGGTGGTAAGCAAATGGGTTCAAACTCCTGGCCTTGCGATTAGCGGTTGAACACCACCACGGTACCCTCGGGGCTTCTTATCTGAATGAGAAAATGAAGGGATGCATTTGCTGGGTCTACAGACTGATTATGTGAGATGGCAGTTGAGCTGTGAGAGTGCTGCTGGCAAAGAGAAAGCACAAGGTATTGGGATATGAAATAGGCGGAGGAGAAAATTGTGAGCTTCTTGTTCTTAATTTTTGGATGATCCCAAAGGTGAGAAAGACACAAAATCTAGTGTCAGAGAGATCAGTTTGGGAAAGTCATGATGCAAATCCTCAGAGATAGACTCCGCACTTCCTCCCCAGAGAGGCTGAGCAAAGGTCAGAGCTTTACATCTAGAGAGAGAGAGAGACAAGTGAATAGCAAAGACAAGCCAGAAGGCTCTGTGGCCCAAACACAACAAAACAAAGCAAAAAGGCCCAAAACTCCCAGGCCAGCAGGGCCGGCTTTGTTCTCTCTCTCTCTCTCTCTCTCTCTCTCTCTCTCTCTCTCTCTCTCTCTTTCTGAAGACTCCCTCAAGCTTGACCTCAAATCATTGTCTTTGCTCTCCCCGATTCAGAAATATGACCAATTCTGTTTCCAAATTTTTCTCATGTGTTTAGTTTGTTTTGTCCCTGACTTTCCGATCATTTACCCTTTTCAATTTAGTTGTGCTTATGTCTTAACATATCTGCTTTGTGGTGTTTGTGGCAATGGAATTAAAAACTCTACATCGAGGATTATTTTTTCCAAATGATTGCCTTCTGGGGCAAGAATGTATTCCTTACCCTCTTGCCAACCTTGCAGCCACTAGTAAATGACAACACTTCGGCTCGAAGATCTGGATACTTTTAGAAGGAGAAAGAAAATCAAGGAAGAAAAATGGTTTTGATCTGAAGCGGAAATTCAGACAAAGGATTAGAGGTGTTGTTGGAGCAGACAGTACATCAACAGGGCTCTATATTAGATAGAAGTGCCCGCTTACAGCATGCATGAGATGCTCCGAGGGACAAAATAAAATTGGGCCCACCTCTGCTTTTTCTAATACCACCCACAAGTTTCTGGAAGGAGAACATATGCAGAGCATATTTGAAAACATTATAAGGCATGCATAAAGTACAATATTAGTCAATTTTATATGCTCAGTTGCATGAAATCTGTGTGTTTAAAAAATATAATAATTTGCATTTCATGGCTTTTGATAACCTCAGGAGTGCACTTGAAATTCAGCACATGCCCACAGTACCTCCCAGCTCACCCCATTTTTAACTGAAGACCAATGGTTTCTATTAAGGGATCAGGCAGGGCCTGTGACAAGCCAGTCAATAACTATGTGAGGTTACTTCATTAATGCTATAATGGCTGATAGAGTGAGAGGCAAAAAACAGGTTCCTGACAGCAGCAAATGAAAATGATAGAGGTTCCTGAAGCCATGCGCCTTTCTTTTGTCATTGTCTTTTGCTTCGCTTATTCAAAATGTGGCATTTATGTATTCAGTCTTGATGAATGTTGCAGGCTTTAAGTACTTTCTCCATCTCTAATGCAGTGCCGATTGCACATTGTTCTCTCTTCCTCTCTCCCTCTCTCCCTCTCTCTCTCCCTTTTTTTCCTATAACCTCTGCTGTCAAGGCATTGCAGACTGAAGGGTTGCAGGCACTGGCTAAATAGCTTTTGTGCTGTAAGCGGGGAAGGTGATAGGACCATGCATCATATTTGGTAGCTAGGCCTTAGAGCAGAGTGGGTGGTGGGAGCTGGGCCCTGCAGTGAAAAGGGTGCCAGGGCCTGGGGACCTGTTACCCTGTCACCTTCCTAAGGGAGGCAGGTGAGTGGAGCCCACTGAAGAAGTGAGGCCATCTCTCTGTGGAGTTCAGACAAGGATGCACAGCGGCGTGGACAGCTCTCTGCAGGCATCTCTGGAAGGCCGGTGTGTTCGTCCGGGTTGACTAGAGAAACCACTCCAGAGGCACTCGTGTGTGTATAGAAAGAGCTTTCTATCAAAGAGCAATTGTATATTGAGAAGCAGCCCAGACCAGATCAAGTCCACCAGTCCAATATTAGCCCATATGTCCAATACTAGTTCATAAATTTCGCTTTAGACTCATATAGCTTTGCACTAATGCCAAATGCACAGGCCGGGGTGGGGGGGGGGGAGTCTTGTAGATCTGATGGCAATGGGAGTCTCTCAACACTGGTGTGGGTTTCCACATGACAGCCCTGGGGCTCTGGCTCCATCAGTGTGTCTCCATGTGGCTTGTCAATAGGAATGTCTTGAAGGGAGAGTGTGTATCTGGCCTCCAGTTAGCTATTTATCTCCTCCGTGCCACCAAGTGAGGCCATCAAGCTGGAATTTGATTGACAGACAAGACTCCACCCCTTTGCAAGTTGACAGGAGATTATGTAATTGCCACAGCAAGTCTCCCAACCAGAACACTTCACTTGGTCACTTCCAGAACCATGCACAGGTCAGGCGAGCATGGGGTGGAGTGTTTGTTCTCTGGGGCCAGAAGGTCTTTCCACCTCCTGTGTCTTAGTGGACACAGCATTCTTTTTAGTTCTGTGGGGCCATATGTTCTGCTCCATGGAGAAAATAGGATTAAAGGCTACTGAGTCTCTAGCATCAAGAGGAAGCCTTGCAGAGCCACAGTGAGGAATGCCTGTTTTCCTGACTGCTCCTAAACCATTGCTTTAGAGAAGAACCCAGGAATGAGCTTCTTGTTTCATTCAATCCAGGGCTGGGGGATGTACAGTCTTTGGGCTGTATGAGGCCCCCAAAACCATCAACACCAGCTACCATCCATCTCAGTTACCACATTCAGGATAAGTCGTTTCAACGATTGACCAGTTTGGCCCAGTGTTAGGAATATCCAAATGGCCTTCAGTAGAACAGAGGTTTCCCATCCTTGATTTGACCTAAGAAGTCAAATTCACAATGATGCTCCACATTTGCTGGTATGAGAATGGGGAGCTATTTGAAAGGGGAAAGTGAGATCAAAGAACCAACACACATAAGCATTTATTTGCAGCAGCTTCCCCGGTGACCCCATCTTCTTTGTGGGGTATCTGGTTTCTGCTTGCAGAACATCAGCAAGACTTGCACATGATGTGGGCAGAGGAGAAACACATCAAGATTCTGATTCTCTAGAGCTTCTCCCCACATATTTGGGGGAGCAGGACCATGCCTCAAATTGTCAGTACTTTAAGAATGGATTCAAATGCCGGGTAAGGAAGGCCATGCCCCAATATCGACAAACACCAAAGTCTAATAGATACATACAGAATCAGAGGCTAGGTTTCCGGGTGACCTGCTTGATAGAGGTCAATTCAGAAGGTTAGGGTGACTTTTTAATGGATTCGAAGCTGCCATCTTGATATAGTATCACTTGAAAAGCTCACAATTTGGGGCAGGGGAGGGTTCAAGAACCTAGATGGAGGATATATTAAGAAACAATTGCTTCATACTTTGATATATTTTTTAATAAAGTATTCTATCAGTGTGTGGCCACACACAGATGTATATATTGCTAGGTGTCACTGAGTTGTGTTTGACTCATAATGATCCTATGTGAGCGTATAGAACTTTCCCATGGGGTTTTCTAGGCTGTTATAATCACACAACCCTACCCTCACCAAGATACCCTCACTCACTGTCAACAGGTTGCTTCTGACTCACAATGATTGTTTAGCAACAGGGCAGCACTCCCCCTGTAGGTTTCTGAGACTGTCACTCTTGATGGAAGTAGAGAAAGATAAACACAAGACTTTGCCTAACCTACCCCCAGTGAGTCCATCCCAGCTCAGAGTTACAGCGTAGGAAAGAGTAAAACTTCCCCTGAGGGCTTCTCAAATCTGTAATCCCTTGATGGGATCAGACAGTTCGTGTTTCTCCTCGGGAATGGCTAGTGTGAAAGAACTCCCGACCTGGGGTTGACAACTCAACCCTGAATCCACCAATGCACACAACAGAGCTGTTGGATGGGTTTGAACTGGCAACCTTCTAATATCCAGTCAAATGTTTGATGCTCAGGCTTCTCTCTCCCCCTCTCTCTCATTTGTTGCCATGATGAGCTCAATGTGGTCCCACATGGGGGAGAGTAAACATGGCAGTGTTTGTTCTCTTTGGTCACAAAGGGGAAACACAATAGACCATTGAAGAATGGGTTGGCCTGGACAGCATAGTATTATGGCCTGTGCAGCACAGTGATTACAAATTCTATTTTTGACTGTGTCTTTGCTTATTTTTTTAACCAATTGTAGGCATGTAAGCCTTTGTTTTCTCTGTTAGTAAGTAAGAGTACTTCTGTGGTGAGAGAATCATCGCCTGACCAAAGTGATCCAATGACCCATTTGCTTCTGTCACCCTCTGTTCTTCTCCAAGGGTCAGCATCTAATCAAATGACTGGTTTACTTACATCCATGCTTTCCTCTCTACTTTTAAATTAAATGCATATAGACATGCATAGACTTACACATTTGTTTTGCAAAAATCACATTTAAAACGGAATTTTGTGTATGTGTGTGTGTGTGTGTGTGTAAAGGGAAGCTGAGGTTGAGGAGTTCAAGAAGGAGAGAATGTTTTAAAACTGATTGTGGTAGCAAGTGTCTAATACTGCTTGATGTCATTGAACTATGGAATTACATTATAACTGCATTACTTCCCAATAAAGTGGTTTGGGGGGGAAAGGTTTCATTTTGATATGTTGTTCTCTAACCCTTGTACATCACTTGATGTTCAGATTTTGGTAAATATAAAAATAAATTATTCTTTTTAACTGTGCACTAGTACTCGTATATAAATACAAGTGTGGTTCAAAAAGTATTGGGAAAAATTCCGCTGTCTTTCCATTTATATACAGAATTTTAAATCCCTCACCCATTATCATTCATTCTGCCATTTCTTTACTGAAGAACTTTACATTAATTCTAAATTGTTATCAGAATAAACAGTGCCAGCAACCACTCTTGTACATTCTCCTCAAACATATTGGTGAAAGTTTCTCTAACCCATGTTACTGGAATAGGAATGATCAGACCATGCAACAAATATATTTTGAATTTTATTTGGTGTTGCCAAATTGTTTGCCAAAACACTTTCACTAGCTTATCCCACCAACAGCAAAATCTGAGCACTTTCACTTTTTTCATAATCTTTTCAACACAGTATTGCTATGATTTGCGAGTGCTAATCTGATGGCAGGAGAATGAAGTCTCATGCTTGTTCAACATGTCTTTAAACAACAATCACTATAACCAGTATTTAGTAAGAAGTTGCTAATTGCTAAGTTCTGCAATATTGCTTTTACATCTTATTTAATATTCATTTCTCATCCTTTAAGGCAACCATAGTCACTACCACCTGTATTTGACCATCAGGACACTAAAATTTAAGGGGGTGGGGAGTAGGAACAGTAATTTCTTTCAAGCCAAACAATTATCACTCTCATTACTACATAGTTGATGTCATCTCATATAACCCTACAGGATAGAGTAGAATTTCCCTTGTTGATTTCTGAGGCTGTAAATATATTTTTCCTGGTTTTATATTGACATATAATTAATATATCATAGAATTCTTTAATTCAATCATATTAAGGAGAGTTCTCAAGTCATCATGACAATTTTACAAAATTTTCTTTTCTCTTCTAGTTGTTATGTTAGCACTCCATTTCCCCACCCCTGTCTTACCAAGTCCTCAGTAATTATTAAGCCTAAAAAATAATAAAATAAAATAATTATTAATCAAATTCCTATCTCTATAGGTTTACCTTTCCTAGATTTCATACAGAAAAACCTACTAAACAAAATCAAGAAACAAGTAAAACAAGCAAACAAAACCCTTCACAAAAATGACAAAATAAAACAGAGTCCTCCCCAGAGTCCTTGGACACCCTAAGGGGCAGTTCTACTTTGGTTAACATGTTTTGGTAAAGAACCAAAACAATTCAAAATGAGTCCCCGTGGAGATTAAATGATAAAATGTTACAATATAATCTAACTGTACCTGCCTGTATCATCATGTTTATAATGGTCTCTGAGAGGGGATTCCATGTGTGAATGTTGCAAATGGATTTTGGGCCATCCATAGCTTTCTACAAATGAAGTGCTCAGAATTTAAGCTCTGATACCGTTTTATCCTCCATATTTGGATTTTATAATGTATGCTTGTGTGTGCTTCTTCTGTGCAGACTTAGCTAACACCCCATTTAGATGGCTTCTTTTTAAAAATCATTTTATGGGGGCTCAGACAACTCATCACAATTCATACATCCATCCATCATGTCAAGAACATTTGTACATTCGTTGCCATCGTCATTCTCAAACATTTGCTTTCTACTTGAGCCCTTGGTATCAGTTCTCCATTTTTCATCCTTCTTCCCTTACAAACCCTTGATAATTTACAAATTATTTTTATTTTGTCATGTCTTAAACTGTTTGATGTCTCCCTTCACCCACTTTTCTGTTGTCTATCCCCAGAGAGGGGGTTATAAGTAGATCATTGTGATGGTTCTCCCTTTCTACCCTACCTTCTCCTCAGGCTCCTGGTATCACTACTCCCATTATTGATCCTGAGGGGTTTATCTGTCCTGTGTTTCCAGCTCTTATCTTTACCCCTGTACATGCTCTGGTCTAGCCTGATTTGTAAGGTAGAATTGGGGTCATGATCATGGGGAAGGAGGAAACAGTAAAGAACTAGAGGAAAGTTGCATGTTTCACTGGTACTATGCTGTAGTGTGACCAGCTCACCTCTTCCAGTGACCCTTCAGTAAGGGGATGTCTAGTTGCTTCTTCTTTTAAGTCAATACTCCAGATGATATTCTTCCTGATAGAGGCTATCTATCTTTAAGGGAACAGAAAATCTCATCTTTCTTCCTGGAAGTGACTGGTGGAAGCTTCCTGGAAGCTGCTGCTGATCTTGAAATTGCAGCCTACCACCTAACTCTCTGTGCCACCAGAGTTCCTTGGCCAGACAATTAAGGACCAGAATCTGCCTATTTCTAAACCCTGTTGTGTTACTTTGAATCCCTTCCAAAGCAGACTCTGAGGCCAGGACTTGAGTACAGGCAGGTTATTTGGGAGTTGATGCTAGGAAATGCATACAAGATTACAAAAAAATCAAAGAAGACTTCAAAGACAAGAATCATTAAAGCATGCCTTCTAGAAGAGATCACCACTGTGGGTAAATGGCGTTCCATCCTACAGGGTTCTAGAGTTATTCTACTCTTAGCTTCCCAGTGCTGCTGTCACACAAATGCCACAGATAAGTGGTTTGAAGGAAGGCACACTTATTCTTCCTATTTTAGAGGTTAAAAGTGCAAATCAAGGCCTCATCCTTGTGAAACCTTCCCTTTTCATTCACCCATGGATTTTTTTGTTGTTGTTGCTGTTGTGGTTGTTGTTGACATTCTTGGCTCATCTATTGTCCTCACATAGAGTCTATCCTCCTGCCTGTGTTTCTCTGTCCAATCTGCCCTTGTCACAAGTTAAAAGTGATTAGATGTAGAACCCACCCTATTTCGGCATGCCCTAACTAGCATAACCACAGCAAACAGAATCCCTTACCCAGCTATAAGGAGTAGACGCTCAATACAGATTTGGGGACACACCACATTCAATCCCTAACACTTCCCCAGGGTTACTGCTGTTAGATGTCACGGAGTCAGTTCCCACTCACGTTGATCTGATGCACAACAGAATGAAGTTAGTCCTCCGGATGACTCTAGAGACATCTAGGTCCTTGGGTCTATGGGCGTATGGCATAGCTCTGGGGACAAGGAGGCAAGATCTGAGCCACAACTGGGGGAACCAGAGTCAATGTCCTTGCTGCTTCTGGTCATATTTATTTCAAACAAAAGAGAAAGCCTTTGCCGATTGAATCACTTCCTGCACAGAGCGCTATCTGCAAGACACAGTAGAACCGTCTCTTAGGGTGTCCAAGGACTCTGGGAAGGAGTCATTCCCCCATGAAGCCTCTGGAGTTATTCGAATCACAAAACTTTGCGTGGGAAAACAAGCCCTCAATATCTGTACCACAAGGACTCTTTTCTGCCTAGATTTGCAACTGTTAAAGCAAGAAATGTCTGCACCAGCTTCTCCCTCTCATGGCCCAGGGAGAGACTACTGCATTTTAATTTCTTTACCGAGGAGCTAATTTATAATGGAAGAGACTCTTCCTACACCATTTGATGCACACTGCTGCACCTCACCAACCTTATCTAGCTTGGTATATGATAGATTTTTTAAAAAGTTTTTGTCACATTTTTACTTCCTTGGCTTTAATTTCTTTGTCTATGCAAACCAAACTCTTCACCTATTTTAGGTACAGTGGGGAGGAATGTGAATTCCTTCACTGGGTTCTTGAGAAACACATGAACTAAAACTCATCGCTAAACACTCAAATAGAAAGGGATCTTTTTTCCATAAAGATGTATTTTTTTTAACTTTTTAAATGTTTCAGTCAGGTCATGAAAGTATAGCTGTCACACACACAACACACACACATAAATAATCTTGATAGAATCAGATTGGGAACAATAAAAACAAGGCAGTGTCTTTTAAAGAAGTAACAGCAGTAACTCAAGACTTTGTAATATTTTGCACAATTCAAAACATTCATATCTTTTCCACCAGAAATTCCTAACCCTAATGGCAAGATCTAACAAAAATATTAAGCTATCATGTTATTTATACCAGTAGTGTCTTAACATAATGTTTACTGCAAGCTGTAATAAATGTAAAAGAAAGAATGCTAAGAGAAATGTAAAACAGAATGTTCAGGAAGACAGAAAGAGTTTACCAGAGGTACCGGGTGAATTAATAACATCGATTGAACTTGAGCCACAGACTGCTGAAACCTAATCCTATACTTGTTCAACCACATCAGAGTTTTTAAAAAGTTTTTAATGGTGGTTCAAAGATGACCTGTGTCAAAGTTTACTTTTGAGAAGTTTGTCTATGGGGTAGATTCTAATAAAACTGCCTGTGTATCCATGCGCAGAAGTGGAAAGCATTTAACCACCATATGTTGGCATTCTGCTGCTGATGGTCATGGCATCCCCCACACCTTAAGGTGGTCTGGGTGACATGCCAGCCTCCCCCTCCCCACACTCTCCATGCTTAGGGTTTCCTTCTCCCCACCAGAGAGCCTTGCTTGTTTCCGTGCCCGTCCAGGGCAGTCACCAGCATGCGGATGTGTGAAAGCCTGATTCGCTCCAGGAGAAAGAACATATTTGTGGTCATTCTCTCCTTGCCAATGGTGTCTTAAAAACAAAACAGATTTATCCCCAGACTTTCAGACAGGCTGATTCATGCAAATCTGGATAACCTTCTATCCCCCCACCCCGCCTCTTTAAGAAATTAACAAATGCCTCTCAATAGCGTGTCTCCAATGCAAAGGATGGCTTTCTGTGGCATTGGTGATGTGTCACCAAGCAGATTTCTAAACATTCCCTGGAAATCTTTTAATGTTTAAACAGACCAAATGATTCCATTTCATTGTCTCTGCCAACTCTGCACTGTGGTTGACATGTTTGCCCAAGCCCTTTGGGGAAGCCGGAATGGATTGTGCACCATGGAAATGAACCAGAGATGACATTCTCTCAGTTTAAGCTCGATTTCCAGGAGTACTGCCAGAAGTCATAGAAGCGGTCCTATTGAAAATGGTGGAACCTAGATTGTGATATGGTAGTGGATGGGGCTTGATTAATTTGGGTTCTGTATATATTTTGAAGTAGACCCAATGCATTTTCGTGACAGATGGAGTATGAAGCATAAGAGAAAGAAAAGAGGAGTTAAGGATCAGGAATGCATTTTCCTTCTGAATCACCAAGAGGCTAGTACAGCAATCGACCTCGATGTGGGGTGGAGTCAGGAGAGCAAGGTTTGCAAGGATGAGCAAGAAATCTGTTTGGGATTATCATCCTCGAAGCAGCTCCCAGACATCCAACAGGACGTCAGGTCCATCACTGGATGGAAGTGTCTGGCTTGAGAACACGGTCCTAAGTGGGAAATATACACATGGATGTCATCAGTACATAGTTAAAGTTTAAGGCCAGCACCTAGAAAACCCCCAAAGGAGTAAGATGTGGAGCAGACAAGAGAAACACAGAGAAAATCCTGAAGCAACCAGGATCTAGAGCTTAGAAAGAGGGAGAAGAATCAGCCAAACTGATATGGAAAGGATAAGCCAGAGGGACGAGGCATCAAAAGTACAGGCTCTTTTGAAAGCCTGGGGAATAACAGTTAGGAGGGCAGAAAGAATGAAAAAGTAATAAAAATTTGTAAGTTAAGGGTTCATGGGGGTGGAGGGAGGGAAGGGAACTATGGGGAGCTGGTACTGGGGGTGTAAATGGAAGGAGGATGTTTTGAGAGTGATGATGGCAACAAGTGTGCAAACGTGGCCTGCATACAATTGACGTATGTCTGGATCGTGATGGGAGTTGTATGAGCCCCGATAAAATGATTCATTAAAAAGGGTGGGGGGGGGGGAAGAGAAGCTTATACCAAGGGCTCAAGTGGAAAATATTTGGAAATGAATATGGCAACATGTGTACAAATATGCTTGATACAAATGATGTATTGAATGTTAAAAGAGCTGTAAGAGTACCCACTAAAATCATTAAAAAAAAAAAAAGAATTCTCTTCTGTTAATGACTCCACACTGGATTTAGTTATGTGGAAGTCACTGGTGATTTTGCTAAGAGCAATTTTTATGCCTACCAGGGGCACAATCAAGTTTGGAGTGTTTTGAAGTCACTGGTGCCCACATGAGTGAGATTCCAATGTAAAGTCTCAACTACAGACGTTATTTCGAAGGGCTGGCCATCTGTTTCGCTGCTTCAGGACTGTCCTTCTTGGGAGCTTGGGCATCTTCTTTCTCCAGGTAGCAGCAAACTGTCCTGACTCATGGTGGCGCCTCCGGGCTTGTAGTGGTTGTGGGTGTTCAGAGGTAGATCGCGGATCCCTTCTTCTGAGGAGTCTTTGGGTGGACTTGCACTCTGCGCCCTTTGGTTTGCGCCTGGGCATAGGGACCTTTTGAACCCCCCTGAGCCCCCTCTGTGCTCCCAACACTATGAAGTGAGCCACTTGGGTTGATGTCAGTGACTTGGAGAGCCCTGCCATGACCAGTCTTCATCAGACCTGGCTACTTGTAGACATCATTATTTACAACTATTTCCCTCTTCCTTGTGGGGAAGATGATGATAATTGGTCCCACAATAGTCTTCTCAGCACCCAGCACAGTGCCTCATACCTCATAAGTAGTTAATAGCTCTTTGTGGTCTAAATGGATTTGTAAGAGAATGAATGTGCTTGGGTATATTTGAAGCAAATTATCCATGTTTGGTCAATTTTCTTTTTCAAATAAAGGATCTACAAATGATTGCTTGCAGAAATAAATAAATAAAGCCAGGGTATATATAGAGAGAGTGAGAAGAAGAAGAAGAAAAAAATTGTCGGAGACAAACACATTGTGTCTTGAAAGATCTATTCTGTCATGCCAGCAGTCTCATTGGCTGTGATTTGTGTATTAAGAAGATTTTAATTGCTCAGGTAAGTGCCTGCACCTGCTAAGACATTGTGTATTAGAGCACTTTATTCTAATCTTTTACAATACAGGGCACACTTCACCCATAAAATTATTCTCTGCACAATTATCACTCTGTTTTGCTGAGGTAGAAAGTGCAAGTTAACACTTTGGGTTTCACTCATTATTATTAAAATCATGGAAATTAGGATCATTGGGTAGTGCTTGTGCTGTTAACTGCTGAATTGCCCCATCCTTTCTGTTCCTCTTTTGCTTGCACCAATGAGCAGGACTGGAGTGAGTTCTTACATTATCTGTAGGCACTGGGAGGGCCTGAGTGTTTGCTACGCAAAAGCTATTCTAAACACCCAGGAGAGCCTTTCTACTGGGACTCCAGGTATGTATGAGATGGATTGTTTTCTTCTTTTTAACACAACCTCTTTTTCCTCGCATCAAATCATCGAGAACATGGAAAGCCATGACATGTAGAAAGCAGAGGAATTTTTGTAAAATAGAAGAAAGCACAGGAAAATGCAAAAATACTCATGATCAGTGACTACTGACAGAATTTTTGAGTTTCTGCTTGGCATACATGGCTAAGTAGTTGGCTTCTAATCAAGAGGCTGATGGTTCAAATCCTTCCAGAGGTGCTTCAGCAAAAATGCAGAAATAATCTCCTTTTCAACAGCCAGTGGAACCTGATTCTACTGTGACCCTCCTGGGGTAGGCCAAACTCCAAATATATTCTTCAGCAACTGATTTGACTTTGTCTGGTTTTTTTGTTTTGTTTTGTTTTTTTGCCGCAGCCCACTTTGTCTATTTTTAATGCCCCTTTTATGTACTTCTGTCCAGTTTAGATATAAATATAGGGGCTCCATAAACAGATCTATTTCGGTTATGAGTGCAGTATATTTTAATCAAAAGTCTGATAAGTTTCCCTTTTTCCTGTATGAGAGTTCCATCTCTCTGAGTTGACTGCAAGTAGTTTATAAAATAAAACAAACCACAGAAGCAAAAAGATTTCTTTTCTAACCCATAAGCATGCCTTTAACAACTCTTCTGGAATGTTTAAGGACTATGGTCCTTCAGGTTAATATATCTCTCCTTCTACTGTGCTGCCTCTAGCAGTGTAGCCCTGGAAAGGCATCATCACAGCAATTATTATGTTTTTAAGCATTAACATCTACCTAGTACTGATTGAGGCATTATGGCCCTTGCATTACTTATGATATGATTACAGAGTAAGATAATGATTGTAAGAAGCAATTGAGGCAATCCAAGGCAGTATGGTTAATTTTGGGTGTTCCATGTTTTAGCCGACTTCTTTCAACCAATGAATGTTTATTTAGCACCGACCTTGAGTGGAATGCCACTCAGCAGGAGTGTGTTGAGTTGTACTAAGGTTGAGTTGTGCAGTGGCTGCAGTACTGGGCTCAAACAGGCAAGCTTGTGAGGATGGTGCAGGATGGGGAGGATTTTGTTCCGTTGGACCCAGGCTCACTGTGAATGAAAGTGGATGCAAAGGTGCCTAACAACTGCTTGCACAGGTGCTGCCTTACGAGTGAATAAAAGAAGCCCCTTTTCTGGGAACTTCTAACCTGGTGAAGAAGACAATAAATAATTCCATGTGAGCCCACAGTGTTAAGGTACAAGGGGGAGCCAGAAGGTGTGTGCAGTTGTTAGCGGCCTTTGAATGGACGGGGCTCTGGTCAACCCTGTGTACCGAAGAACAAAATACTGCCTGGTTCTATGCCATCTCCTGATTGGTTGTGGATGAAACCATTGTTTTCTAAAGCTTTCTGTTGGCTAGTATTTCAAAAGTGGATTGCCACACTTTTCTTCCTAATCAGTCTTAGCCTGCTGCTCTGTGGAAAACGGTTCAGCATTGTAATAACAACACAAATGATTTCACTGACAAATGGGTAGTAGGTGCTAGCAATCGACAGACCATAAAAATCATGTCTCTTGGAAAGATTAACACAGGACTAGCGCCAATGATGTAGAGAGTAAGGATGCCCCAAATATTCAAATTTTCAATCACCTAGTCCACCGTGGTCTCTACCAGCAGTTCTCGACACCTTAGGGGGGTCGAACGACGCTTTCACAGGGGTTGTTTAAGACCAACAGAAAAACACATATTTTTAATGGTCCTAGGAACTGAGACACAGCTCCTCTATCTGTCTCCAGGCGGGTCCACCCACATGCAGACACATCCACATCTGAGTACCCTGAGTGGAGGCTGTTACCCATGCTACACACCATGCTTCAAGGCAAAATTTCATTTATTTGTCATTCATGATATATAATTACATACTGTTCTGTGATTGGTGCTTTCATCATGTTCAATTTGTAACAGTGAAAATACCATCCTGCATATCAGATATTTATATGACAATTCAAAACAGTAGCAAAATGACAGTGGTGAAGTAGCCATGAAGATTGCTTCATGGTTGGGTAGCACCACTACTTGAGGTGAAAGGGTTGAGGTATTAGGAAAGTTGAGAACCACTGTTCTGCTCCCAACTCCAAACTCACAGCCATCGAGTCAATTCCACCTCACAATTAGCTTAACGGGCAAGGCAGAACGGCCCTGCTGAGCTTCTAGAATGCCTCGTTTTTCTCTCACGGAGCAGCTGGGTGTTTAAAACTACTGACCATGCTGGATGGCAAGCCCACATATACCCGCTCTGCCACTATGTCTTCAGTGGAAAACGGTTAAGCATTGATTTGATGCAATCTCATAGCTACCTTTTCAGATGGGTTAGAAATGCGTTTCCTGGACTGTCGCCATACACCTGAGTAGAAAGCCCTGCTTTGCTCCCGGGAAGCGGCTAGTGGTTTCGAACTGCTGACCTTACAGATCACAGGTCAACAAGAAGTCATGACACCACTATACTCACTCACTTCCGTCAAGTCAATTCCAATTCATAAACACCCATGAAGCAGGATAGAAGTGCCCTCAGTGGCTTCCTGAGACTGCAATCCTGATGGGAATAGAAAGCAGCTTCTTTCTTTCTCAGAGAGGTTGGTGGTCTCAAACTGCTCACACTGTGGTGAGCAGCCCAACACACAGCCACTAGCCACCAGGACTTGCCATGTAAGATTCATGAGCTGTTTTTGTTGTTGTTATTTTTGTGGCTAGAAGGGCCACAGTAAGTAATTCACTCCATCAGCCAATCATATGAAGTGGTGGAAGTTGAGAATTCCACTACTACCCTTGAAAGAGAATGCTACTATTACCCTTGTTAAGAAGAGGGGCTTGGTTGATCTCTTTTTAACGCCTCCCACACTCAGGGATTTTTATTTCCTGCCATTTGAGATTTCGGCTGGGATCCCAACTTTTAAGGCTGCTGGACCAGGCAGTTGCATTGTTATGGAATCTTCATTACATGGGCAGAAATTCTAGTTAAGCGATACGATTTTTACTTCTTTTCAAAGTATAGTGTCCAAAGGAAAAGTAAAATTTCGTGGCATAAAGAGTTTTTGGAGATTTATGAGTGGCTCAGTATCATATCTCAGTTCTGGGGGAAGAGTGGGCAGCCTTACATTCCCATATCTCCCTTCACATGCTTTTCGCTTCATCATTCTGGTCTCAGCACCTCAGACCAGTTTCCTCTAACCAACCATCTGGTATAGAGTAAGTTCTTAATACATGGTATTTGCTGACTGATAAACGACTGTTGAATGTTGGCTTTAGTCAGTCATAGGCGAGGAAGAAAGAAGGGTCCTTTTGTCCTTAAACAATTATGTGCTCCCCCAACTTACCTGACATTCTACCCCTCTCTCTTTTTCTTTCTTTCTTTCTTTCTTTTTTTTAAGAATAAACAAGTTCTTATTTTCAATTGGAATATGGTTGTATTAATTTGGAACCATTGAAGTCTGGCCAATTCTTATTAGTGATAATTTTGCATTTCCAATTAATTTGTAGACTCAAGAGCTGAAACAAATAAATGCACTTTTATTTTATGAGTCTATTGGTGAAAAAACTGCAAATGAGGCAAAATTCCCCATTCTCTTAAAATGTAATGTGTTTACATATTTTTCACTTAATAAAGTGCATGAAATTTTATGTATCACGAGCTAATGCAAGCAAGTTAGAAGAGAGTATAGAACAATATAGCAAACACCTTTTTATTCACCACCAAGCTTTGTCAAATCTTAATTGTTTCTCCATATATGTTGTGTATATTTTATTTAAATCAATAAAGCACTCTGAGTACATTGAAGACCCTGCAGTGATCCCTTATATTAATCCATATGCCCTGCCTTTCAGGAGGTAATATTTTCCTCTGCTTTGGCTTGCAACCTTTCCATATGTGTTTTCATCTCTTAATGCATTCACATTAATCCACAAACAAGAGAGTTGTGCGTGCCATTACATGACATGCTGCAAGCCCTGATTCTGAAACCCGCCCTCAACATGGCTATTGGATACCGATGTATTCAGTGAGCAACATAAAGCTAAAACTAGCTCACACGTCCCTGCAGACTTTTCCATCTGTTACCTGAGGTGAAACAAAGTAGTCAGCATACCAGATTTTCACATTGGTGTACTATGGCCACCAAATTTGTGTTTGTTGCATAGATCACAAATATTATTATTCAGTTTGGGCATATCTTTATTAATTTACTTTTGAAGTATTTTGCTATACAGAAACATCTAATTTCAACCTATTATTCATATTTAGCAACACATTTTCTTTATGATTTATGTACAACTAATTTAGTAATTCTTTCTTGTTCTTAGGTAATATGAATTCTATATACATATTTTGATTTGCACTCAAATATTTTAATATTCATTGATATGCATTCCTTTACAGCACAAAATAAGAGCCTTTTTTATTCAAATAAATAACTTCCATGCCATCTAGTGAATAACGAATTCTCTTCTAATTTGCAGTGATATCTCTGACACTGAACTTCTAAGTTCCATAAATGCTATAGTTGACATCTGACTTCTCTATTTGATGTTCTCTGTGGTTGTTTAGGGGTTATCTATATACCAAATCAGTTCTTATGTCCATTTGATGATTATAGGATATACAACAAATATGTTCTTTGAATGTTGGTTCTAACATACTGTAGGATATGAATTTGAACTGGCTATTTATTTTCTGTGTACCTCAGTTTCCTCAAGTATAAAATTAAATTAGTAGTGGTAACTACCTACTTGCTGTTAAAAGAATTAAATTAGTCAATGCTCATAAAATCCTTAGATCAGAATCCATAACACAAGGGCACATAGTACTACATTATTTCAAAACGAATCTTGATATTTTGACAATTGTTATTCTTCCTAAAAAAATATTGTAGCAAATATTGTCTTTTTGTTCTTACATTTAGGTTTTATGATTAATTTGCCATGTTCCCCAAAACATTGGATTGGGATTTTAATTGGATTTGTATTGACTTTTTTGGAGGATTACTATGTTACTGAGTTTATCCATCCAAGGACATTGTATATACTTTCATCTAATTAAATTTTTTATGTTTTTCAATATGATGAAATAATAGCCTTCATTAGGATCTTACTACCTCTTTATCTAGAGTAAGAACTAAGTCTTCTTTCTTCTTTTCAAACCCTCTCATCCCCTCCATCATTGGTAAATATTTTTGGTAAAAATTACTCCTTTTATGTGAAGACCTTTCTAGACTTTTTATAATAGTAGTCTCATGCCCTGCGTGTTCATTTGTGATTAACTTCTTTCACCCATTTTTTCCATACTGGGCATTATTTGGGTTGTCTCTATTTTTGTTTTGCTTTTATTTACAGATATGTTCCAATGTACATGGATATTGGTATATTTTTAAAATGTATCACACTGTATTCTTGGTAAAAATGTACAAAGTTAAACATATTCCCATCCCACAATTTCTTCCTATAGTGTTCAAGGATATTGTTACTGTATATACTCTAGTATAAGCTGACCCTAATATCAACTAAGGCATCTAATTTTATCATAAAACTGCATTAAAAATGTGCTATAAAGCTCAGCTTATACATGAGTACATTCTGCAACTTTTTTTTTCTATTCTGGTTGTTTCCTTCCCATTAACTTGGTTCACTGCTTCTTAAACTTTTATCCATGATTTAGAGAAACTGTTGTGCATTTGGTTTCATGTAGATATATTTTTTTAAAGAGTGCAGTACTCAAATGTGATACTGTTTACTTTTTTGAGCTAATTTGTTCTTCAGTTGAGAGATACCAACGGGATAATTTTATTTCGCTTTTTAATGAGTATCACAGGGCAATCGTCTCTGGTAGTCTGCCAATCCTGATGTGTCAACTAAATCTAAATTCTTTGAAAATCCTAAGGTCTTTTCTACATTTTCCCCTTTATATCAAGATCAGTTGTGACTCTGAAGAAAACGTGCATTAGTTAGTGGTAACCAGGTTAGGACTGGTTTCAAAGTTGAAAGAGGAGTGGTTCAAGGGAGCGAGTAGTTGTAGTCTGTTCCCTTCTTTCATGTTTTCTCTAAATGAAGAGACCCATCATTTTCTTTTAGATAGTCCCACACTCATTCACTCAGTCACAAGTTTTGAAGACCCGAGGCACTATGTACCAATTTTGGTGAGTGAAACACAAACTCTCAGTACGCTCTTATGCTAATGGATGGAATTGTCCCATGAGATCACAACCCTCTCTTCAAACCAAGAAAAACAGTCCCATCAAGTGATTGGTTATGTCGAAGCCTCTGTAGCCCATGTTTGTTATTTGGACACACATCTATGAGGGGGGCTTCAAAACGTTCATGAAAACGTGGAATTTAAACATAATGAATTTTCCCATGAACTTTGTGAAGCTCCTTAAGGTTTGCATATGTGGATACTTTTTGGCCATTGTTGCCAAATTATATATGACATAACATTTGGCAATTCAGTATTTTTCTTATGTATGATTTAGTAGCATCAGTTATGTGAGCCACACTTCAAACTTCACCTACATTCAGTGCCACCTTTCCCATAACCATAAACAAAACTTGGCTATGCCTGGAAGAAGGTTTTCTCTTCTCGGTTTATCCCTATCCTTGTAAATACCAATGGGCATTTGGTATCTATTTATTTATTTATTATTTTAAACACATTGAGATTATATAATATTTGTTCTATTTGATGGTCTCATTTCACTCAACATATTGTTCTCCGGGTCATTGCAAGATGATTCAAGAGTGCAGTGTTCTTTATGGCTGAGTAGCGTTCAATTACATGTAGCATGTTTTGTTTATACATTCATCCACTGGTTGACATTGACATGATTCAAGCTTTGGTAAATATCTTCTGCTGGACTTATTACTGAGGCATACAGTAGTATTTGTTTCTATTGTGAGTGTAACCTTTGAAAATTCATATTTCAGACTACTTATAGTGTGAGAAAATAATAGTGTTTGCATATTAATTTTATACAAAGTATGTTTTGAATTATTTAAATTATTCTAATTCCTTGCTGTAAACAATCTTTAATTTTGTGTATGGATATTAATATTATCTATAAATATGGATATATTTTTCCCTTCCAAACCATAAGGTTTTTATTTATTTTTCTTATTCTATGTGATTTGCACATGACTTACTAAAATATTGAGTAGAATGGTTATCCTTAATCTTGTTCCTAATTCTGAGGGCTCTGGCTCTGTTATTTCACCATTAGGCAAAATGTTTACAGAAGGTCCTTATCAGATCAAGTAAATTTGATTTAATTTCTATTTAAGTGTCTTATTATTAAAATGTGATCGTATCAAATGTTTCTCTGCATTTGAGGAGAGCATATATTTTTCTCCTTTAAATTTCTAATGACATGAATTTAAGGAGTATGTTTTCTTATGTTAACATACACTTGCTTCCCCATTTTTCAGTGTTGTAATTTTTAAATTTCACACTGATGCTTTCAGTTTTCTAATACTTAGATTGGGGAGTTAATATTTTACATTGCCTTCTGTTTTCTTTTCTCACATTTTCCTTAGCTATTTTGGAAGCTGTGTGGACATGATCCTTCACATCTTTCTCGGAATATCTGAGAGATCCAAACTATCAACCTTTTGCTTGGTGGACAAGAGCTTTTCTTATCGCACGGTCTCCACCATTATGCATAACAACCAAACTTAAGGCCTTAAGTAGATGCCAACTCATAGAAACCATTAAGGCAGGGTACACTATCATGATCCCAATTCTACCTTACAAATCCAGCGAGGCCAGAGGATGTACACTGCTTTAGACAGGAACCGGAAGCATGGGAAATCCAGAACAGATGATCCCTTCAGGACCAGTGGTAAAAGTGACAATACTGGGAGGGTGAAGGGAAGGTGCAATAGAAAGGGGGAACTGATTATATGGATCTATAGATAACCTCCTCCCTGGGGTATGGACAACAGAGAAGTGGGTGAAGGGAGACATTGGACAGCGTACAATATGGCACAATGATTATAAGTTATCAAGGGTTCATGAGGGAGGTGGGAGCAGGGAGGGAGGGGAAATATGAGGAGCTAATACCAGGGGCTTCAGTAGACAGCAAATGTTTTGATGATGATGACAACAAATGTACAAATGTGCTTTGCGTACGACGGATGGATGTATGGATTGTGATAAGAGTTGTATGAGTCTCCAATTAAATGATTAAAAAAAGAAAGAAAGACGGAGTAGACATGTTTCTGGAAATTTCCCAGGTAGTAGAAAGTCTTGTCTTTCTCCAGAGGTGGTTCTGAACTGCTGTCCTTGAGGTTACCAGGCCAAGGTGCAAATGCTCCAGCATGCGGGATCCTTTCCCCAGAAACCAAACTTTTCCCATTGAGTCAATGCCAACTTAGAGGGACACTGTTCGGTTGTGTTTCTCCAACTGTAGATCTGTATAGGGGAGCCTTGTCTTCCTCTCATGGAGTTATTGGTGGGCTTGAAATGTTTGCCTTGTGGGTGATAGCCAACAGCGTCACGGGAGTCCTCTTCTCTGTTTATTCGAAATGGTTTTGGTAGGGAAACATTTTGATGCCGATTTGATTTTTCATGCTCTTTTTACATTAGAGTTTTATGTCTTGAGAGAGCTATATTTTTCTAAGAAATAATAAATTGTATCTACATTTTTGAATTTATAGACCTACAAAGTACTTAAAATATTCTCATCGTATTTATAGGCTTGCAGCTTAACTATGCTCTCCTTTCGGTCTTTATTGGATTTTGTTGAGCTTCTCTATAGATTCTTCATTTTCTGCTGTCACTATTTTATTTCTTCACGATTTCTTTTATTTTTCTTTCTTTCCAAGTGTATTTCTTATTTTCTTATAAACATGAAAGGCTATACACTTTCCTTTAATGCAGTTTGATCTGCATCTTACCCCTATTACTGTGGAATATTTTAATTTTCACTCTATGTTGAGCATATTTTAAATTTGGAATTATCTCAAAAAGCTTGCTTAAGTTATTAAATATGTGGAGGTACCCTGTTTATTCTCATTTTGATTTTTTTACTTGTAGTGTTTAAGTTCTTCAATATCAGTTGAGATTTTTTTTTTTTTGTACTAGGGTAAGCATACAACTATTAAATGCAGGGTCATCTGTCTGAATTACTAGCCTCTCAAGGGTGGAAACTGGGAATTCCTGGGAAGCCTTGGGAATCCTGTGAGTGTCATTTTGAGGCCAACTAAAATCCCAGAGGGCCTAAATCTTACTCTGGTATTTTCATTGGTTTCATATGCATATGAAAGTTTGACAAAGAGAGAGATAGACTGGAGACGAATTGAAGCATTTCAATTACATGGATGAAGACTATTGAAAAGACAATGGAAACAAGACTATGTCTCAGGATAGTCGGACTGCTCTTTCGGTAAAAGGAATGACCAAACTTCATCTCTCACACACTTTAGACACGTTTTTGGGACAAAGCAGTCCAAGGAAAAGGACATAATGCTTGCTAAAGAAAGTCAGAAAAAAAAAAAAGAAGAAGACCTTATGGATGATGGGTCCACAAGGATAGTTGTAACAATAGGCTCAAATGTAATTGCAATTTGTGAGAACGATTCCAAATCAGACCGTGTTTTGTTGTGGTGTGCAACTCGTGGCACCAGTGAGGACAACAGCAGCAACAGTGCCTCTTTGTCTTGTAAACGATCTTTCTCACCCAGCAGTCTATCTTGTCAGCTAGCTCCCAAGCACGATGTTGGATGACCTGGCATGGCAATGCTTTGTGGGAAGTTAATGTAAGCCACAGGGAAAGGGTAGGATGTCATAACCATACAATTCCCAGTATATCTTTTTAAGTCCTTTATATTTTTTAATGTTTTGGTTTTCAGTTTATAGCAAACAGCATATGGCTAGATTTCTAAAATCCAGTTTAAGCCTCCCATATTTTATTTCTAAAATTTTTTCCAGCAGTTTTATTGGCATATATTTTGCATATTATACTGAACAGTTCCATCGCTTAATCATATCAAGGGGAGTGGTAAGCTGTACAATCACCACCATCTCTTTCGTAGAGCTTCTTCTACCCCTGCCCAGGGTAAGCTGCCCCGAACCCTCTCCCAATTTTAAATGATAAATTTTATAAGTAATATTTACTGTAAATATTGATTTACTTAGACTTGAATCTAACTTATTATTTATCATGTTTATTTATTTACTTTTTGAACTCTCCTGCCTTAATTCACACTGATCATGTTCTCACCCACTCTTGTCTATCCATCCTCTATCTACTGGTTTGGGATAATACATTTATTACTCTAGTGTCTCCTTTTAAGTTTTAATGAGCATATTTAACTTAACAAACTTTAAAATCTTTACAATTAATCAATATTTTACCCAGTCTTTTTCAAAGAGTTTTGCTCTTTAAAGACATAACCAGGTTCTCCTTCCTATTTTTAATAGTTCTATCTTGTTTTTATAGAATTTCTAAATATTGATTGATATATATATTTATGATGAGTGTTTACTCTCCCTTATGTTACCTCTCATCTTTCACTTACACATTATACCTTACATTTTCTTTTGCAGCTCGATATATTTTATGAGTTTTGTCTGCATTTTGTCATTGTTTGCTTGAAACTGTTTTATTTTGACTTGACTCTAGAATAAAGTGACCAGATTTTAAGTGGGACACCATTGACTGGGGGCAGGGGAAGGGGGCCTCTTGATTAAAAATTTGGTCTATATGGAGCAACAAAAATGTTCATAGAACACACAAATAGTATGGTAATATATTTATTTAATTTTAAAATGCCACGGGATGCGCGATAAATTGTTAAAAAGCGGGATGTCTGGTCACCTTACTCTCGAATGATAGTTGAATTTGGTAAGGAATTGTAGAAGGGAAGCCTTTTCCTCTCAGTGCTGTAAAGTATTTTTGTATGACTCACTGAATAATCACTCTGAAGCAGAATCAACTACAAGGTACCCAACAGTTCACTATTTAGGGCATGGGAGAGAGCTTTGAGACTCCTTCCTACCTAGTGAGAGTTAGGGAACTGTGCCCTCCCCTACAGCATTGGTGGGCACTGTGACTTTTTGACCAATAGAATATAATAGAGTTGATTACACCATGTGGATTCGTAGGCCCGTCCTATGAGACAGGTAGTCTCTATGGTTTTCCTCTGGGGGTTCTTAAACTTAGAAAGACTAGATACCATTTAAATAGTTTGATTACCTGACATTTTCAGGCTACGTGAGAATTTACATGAGCCACAGGGAAAGATTTTTCAGGCATAAGAGTAAACATGCCATCTTGGTCTTTTCATCCCTTGTAGACAGAGTGAAGAGAAGGACAAAGACCACCAACACTGGTTTTCTTTGTCCTTGTCTTACTCTTGTCCTACTGTTGAAGTCACTCAACTAAAGCACAATTCACCATAGAAGTCAATGCTCTTGTCATCAAATTGTGGCATAACAGAACAACAGGACATTTGTTGTCTTATGAAACTAAATTTTGGAATTGTATAGCTCTACTTAGATATATATGTGATAGATCTTTGGAATAATACTATTTTGCCTTCATAGTACTTTGGTCACATTGTGAATCTCTATGTATATTTGTATAAAGATTTGATGTGTAACATGCCCTATGGTATTGGAAAGTAATGCATTTTGCCATGTATTTTAATCCAAAGGTTTAGCAGGTGTAGATGTTCAATAAAAAGGAATGAATTGAATAGTTATTTTGACAAGTTTACATAGATTAGATTTTAGTTTACTATGAATTCTCTTTTTGTGTTTTGAATACTCTTTTAATCAGTAATTCTATATTTTATTATGAATCCTACTTTTTATGAATCCCATTTAAAATAATTTTTTTATAATTTTTCCTGAGTTTTTATAATCCACCAAGAAAAGCAATTAAGATAGTAGATGAAAAAACTTCTAAAAGTTCATTTTAATTTATAGATGCAAGATATGCTTCTTCTTTGGTTTTTAAGGTTTAGTTGCACCTTTTGTGCTAATAAATTTTCTGTCTCTAAAGAGCCTGGGAAAAGCCAATGGATAAAAATATCTTATTGAAGTATATTGAGCACATATTGAGAAAGTAGTGTTCATATTTAAAATTGCTTAATCCCTGTTATGCTAAAATCTGGAAAATATCAAAAATGCTTCTTCAGAATGGACCCTGAGTCCATAGTGCGTGACAAGACAATGTGGCCACTTCACGGTTTCCTGACATCTGCTGCTCCGTGTCTTCGTGGGCAGCTGCTGAGAATCAAATCTGCTTATTCTCTTTGTCACTTGGCTATTTCTGCTTCCACCCTCCACAGATAAATGCATGCCTTCCAACAAAAGCCTCTTGAAAAGCAAATTTTTTTTTGTTTATTTAGACCTCCTTCGGTCCTATAAATTATTTTAAAAACAGCTTCTATAGACATATAGCCATGTAATGACAAACATGGATATTTAAAAGATGGAGAAAATGAAGGAAGAAAAGTAAAGGGGATAAAATGGTGCGTGCATAAGAGTCAGGGCCCCCAGATCCTAAGAACCTCCTCTCTGGCTCTGTGGGGCCCACATGCCTCCAACAGTCCACGGAAAGGGGAAGCTTGTGGTCACAAAGTCCACGTCCATAATGTCAGTGCAAGCCAATTGCTCTGAAGTACCATTGTTCTTGGTTTCCATGCCAGATAGGGATTTCTCCCAGATTCCCCATTGAGGGAACCCTGGGGGAATAAAGCAGTGTCCGTTGAGCCATACTTTAGAAGGAGACTGCATTCAGGAAAGACTATGAGCAGTTGAGGCGTTGCCTATTTCGAGGTACAAACAATGCTAGGCACAAAGCCGATAGTTTTTACATCTTCTGGTAGGCATATTAGAAACTAAAAGATAGAGGGAAGCAGCATGAGGATCTTTAAAGCAATCTCTATAAGAGAATTTTCTGGAAAAGAAACATGTATCTAGGGTCCAATCCAATATTTGACACAGCTTCCATGGCCATCTCTAGCCCCTGCAGGGTGCTATAGAAAGGCCATCCTATCCTTAGATTAGCAGTTGGCGCCACTGAAAGTAGAGCACATAGTAAAATCATAGCACTGAGAAGGCTGCTGAAGCTGAAACACCTTGCAGAAAATGTCTAGTCACCTCTGCGGCCCTGTCTCCTGAGAACCTAAAACAAGAAACCCTAGTCAGTGCTGGGAACCTCCGTATGACCCAAGACAACTGGTCAATCCTTTACTGGTTTATGCCTCTGGGTCCTCCAAATTTCTCACCCTGAGCTCTGCTTAACTGAACAGATTCAAGGACTCACCTGCTACTCCTTCCTCCCCACCACCAGGTCTTTATTTCCAGCAGTGCATCGTTAAATACCAGTCTCTATTCAACTTGTATCAGAGCTTACTTTTCCAAGACAAGAGGCTTCCACTCTTCACCAACCACTGTAGCTGCCGAACAATCATTTTACTGTGGCCCGAAAAACACAGTAGCCTTGTGCTGATTAAAGTCAGAATATAAAAAGGGGGAGACATAACAATGAAGCCATAGTATTCTTTGCTGTGTTGCAACTGTCCACCCAGGTTATGTGAGAAGCCCCAAAGGTAAAGCCAAGTCACAAAAATTGGTTGTTTTATTAACACACTGTTCCGCTCTGGGAAGCATATTGCTTCAATTAGAACAATGCTACACATTTTGTGATTTTTGTATGGGTAAAGAATGAAGCAGATTTCCCTGTTATTTTCTTTGGTCAATATTCTCTTTAGTTGGAAGAGCCGTCACTGTATAAAAAAGCAGGAAACAAAACATTATCATTTGGACTTGACTTTTTACCCCTGCCAGGCAAAGGATTGCAGTGGGCATGACTCCAAGCTGCCATTTTTCATCTTCTCCAATCCAGGAGTTGGCCATTTAAATAAGGACTTTGTGTGTTTTCTTCCTGTTTTCTTTTTACCCCAGAACGTGTTTTTATTAGGGGCTGGTTAACTTTTTAGGGCCAATACAGAACACCTGTACTATAAAGGCGTGATTTAAAAAAGAGGAGTGTAGACATTTGTTGCTCTCTGGTTGACGGGTTACCGAAGAGAAACTTTCTTCCTAATCTTCTGGTACACAGAGTGTGAAGTGGGGGACGCTATGGGACTGTGTTTTTGGCGGGATGCTCACCATCTTCAAAGCATCACAGTGACAGATTTACACATGTGCAACTCTCTCCCAAAGGAATCTGATGACACGCTAAACATGGAAGTCTGGCAAGCTTGGAAAGTGGAACTTGATGTATTTGCACTTCCCTATGGGCACCAGTTGTAGGACAGGCAGTAAGTTGGAGGAGGTAGGGTTTTCTTGGTAAACGGCTTTCTTCCTCCATTGTTGTCTTCCTACACATTTGGTGTGGGGTTGGGGGTGTCAGGGAGATCAGAGAGGGAGACTGCTGTAGACCAACCACTTTCAGCTCTGATCAGCAGGCCCCAGCACACAACGTGCACTGAGATGATAGTGAATGACATGGACTATGTCAGAGTCAGAGAGGATAAAAAGAGTGAGGATAGGAGGCCATAGCTATGGTCATAGTCTAATTGGTGGGACAGTGTAGCTATGAGAATAATAACGAGATCAAGGTGACTTTCAGAGCATCAGAACTGCTCGGTTACTAAACGCCATCGTTGCTCTTCTTGTTAACAATATCCAATTGCCTCTCACTCATAGTGACATCACATATAACAGAATAGAGCGCTACCCAGCCTCATACCTTCCTCACCTTTGTTTCACGTTTGAGCCAATTATTGAAAGCACTGTGACAATCCACATCTTTGAAGCTCTTCTTTTTTCCAAGGACTGGTCTCTCTTGAAAACACCTCCACAGTACGTGAGACAAACTCTTACCATATTACTTCTAAGAAGCATTCTGAAGGAACGTCATCCAAGACAGTGTGTTGTTTGTTTGTTTGTTTTTAATCATTTTATTGGGGGTTCCCACAATTCTTATCACAGTCCATCCACCCATCCATTGTATGTCAAGCACATGCGTACATTTGTTGTCATCATCATTCTCAAAACATTTGCTTTCTACTTAAGTACTTGGTATCAGCTTTTCATTTTTCCCCATCCCTTCCTGGGGAAGGCAGAGTGCTTTGTGTTCTGGCAGTTCACAGGACTTTCCATATGCTTTACCAACATCCTAATTCAAATGCTTCAATTCTTTTCTGATCTTCCAACTTGCGCATGAATACAAGTCTTGGGAGAGGCACACTTGAGTCCTTTTGAGAGGTCTTGTGCAGCACATCTTATCTATCCAGTGGACTTTATCTTTGGATTTCTTGACTGATGTTTCAGTGAGTATTGGTAATGGATCCAGTAAAGATGAAATCCATGACAATGAAGAGATGATGTTGATTTGGTATCTGATCAAAATAGGAATTTATATACAAGGCTCTGCTACATTTTAGTTCCTTTAATTCAGACATGATGCTGAACCTTTCCGTGCCTCTGTGTTTTCACTTATAAAATGATAATGCTTCTGAGTATCATTGTAAGAATTAAAGAATATACATCAAGTATAAAATCTATTCTTTGAGTGTAATACTATAATTAGAATTAGCATGCCATCCTTGTGCCTACTCATTTTTTCATCAGTTATATAATTTTTTAACATTATCACAGAATATTCTTGATAATACTACCCTATTGGCTATGAAGTAGCATAGTAGCTGCAAAGCAAGAAAAATGAGACTTTTTCCACTCAGAAAAAAATTTACTATTTTTTTCCTCCAAAGGGTAAGAGAAAAGGTGTTTTGATTTATTCAATTATTAGTTTAGCTAATGTTACTTAAGCTATTTTGTAGAGCTTTTGGAAACTCAGGAAGTATTTTTTTATAAGATGCAGGATATCAAATTGAACAGCATGGCCTTTAATAAGTTGGGCCATCTTTTTGAACAAAGTTCATAGACATAGAGGTAGACATACCACTGGTTTGGCTACTTTAGGGAATCCAACCTGACCCATACTATTCCTATTTTACTGGGAATCTCCTCCAGGAAAGGATATTTGATTTCCTCAAATGTCCTGTTTGCATCTGTTGAGATGATTGTGTGATTCTTTACTTTAAAAAATTAGTTAGATGGTGAATTAAGTTAAGTGATTTTATTATGTTCAATCATCTTTCCATCCTACCCAATAAAAATATGTTATTTTGAAATATGCTATAGAATTCAGGTGGTGGACATTTTGCTTTGAATTCTTGTGCCTATACTTATGAAATACATTGGTTAGCAATTTTCTTTTCTTTACTATTTTTGGTGTCTTTATCTGGGTTTGATATCAGGGTTATGCTGGCTTCATAACATGCATTAGGGAGTATTCATCCATTCCTAAGTTCTACAATTGAGTAGAATTTTGAATGCTTGGTAAACTTCTCCAGTACAGTAATCTTGGCTGGCATTATTATTTCATTTCTTAAGAAAAGTTTAACTTCTTTATTTTTATGGATCTATGTAAGATTTCTGTCTCTGTATTATTTTAGATATATAGAGTGCTTCTAGAGAGCTGTACATTTCTTCCAGATTTTTAAATTTGCTATAGTATAAATTTTCATAAAATTCTGTTATGATCCTTTATCTCTGAGTAAAAAAGTCCCCTTTATCATTTATTACTTTGTTCCTTTCATCTTCTCCTTTTTTTTTTCTTTGCCAATTTGGCTAGTGTTTTCCAAAATTTTATTGACATTCTCAAATCCCAGCATCTAAAATTGTTGACTCTATCAATTTTCTGTTTTGTTATTGTTGTTGCCGTTCATTTATTTTCGGTCCGATATTTATTATTTCTTTTTATGGTTATTGTGGGCTCCTTTTCCTATGTGTTCATGTTTTAGGGTTATTCTATTAAATTTTGGGGATCTATGTCTTTATTTCTATACATATTCCTCTGATCACTACTTTGGCTGCATCCAAAGAGTTTTGGAATGTTATGTTTTCATTTTAACTTAATTTAATTCTATCTTTTTCATTTTCCTTTTTAATTTTTCCTTTACCCCTATTTAATTTTGCTATTACTTCAATTTTTATTTTTCTATTCTATTTTTGTTTCACGTTTAGCTTTTGTTTCAAATTGGGTGAAGGTGCTGTCACAAATAGGATTGCAGGCAACAATCCACACACATTTTGTTTCAAGTCATTGACTGCAATCTCTGCAATGTCACATCAATTATCCTCTGACCACCCTGTGCTTCCTGCTTCTGTTGCTCTATCTTTCCCCACACTTCCTACCTTCTGAACCTTGACTTTCGATGAAAGCTGCTCTCTGAATGTCTGATGGTTTGTTCTAAGGCATGCCTACCTCCCTACTGTCATTCACCTCTCACCCTAACACTGACTGCACTTGAGTTGATTCCATCTCTTAATGACCCTTAGGACAGAGGAGAACCACCTTTGTGATTTTCTCACACTGTAAATCTGCAGGAGAGTAGGAAGCCTGACTCACTTCCAAGCAGCTACAGGATTAGAAATACCAACCTTGTGAGCAGAAGCTTAATATATAGCTCACTATCCCACCAGGGCTCTTTAACATCAGATTGGACACAGATTAAAAAGAGAATTAATAAGCAGAAAATATATGTGAAGAAAATACCTGAAGTGCATATATGAGCCAGTATCTCTTGCAGCTGGCGGCCCAAAGCATAACCCACTTTACCAGCAGGTCTCATTCACCTTATTGACAGATGTATTTGGCAGAAAGTTGACTGCCGGGTGGTAAGGACTTTCTCATGTGATCATCTTCAGAGTTGTCAGCACTCTGTGATCAGCACCATTGAGTTCTCCTCATCCCAGTAAGTCAGCTTTCATGTATTTATTATCCCTTGCTCTCTAAGGTCTTGTTTTCTAGTGCAATCCGTGTTATAATAGAGAAGATGCTTTGCATTATTTCAACACTCTTAATTTCTCCCAACTTACTTTGTGACCTAAAATATGGTCTGTTCTAGAGAGTGATTCATGGGATGGGAGGAGAATGTGCCCTAGGGTGCTTGGGTGCTATGTTCTGTATGTGTTGATGAGGTCACGTTGGTTACTGAGGTTAGTTGGCTTTGGAACATCTTTGCTATATTTCTTTCTAATTATTATATCATCAAAAGAACTTTTTTATTTCCCTTTTCAATTATGTTAATTTTATGTACATTGGAGTACCATCACTGGTTGTATAACTACTTATTATGGTGTATGTGCACTTGCTTGATTAGTCCTTTAATCATTACATAGTGTCCTTTTTTGTTTTTTAAAGTGGATTTTGATATCTATTTCATTAAATGCTGTTATTGTCAGTCCAGCCTCTTTCAGTTGTTGGTAAACAAACAGAAGAACAACAAAACATAGAAAATTCTCAATCAAAAAGGAAACAGAAGATGATGAGAACCAACATAACTTTAAAATGGGGGGAAAGTTAAATCAAATAAGGCATTTCATTTTAACTTAACTGAAACTTCCTCAATCAAGTTTTGTGATGCTCTTTGTCTAAGAGTCTGTTTACATTTCTGAACTATAGTCAGAGGGTATTCACCAGAGACTTAGCCTATGTGTGGACCCTGCCATTGTTTCTGGTCTCCCACTATCATCCATAGCCTTCTGCAAACTGGTACTAAAATGTTAAGCTTTGATATCACTCCCTCTGTCAGATTCATTTTATTATTTATAATCCTTGGATCACACAGGCTGGTGTGCTTCTTCCCTATGAACTGGGTTGGTACCTCATTAAGATGGCTGCCTGTTTGGAGACAAGTCTTTAAAACCCCAGACCATATTCCTTCTGACAATCAGGCACCAGGTGGATTCATCACCACACTTGCTCTTGCACCCATATCTTCAGTGATCTCTTTATGAGGATGAGCAACAAGTACAGCAAGATCAGAAGGACAAATTGAATTGTTCTTACCTCTAAATCCATTCATTTATCTGTGGTTTATGCATGTGCCTGGTTTTACTCTAGAAACATCATCACCATTTTTTCATTGTGAACATTGTATATCAATCCCTAATAATGCCATTAATTTAGCCAATGATGTCAAATTTAAAACACTGTTAAGCAAAGGTAGTTATACAAGAATAGACCAGCTTTCAATCGCAATACAGGGATTATTGATTTGCAGAGATTAAACTTTTAAGTGACTGGATATTATTTACATGAACCATAGTTTGGCAGGGAAAACTTTCAATAACACTCATTCACAAGCAGAGAAGTATGCTTTCCAGAAGAATATATACATGATAAGAAAGAAAAGAGAACATTATAAAAAGTAAGTATATGATTGTCTGAGGACACCATTCATTGGACACTCTCAAAGCAAGAGATCCAAACCAAGTTCCAGTGACCACCAGTTCCATCACCTTGGGACAGCAATCATCTGCTTCTGTTCACACAAAGGAGTTTTAGCTTTAAGTCTAAGGGAGCATGTAACTTTCTTAAATCCGCGACCGGTTAGTTTGAGGAAAAAACAGTTCACTCAGTGGGGTTTTTGCATCTAATCCCCAACTGGTGGGGTCTATGAAGGATGTTGTGTACCCCAAAAGAATGGAGTCTAAAGTCTCAGTAGTCTACAAGATACAACCTGTGTGACCAAAGGCTAGATAGGCACTAGGTCAAAAGTATCCAATTCGGGACGTAGGTCAAACATATTCTCACCTTTTGTTCTATAGAAAATTGTCAAACATTTTTACCCCCATTGGAGAGATGAGCCACCCATTTTACCCACCAACAGAAGTGCAATTGACTTCTCCAAGACATATGTGTCTCCCCTCCCCCAGCTTGTCTTAAATTTCCAGGAAGGTTTGTTTATCATTCTTGTAGGAGAGTTATCAGATTTGGGAATGACCTTAGCACAATGGCGCATGCTTAAACAAGGATTTTTGATTTGTAGATCTGTCTGTTTGGGGTATTAGATTTGTTGTCTTTATATTTGCTCTAATATTTACATTTCTCTTTCCAGATTTAAAATAATCTGTTATATTGATATCATTTTGACTTCTCCTCCACTTGGAAATTCTTTCTTTTTTTAAAAAAGAATACTTTTGTTTGGGGCTCTTATATCTCTTATCACAATCCGTACATTCATCCAGTGTGTCGAGCACATTTGCACATATGCCCCCATCATCATTTTCAAAGCATTCTTTTTCCAGTTGAGCCTGACATCAGTTTCCCATTTCTTCCCCTTCCTTCCCCTGCCTGCCTTCCCTCACAAACCCTTGATAAATTATAGATTATTATTTCCATATCTTTCATCATCTTTATTATATTGAAAGTCTCTGGGCTTTGTCATGAACTTCTGGCATTCCTTAGCAAGGTTCCCTTGTTATGCTAATGTGTGTTAAAGGACTCATTCTACCAGTTGTGTTGGAGTAAACAACAAGCCTGGGATTTGCAGTTTTTACATATGCATTTTTTTTCTCTTTTATCTTGGGCTTATGGGGTGCCCTGATTTGGGGACTGTCACACTGATCCCCAGAGGATCCAGAGAGGTTGTTTTCTTTTCCGCAAATTGGAACTGAATTTGCCCCCTACTATGACTACCTACTTATTTTATGCCACACCGACTGTAATCTGACTCAGGTAAATTCTTTAAGTCTTTTTAATTGCTCCAAATCTGTGGCTACCTACTGACACAGACTCCCGACTATGGACTACGGGTTTAAGTAACATCTACTGGGAGCTCTAGTGAGGGTCCTTGTGAAGAGTTTTCAGAAGTTCTCCTTGTGTCTGAGATTATTAATGGCCCCGTTTGTAAGCAGCATGGGAAAATCGTTACTCTAGGACACTGGTAGCTGCTCAGCTGGAGTCCTCACAACCAGCACACAAACCTGGAGTGATTTAGTGCATTCTCAGTTCACTTTGTAAGTGAAAAAAATTTAAAGAGCAGGGTTCAGAACAGACCCTAGTATCCTGATTCCTATTTCAGGGCTCCTCCTCTTGGTCTCCTTCACCTTACCTCCCAATTTTCTGGTCTAGCAGCAGGAGCTCAGGGCACTTAAATCTCCACATGGAGATTCTCGAAACTGTTTTCTTCCCTTTGGGTTTTGAAGCTATCATTTACATATATCTCAGTTTCCTTGCTTTTTGTTTTACTTTACTTCTTGGAGTTCTTTATCTGAGCAGATATATGGGTGGTAAAGTTCTGTGCCATAATCAAAAGGTGGTGCCTGAATTCTTTGGTTCTCTCTTCTAAAGACTTTTCTACATTATTTCTTTTCAGGTTTTCCCCCTGAGTTTTATAAATCCCTTGAATTTTTGTTTCCCTGGAAATATCCAAGCTTATTCATTGCACATGAAAACAAATTTGCTGGATTTATGATTCTTAATTGGTAGTTCTCCTTTATTCATTATTATTTGGGGCCAGGGTTCTATACATGCCGCCCTACTGTTTTCTTTCCTGTATGGTTTCAGATTGAAACCCAATGCTTGTCTTACCAGTCTACCTTCATAAGTGAATGTTCTGTTTTTCAGGAAGTGTTCTCGAAGATTTTTCTTTCTCTTTAATTTTAAAAAGTTTGATTAAGATATCTCATAATCTATCTTATGGGGTCCCAAAAATAGGTTTGTTGAGTTTTGTAATAGATGCCTTTTTGCTTATATTAGTTACCTATACATAATCTTCAAATAGTCTCTGCTTTCCAATCCCGTCTTTTCTTCCAAAATTCCAATCACTTGTGAATTATTCTTCTCGATAACTATCTCATAATCCTTTGGCGTTTTCTTTATTCTTTATCTCCACCCCGATGGCCCCACCCCAGCACTGATAGATCTTTAAACAGATTAGTATCAGGAGATGGGTCTTCTATCTTGCTGAAGCTTTCTTCCATTCATTTGAGTCTAATTTTGTGTGTTCTCATTGATTTATGGCTGATGCTTTATTGCTAATCTCTTGAATTTATAGATTTCTTATCAGGCAGTTCTAGTACTGTTCAATCCTTGCCAAAGTTTTATGCCCCTTGAGTTCACTAGTTTCAGCCATCAAGTCCTGTGATATAATTTACTCAGTCTAATGTTTAGAAGGTGCTAAAACATTTATTTACTTATTTAATATTTTATCTATTTAATAAATATTGGTTTTGCACTACCATTCATTTATTTTTTGTCATTGGATTTTATATGTATATGTAATTTCGTTTTTGCTTTAGAATGTGTTTAAGAGGAAAAATAGCACTAATGAAGTATTCACACCCCAAAGTAAAATGATAGCATTTACACAAGGACCAACTTCTGAATGGTTAGGGAATAAGGAAGAATTGAAATAGAAAACACAGGGAGGGAGTGGAATAGATGATGATGTATTGTGGGGATAATAGTGATTGGGATAGGAATTATTGAATATACAACAGATGATCTGCTCTGTAAGTTTTCATTCAACTAATAATAAAAAAGTTTTTAAAAGACCTTTTAAAAGTTCTTTCTTTTTAAAAATAATTTTTTGGAGGGCTCATGCAACTCATCACAATCTGTACAAAAACCCCATTGTATGCAAAGCACATTTGCATATTTGTTGCCATCAACATTATCAAAGCAATTACTCTCTACTTAAGCCCTTGGTATTAGCTCCTCCTTTTTCCCCTCCCTCCCTGCCCCCTCCCTCATGAACCCTTGATCATTTATGAATTATTATTGTCATATTGTACACTGTCCTATGTCTCTCTTCACCCACTTCCCTTTTGTCCATACCCAGGGAGGAGGTTATATGTAGATCTTTATCCTCATTTCCCCCTTTCTACTACACCTTCCCCTCCACTCTCCCCGTATTGCCACTCTCACCACTGGTTCTGAAGGGATCATCTGTCCTGGATTCCCCATGTTTCTGGTTCTTATGTGTATCAGTGGAACATCAAAGAACTAAAGATATCAGTATCAGTATAAAGGAGGGAGGACAGATCGGGACCCGAAGTCCATATGTAGGTGAAGTGACATCCCCTTATAGAAGGGTCACAGGGAGGAGATGAGTCAGTTAGGGTGCAGTGTAGCAATGATGAAACATGCAACTTTCCTCTAGTTCTTCATTGCTTCCTTCCCCACAATGTCATGATCCCAATTCTATGTTACAAATCCAGAAAGTCCATTTTCAATTCTTTTCATTTTTATATTAATATAATTGAAATTAGTTTCCTTAAAATCACTGTTTTTCCATTTGAATTTTACAGTGAGCATTTGATTGGTTTATTGGTTTTGTGTCCATAATAATTTTCTTTTTCTCTTAATGATTTTCTACTACTACTCACTCCCATCAAGTCAATTCTATCTCATATCTACCATACAGAACAGGGTAGAACTGCCCCCTGTGCATTTCCAAGTGTGGTACTTATATGATAATTTGACGATTAAGTGTATAGGGCTGGAGTCTAGCCTGTCAGTCAGATCACAGCCAATGAAACCTCTATGTGGGCATGGCCTCCTGAGAATTCTGGGAAATGTGTTTCTTTCTTTCTTGAAGGTAAAAGACAATTTTCTCTCTCTAGCCACTCCCTTGGGGTCACTCTACTTTCAAAATGCATGGAACTCCCTTAGTCCCCTGAGCTGGAGAAGCCCCGATCCTGCCCTGATACAACCAGATCTCTGATGTCGGAGAAGCCACGTGGAGACCCAGCACTAAGATGCTCACAACACCACTGGATCCTAAGCCTTTCCACCCACTGGCCTGTGATCCGCCTGCATTCGGCATCATCGCGTATGTTTCATGAGTCTGAAGAGGACTTTATAGATTGACATTGGGTATATGTGCTAATATCGGACTTGTAAACTTGGACTGGACTACACTGGGTTGGGATGCTTTCTTAATGTACACTTGTCCTTTATATAAAACCCTCTCATACACATATGAGTTTCTATGGATTTGTTTCTCTCGTCTACCCAGACTAAGACACCATGAGTGTTATTCTTGAGAAGTATGTAAAGTCGCATCTTTCTTCCTCAGAGAGGGTGGTGGCTTTAAATGCTGCCTTGGTGGGTGACATCCAATATGTACCCACAATACCACCAGGGCTCCTCACAGATTTTAGTGAAAAATAGTATGGGCTTTCTTTTATGAATACTTTTCTGTTGAATTAATTTCTCAAAGTTTAAACCTTCACAGTTTTTCTGAAATAATAAGGTGTCCATCATTCATAGTGGTTCAGATATATATATATATATATATATATATATATATTTCTGGCTACAAGTTATATTTCTTCCTGATTAGTTTTCTAATAATATTAGTTATAAATAATAATATCTAGTATCTACATGCACAGTAATCCAATAAAATATGTGAACTTATTTTTTGAAACTGAGTGAGGGAAATAGGATGGCTCAGGAGATGGAGATGCTGGGAATTGCTAAGAAAGGTCAGAGAGCACGAAAGAAAGATAGCACCGAGGGTGTGAATAGGTAGAAGAGAGATGGAAGGAGAAGAAAAATCAAGGGGAAAGTCAGCAACAAGTGTGAGAGAGAAGACCAGAAAAACCCTTTGGGCTCCAAATTAAGGAGTCAGAATCTATAAGGACCTTTTACTCACACTGATCCTTCCCACACTGACGCCTGTAGTGGTTGTACATTGCTTTGTGAACTGCAAGGTCAGTAGTTTAAAATGACCCTCTGCTCTGCCAGGCAAGGGAGGGAGAAGTCTCAGGGCGTCACCGGAACAGTGCTTCCCAGTCCTGTGGGGTCACCATAAGTTGGAATCTGCTTGATGGCAGTGAGTTTGGTCTGGTGTTTGAATCCTTACTGACCTTGATACTTCTTTTCCCTAGGGCATGTTTCCCTGCAGTTTCTCTATATGCTAGTAACACGTTCGGTCCCAAGTGGGCTGCTCATTCTTTCCTGAACAATTGAGCTGCCTTGAATTAGTTCTGTTCTCAACAGTTTCCCCTCCAAACCCTTTCATGAAAAGTTGGTGCAGGTGTTGTTAGGGGTCAGTTTGTTCTGACTCATAGCAGCACTACCTACAACAGAGAGAAACACGCCAACCCCCACCTCATTCCGTCCTCTGCCACCTCCGCCATTGTTCTTATGTTCCTGCTCATTGGTGCAGCTGCAGTGTCAACCCATCTTTTCAAGAGACTGCTTTTTTTTTTTTTTTTTAACCAACCCTGTACTTTAGCAATCATGATGTCTTTCTCTAGGGAGTGATCTCTTGATAATACTAAAGTATGTGAGGCTATGTCTTTGTTATCTTTGCTTCTAAGGAGCATTCTGGCTGTACTTCCTTCATGATAGATTTGTTCTTCTGGGAGTCCATGAAATTTTCAATATTCTTTGCCACTGCCATAATTCAAATGCATCATTTCTTCAGTCTTCCTTATTCAATATTCATATCTCACATGCATATGAAGCAATTAAAAATAGCACATCTTGGGCTGACCCCTGGTGGCATAGTGATTGTGCGCGGGACTGCAGTCCACCGGGATGGAGGTTCAATTCCAGCAGCGGCTCCACCAGAGCAAAGGCTGAGCCTCCTACTCCCACCACCAGAGAACAGTGATGCCCCAAAAAACAAATAAAATAAAATTTTTTAAAAATTGCACATCTTGGGTCAGGTTAACCTTAGTCCTCAGAGTAAAATGCTGGCTTTTCAACACTTGAAGGAGGTCTTGGGCAGCAGATTTACCAAATGCAATGCACCCTTTGACCTTTTGACTGCTGCACTGCTTCCATGGGAATTGATTATGGATCAAATAAAGCTAAGTCCTTGACAACTTCAATCTTTTCCATGATCGTTGATGTTACTTCCGGCCAAGTTGTGCAGATTTTGGTTTTCCTTACATTGAGCTGGCGTCCATACTACATGCTGACCCTTAACTTTTATCAGCAAGTCTCCCAAGTCCTCCTCACTTTCATGAAGCATTTGTTGAAAGTTTTTGCAAAAAGTTCTTTAAATAGTCTAACTTCTCTCATGATAGGCTTAGTGGACATAGTGAACACCGTATCTACTCGAGTACAAGTCGACCCGAATATCAGTCGAGGTGCCTAATTTTACCACAAAATTGCATTGAAAATGTGTTGAAAAACTCAGCTTATACATGAGTTTATACGGTAAGTGTGGTGCAAAGATACAACCCTGATTCTACTTCTTAGCATCACGGAGTCAATGGAAATGAGCTTGGTTTTGAGGATAAGTTGTTAGAGGTGAAAAATGTACTTCATGTTTCCAAATGTACCTCATGAAGGCAAGGTGAGAAAAGAAAAACCTTCAGAAAACGGAACTGTACAGCTTTTTAGATGAGGAAGCAGGGACCACATGAAATGAAAAATGTATCATTCGAAATGGCATCCAAGTCTTTTCCAGGTGTTTGGAGGGTAACCACTGTGAGACAACCCCACAGTGAAATTGTACCTGGATGGCAATTGAAATAGAGTCATGAATTTGACAATTTAGTTCATGGAATGGGTATGTTTAAAACTGGCTTAGGCTCTTTGCCTGAGAGGATTTCTTACTTTTCTTCCCTTTGTTCTCCATACTCCAGCAGCATGACCATTTTCGTGTTCTTTGGATCAGTCTGGCTTTCTCTTGTTTCTGGTTTGCACATCTTCCACCCTCTAGCTAGAATGCTGCTCTCCATGCTCTCCCTCATATTTTAGTTCTTTTTTTAAATATCATTCTTAGAGTCTTACATTCTTGCTTGTTTCCATAAAGTGCTCCCACAACATGCACATTCTTTTATTCCTCCTTTCCACTTGTCCTTATATATGAGTATCTTCTACTTTAATTTACTCTTCTGTTTATTTGCTGTTGGTTTTTTGATATATTTTATGAAAGTAGGAATTGTTTTGTTTACTGTGGTATTTCAATGCTGCAGACCAAGGAGGGGGGACTTACAGCTGATGGGTCATGTTAGGCCCACAAAACCATCAATCCCAGCTAACATAACACACCTTAGCAAAGAGAAGCAATCCAGATATAGGAATGGATAAATTAAAATATTTTTTCCAAATATAGCAGACTGATTTTTAAGTTGGTATTTTTATATGACCCACAGTAGTGTAAAATTAAATATATGGAAAGAACCTGAACTGTTAAAAGGACGATCAAATCTGTTGTGGAAGAACAACAGCCAGAGTAGTCCTTAGAGGCAAGGATGGCAAGATTTTGTCTTACATGCTTTGGAAATGTTGTCAGGTGAGAATAGTCCTTAGGGAAGGAAGCATATCCTGCTCAGTCCAAAAGAAAGACCTTCAACACGATGGGCGCCCAGTGGCTGCAAGCATGAGGACAACAGTGAGGATGGTCCAGAGCCATGCAGTGTTCATCCTGCTGTGCATTGGAGCACCATGGGTCAGAAGAGCCTCCATGGTACCTAGTTACCATGATGCTGCTGAACTCATCCAGTGTAGAAGTTCTTAAAGGATTTTAAAATGGAGAGTCCTATGATTGGCTTTCTATTTTCAAAAGGAAACTCTGGGTTTTGTTTGGATTATATGTTGGAAGGTGGATCAAGTTGCCATTGGAGACAGGTGGGGGTGTGTGTGTAGACACGGAGGAGGCATAGAGGATACCTGAACCTGAACGTGGAGTGGTGCACAGGAAAGCAATGGAGATAGAGAGACGGGGATCAAAGGTGTTCAAGTGCTGCAGTGAACAGGATGGAAAGAATTGGTGGAAGTGCGGTGAAAGACAAATTGTTGATCATCCCATGTTAGTAAAATATTTAGATACTGTCATACAGAGATACTGGCCCTTATTTGCTCACACTAGTCCTCCAGATAAAATATCTATGAAGGTGATGAGACATAAACAATGATCTAATTAGTAATCCAATAGCACCAAAATAATAAAATCAGGGTATAGTTATATTTTCCTGTATTCCAGTTTGGTTTTGATAGTTCTACCCATGGGGATAACTATATATTTACTAGTTTAGGTGTCTAAGAGAAATGGGTTGACAATACACTTAAAAAATACAAGACACATATTTCTTTTCTATTTGCGAAAACTATAGCAGGTATCTGAGTCAATTTACCAGGTCATCTACTTCCGCTGGCTTTTTATCTTCTCAAGCAAACCAGAGCCTGGCATCCACAATGTAAAATCTCAGTTGGATATTGCAAAGGGGCCCACCAGGAAGGACTCTTTAGAAGGAATTTCCTGATGACTGTAAAACAAATATTCCCAACTCTTTTATTACTAATCTGAAGATAAATATATATAACCTGATCTGGTCTCTGTTAAGAGGAAGATAGAATCTCTCAGATGGTTTGAAAGGTTGAAAACCTGCAATAAGGAAGAGGAATTATTTTCGGAGATCCAATTATGAGTGATAGAGTGAAACGGAGTGAGGGAAAAACTTTGAGCTGAACATCAAAGGACTTTTCCTTCAACAAGGGTCACCTTTGTGGTAAAAGAACAAATCTTGGAGTCTCTCCAAACAGCGTTAGTCATCATATTCCTTTTGTGAGACAACGGAATCCTGGCCGACATGGTCCCTGGCCCACCCAAGAGGAGAAGGCTCTTCCCTGCAGGACTAGCTGTCTTCAGAAGTGATGATTACATGAGGAATGGCTTTCTGAAGACTTAGAGGCCTCTCCTGGAGCCCGCAGAAATGGTGAGGTCTCTCCAGCATGTCCTTGCCTGTTTGGTAGCAAAGGTGTAACACAATGCGGCCAGTGATCACCCTGGGAAACACTGCTTTATCATGACCAAAAACCTATTTTGAAGGAAATTATTGCCATTGTAATTTATTGGTATGATATGTAACCACTTTATTCAGTGGTTGGCTCGCTGGTGGATGTCCTCATTAACCGTGATCCAGGCATCCCCTATGATATACTAGGAAGCACACTGAGTGGGCTTTATCATCTGCCATCCAAAAAAGTAATTGACCACAATATGAAGAGGGGACTATATTTTAAACAGGATGTGTCTATTTCATGGCTTGACATCTTATATCTAGTGCTGGGTGACTTATAGTTCATGTGTGTTTTGGTTTCTGTGGTTAAATTCTAAGAGAAAATGAAAACGAAAACTTTCTCTGCATGAATCCCTTTTCCTTGTCCCATTTCCCCCCTCAGAAGGAAGGAGATGGTGTCTGTAAGAGGGGAGGTCAAGAGAAACATATCGCTGGCTCCATGAAATGCAAATGTCTGGGAAAAATAGAGACATGCATGTAAGTGATCACAGGTGTCTGTGCACTGAAGGCAACACAACTTGATTGAGAAACCGAAAATGCTCCCTTCCATGTATTGTTTCTGATCCATTGACCCCACAGGAAAGACAGACTGTGTTCATGAATCAGAGGTCTCCATGTTGTTCAGAAGCCAGTTGTCCCTAGCCTGATCTATTTATTCACATCAACCTCAGTGGACTTTGTGTGTATGTGTGGGGGGGGGGAGGGAGAGGGAATTGGAGATTGATAAGTTGATTCTGAATTGGTAGGAACATGTAATCATTTTAGAATCATCAAAAGAAATTTGAAAGAGGAAGAAGAGGGATGACACTTTCAAGTTCAAGGTTTATTGCAATTAGACTTAATCAGGGGTTAGCAAGATTTTGTAAAGGGGTACACTTTAGGCTTTATGGGCATTCACTGATCTCTACCATAACTATAATTCTGCTGGAACATATATATATGAACCATAAATGGACAAGTGTGCTGTTTCAATAAAACTTGGCTGGTTTTTGATTGTTTAAAACTCTGCTGTTCTTTGTTATCCAGTGTCATCCATTGTTGATTACTGTGTCACTGATTCACAGGGATAATGTTGCCTGCTCCAGTGTCATTGTCACAGTTGTTGTTGTTGTTGTTGTTCAAGTCTTTTGGGCCACTCGATGGATCACATCCTTGACACAGTTCCACTTTTTTGCTGACTGTGCTTTACCAAGCATGATCTTTTCCACAGGCTGGTTATTTCTGATCATATGTATAAATACAAAGTATGTGAGACAAAGTCTAGCAAATTTTGCTTCTACGGATTATTTTGGCTATACTTCTTCCAAGACCAATTTACATTTCTTCTGGAAGTCTAAAGTGTGATAAAAGTGTTCACCAACACCATCATTCAGATGCATTAGCTCTTCATCTTCGTCTTCAAAGTGACAGCTTTTGCCTTTTAACACATTAAAGAGTTCCTCTGCAGTATGGCCAATGACATATTCATTTGACATTTTTCTTTGGGTTGCTTGCATCCATGAGTGTTGATTATGATTATCCAAGTAAAAATGAAATCCTTTTCTCCATTTATTGTGGTATTGCTTACTGGTCCAGTTGTGAGAATATTTCATTTCTTATGTTGATCTTAGCCCCAAACTATCAAGTATAGAATGAAATCTTCAAGGAAACATAGCATGAAGACTATGCTACATTAAGGAAACCAGACAGAAAAAGTTACACACTGTGTCTTCATTTCCTCAAGTTGCAACAACAAAATATGAAGAACAGAAATGTGTTGTGTTACATTTTTGTAGACTCAGCATATGAATTTAATTTTCCTTGATGTCCCCAAAGAGTATGGCCCCAAACCTCCAGATTCAATAACTTATTCTCTTCAGGTATTTGGTTATGGCTAAGAAATGTACATATTTCTGCTAGCATATATATTTTGAGCTCACCGTGTCAGAATAAAAGTGTGTTGTGGCTTGTTTTTTGAAAAAAGACTGACATGTCTTTCTTCATAGGCACTATTGGGAAGAATCAGACATTAAACCATTGAATTAGTAAAGCAAGGGACATTAGTCACTTACACAGCACAAGTATTCTATGATGATATTTGAAATTGTTTAAAATGATTAGTTATGTTTAAATCAATCTGATTCAAGGTTTGCAAAACTATTAAAAAGCCTCGCTATATTATTGAGAGATAAAATAAAATCCATCATATTTGTGAATTGTCAGAGTTAGTAATGTAAAGATGTTATTTTGTCCAAAATTAACCAATGGATATAGTGTCATTCTAATAAAAAATGTCATCAGGTCTATTTAGTGGAAATCGACAAGCTGACTCTAAGATGGAAATACACATAGAATGCACATGTTTGGTAATGCACATAAAAATGCTAGGAGACTATCCAAAACAACCATGAAAAATTGCAAGATTAGAGTTTTTACTATCAAGTATCAAGAGTAATTGTTAATTTTGTTTTAAAACAAATGAGCCAGTGTTTTACAAAGAGGGAAAGACCTGTCTTTTCAGTAAATGGTACAGTGTCAATTGGCCAGCCACAAGGTAAAAAGATGTTTCTTGGCTCCTATCACACACAAGTCTTTGGTAGGGACTGAATACTGATTACAGCCGTCAGTATGGATTACGGCTCAATGTAATGACAACAAAACTCCTCACAACTGAGCCAGTAGGAAATGGCCTGGGGGACAAATAAAATTTCAAAGTTGTTCAGGATTTCTTCTTGCTTATATCCACAACCAATTCTCATGTAAGAAGCAGCCAAGAGACCCAAAGATGCTTTCCATGAGGTGCATCTTCTGCACAAGTCCCCGTTAAAGCGTTGAGAAGCAAGGATGTTACTTTGAGGACGAAAGTGTGCTTGACTCAAACCATGGTCCTTTCCATTGTCCCCCATGGATGGGAAAGTTGGATATTGAAGAAGGGAAACAAAAGAAGAGTTGATAGGTTTGAATGCTGCTGCTGGTGAAGAACGATGAAAGTACCATGACTGTCAAAAGAACCAACACATCTATCTTGGAAGTACAGCCCCCTAAGAGGCAAGTGTGGTGAGAGACTTAGTTTCCTGGAGAGGCCAGTCCCTGGAAAAGGATATCATACTTAAGAAAGCTGAAGGGAAGTGAAAAAGAGTAAGACCTTCAGTGAGCTAGACAGAGTGGCCACGTCCCTAGGCTCATACATAAGAACAATTGTGAGGATCACACCAGCCCCCGTCAGTGTTTTCTTTTGTTGTAGGTAGGATCACGGTGACTCAGACCTAACAACAACTGCAGCAACATCATAAGCCACAGACAAAAATCAATTCCAGTTATCCCGGAGCCCTATATGTGAAAGGTAAGAATTTTAGGATATTAAAGCAGAATTTTTTCATGACTTTATAGTGGGTAGGCAAAACTCAGTTAACTGTATTTTACAATTAGCTTCATTCAGCCAGAAACAATCATGATCAAAGTAATGATCTTTTATAAAATATTGCAATGCTATTTGGTCACCTCACTTTTGGTCCCTGCATAGAGATTTTAAATAGACTGTTGGAGTCTACTTTTTATTAAAGCATTTTATTGGGGGCTTGTAAACCTCTAATCACAATCCATCCATCCATGGTTTCAAGCACATTTGTAAATTTGTTGCTATCATAATTTTCAAGACATTTTTTTTCTATTTGAGCCCTTGGTATCAGCTTTTCATATTTTCCCTCCATCCTTCCCTCCTTCCCTCAAGAACCCTTGATAATTTATAATTATTGCTATTATTTTTCCATGTTTTACCCTGACTAATATCTTCCTTCTCCACTTTCTGTTGTCCATCCCTCTGGGAGGGGCTTTTGTGTAGATCATTATGATCAGTCCCATCTTCTCCCCCATCTTCCCCTCCCCCTTCTGGTATTGCTACTCTCAATATTGGTTCCTGAGGGGTTTATGTGACCTGAATTCCCTGTGTTTCCAGCTCTTATCTGTAGCCGTGTATATGCTCTGGTCTGGCCAGATTCGTGAGGTAGAATTGGGGTCATGATAGTGTATGTGTGAGAGGGGGGAGAAGCATTAAAGGAATAGGAGAAAGTTGTGTGTTTTGTCTGTGCTTTACTGCATCCTGACTGGCTTGTCTCATCCTGTGATCCTTCTGTAAGGGGATGTCTAGTTGCCTATAGATGGACTTTGGCTCTCCATTGAACACTCCCCCTCATTAACAATGATATGATATTTTGTTCTGGGTCTTTGATGCCTGATACCTGATCCTATTGACACCTCATGATCATACAGGCTGGTCTACTTCTTCCATCTGGGCTTTGTTGCTTCTTAACTAGATGGCCACTTGTTTGTCTTCAAGTCTTTAAGACCCCAGATTGTATATCTTTTGATAGCCGGGCACGATTATCTTTCTTCACCACATTTGCTTATGTACCCACTTTGTCTTCAGCAATTGTCTTGGGAAGGTGAGTATGATGAAATGCCAAGTTAATAGAACAAAGTGTTCTTGCATTGAGGGAGTACTTGAGTAAAGGCCCAATGTTCATCTGCTACCCAAATACTAAATCTATAAATATATGTACATACATCTATTTCCCTATCATCATATGTAAATAAATTTATATATGCTTATGCCGGTATTTAGACCTCTATGAATGCCCTTTTGCCTCCCAGTGCTTTCCTCTATTTTCTTTTACTTTCCTCTTGTCCCACTATCATGTTCAGCCTGCATTTGGGTTTCAGTAATTTCTCTCACTTACATTGTCTTGATCAAGCCCTACCAGACCTCCTAACCATCAATTTTAGATTACTTGCTCCATTATTCCTGGGTTTGCTAACACCTACTTCCTTTCCCCAGCCACCCTCTCTCCCTTGTCCCCCCCTCCCCTTTGTCCTCTGGATTGTTTATCCTGCCTATCTTATAGTATCTAGATAGTCATGCAGAGACAATAATATGCACAAAGACAAGACAGAAAAAACAAAGCAACAAAAGAAAGGAAAACAACAACAATCACCAAAAAAAGTGAAACACTATACATAGTTCAAGGTCTGTTTGTTGACCTTTGGGAGTGTTTTCCAGTTGGTTCTGATGGAGTCCCAAGCCCTGACCCCACAGTCTAATTTTGGTATTCCATGGGGACTTCATTTCTCTGCTCCCTTTGCTGTTCTGTTGCATGCCTTTAGTGTGTAGCTTCAGTGTGGTCAGATTAGGCTCAATCCCTGCACTGTATCTCCAGTGTTGTCCCCTGTTGCACTATGGGTCAGTGAGGGATGCTGTGTCCTGTGGTGGGGTCCATCCTATGGTCTTCTCTGTGAATTGACTTGCTCTGAGCAGGAATATCCTCTTCAGTGTTTGGTGGGCCTGTATGTGCTCCACTCTCTCTCTCCGTGCCCCTTCCTTTGCTCCTGTGTACTCTGATCTGACACATCCCTCTCCCTGAGCTGTATCATCAGTGGTGCCCTCTGAAGTGAATTCTTCTGGGGCGGGGTGGAGGGAAAGAGGCTGTCCACGTACTTGGACTGGTCCCTCACACCTCTCTATTGGTTCTCTGCTTCATGCCAGTATTTTATATTCACATCTTGATGCACCAAGTTGAAGCCTGGACCCTCTTTCCCTGTGGAGATATAAACAACACTCTTCCCTTGGGGGCAGGGTAGTACCCTGTTCCCCCTCTACCTGTGTCTTTCCTTCCCACCTTTTTATTTGGCTACCATATGTACCTCTGGATTTGTTCTGACCCCTGCCATTCTACCTGGACCTCACCCCAGGGATGTATGTATACAGTAGCATTTTCCCAATGCCTCATTTGTAGATGTCTTTCCATAAAAATAGAGATTTTATAATGACAATAAAATAAATAATGGGATTGGTGATGGGAAGCCTGAACTAGATTTCACTTACTAAATATTACATGTAAAGGTAGATCTATAATGCAACTGTAAACACAGAGCTGCTTTCATTCCCAAGTCCATGTCCTAGAACTTACTGAAAGCTGTTGTTGACTGATGCTATACAAAATATCCACAGTTCAGATTTTTCCTTTCCATCATCCAGGGCCTGTTGTTTGTGTCCCATGGCATGCTGGTGGGCTGGGGTAATGTTATACCTGCCAAGTCAACCACTATGTTAAAATGCTATAAAGTGAGATCAAGGATTTGGGCTTCTGAGTCAGATGCCTGTGCCTGGAATCCCAATTTGAATCTAACCAAACCATTTAAACTTTGGCAGAATTTTACATCTCTCTGAGCCTGTTTCTCTGGCCGAGGAATAAGGTAAGCTATTCAAAAAGCTCTTGAATCAGAATCAAATTGACAGCAACTGGTTTGGTAGTTGTGCGTACTAGATGTAGATATCTGTGACATACTTGTTCCAATGCCTAGTTCATAATAATCATTCCAAAAAGGAAGCTCATTTTAAAATTTATTCTTAATAAGAATACTTACTGGTAATGGCAAGAAATTCTTCATTCCTGAAACAGAAGTGGTTCAGAATGGAGATTTCAAGTGGAAATCCACAATAGAAGCCTTTACATGTGTTGAATATGTGCTCCGAAATTCATGTAATCCCCCGGGGTCGGGTTATTACTTTCCCATTGAATCCATAGCTTTTGGTTACTTACACCTACTGGGTCTACTTCCATGGTGCAAATAAAGAGAGAGTTTATGTGAATCAAGAATTTTTTCATTTTTACTGAAAAGGGTAAGTCTTTGGTTAGGCCTGAAGTTAAATTGGGCTTTCCAGTGTGCCCAAGTGATAAGTCTCATGATACTTTTACACAGTCCCTTGATGCTGCAGGAGTCCAAATTTTACTGTTGAAAAACACATGGCACAAATTATGCAACAGGCCAAAGTTGCACACAAGCAAAGCCTTGTCTTTTCCTGTAGGAATTTATTTCAGCTCTTCCTTGTTTCTGTTGTAGACCCATGGTGCATACTGTGGTTATGGACATCTTTCCTTCGTAGCTATTCCATGGATGCCAACTCATGCCTCTTTCTTGGATGTAGTGCTATGGAGAAATCGTGTGTGTGTGTGTGTGTGTGCATTTTACAAATGTGAAAACCTGCAGCCAGGCATATCTCTTTTACAATGCAGTGAACCTTCCAAACCCTTGTCTTAGTCTCTTGGAACCAAACAAATTACATGCCATAGAGAGCTGTATATCACAGGGAGAATGTTCATAACGTCTGGCTGAGTGGAGTTTGGGAATGGGCCTCTCTGATGAGCTGGAGCAGATTGTGCCTTTGACTGACAAGCTGCCATTTCCTTGAGATTTGATGATTTGAGGTCCTTCACCTAGCCATGCAAAATAAATAAATAAATAAATAAACTTTAACCTCAAAGACCTTTGGCATCTGACCCCAATATTTTTATACAGTAACCATACATACATTTATCACTCAAGGCTTTATGAACAGTGAAGGTTTATTACACTGCACTCAAACCTCAGTTAACCTCTTCTCCTCAAGCAATACGTTCAAACAGAGTTGAGCATGTGTGCACAACCAGGATGACTGTTTGATCTTTTTTGTGTTTCCATTCTTGAGAAGTCTTTTGCGTGAATGGTGGTGGTGAGTAGGTGCTTTCTATAATGCTGAAGAAAAGGCTCTTTCTGACTGAATATATAGTATCTGGGGATCTGCCAGTCTTTGGGGGCTTTCAAGTTGGAAATGATTTTATAATATGAAGACCTCAGTGTTGAGTGGTGACAGGAAAACATAGGTTCAGTATCTCATGGATAATGAGATTTCTGAGCATATTGTTTATGTTTTTCCTCCCTCTCCAAACTCTCACATCAGAAGCTACTTAACTGCCATTTTCTTCCTAGTGGCTACTATTTCTCTCTCTGTCTCTCTCTCTCTCTCTCTCTCTCTCTTTTGACTATTCTAATTTGTGTGACATGCCATTCACTGAAACCATGTCACTGAAACTTTCCTGAACCACAGAGCTTCACATTTATCATAGCACAGCATTTGAGATTATTTTACTATTTTGATTTGTATAAATATTGTTTTCTTGACTAATCTATAAGTTTCCCTGACATAGACATGCTGTGTTATGCTTCTGGATGTCACCTAACTTTAGCATTAACTAGCCCCACAAAAGCCCAGTACAGTATAAAACAACATAGGTTGAATGAAGGTTTTTGATATAGTTATTAAAAATATCTCTCTCATACAAATATTTGACTTTTATTTATGGGGCACAAGTCAAAATGACAAGAAACAGCAGAAAGAAACTACTAATAACGTGATCTTAAAATGTATCAAGTGTGAACCTAGGAAAATTGAAAGTAATCATAAAGAAACTGAACAAATAAAGATCGCGATCCTATGCATTAGTGAGCATAAAGTAATCTATAATGGCCTTTTTGATTCATAAAATCATGTGGTGCTATGATAGGAATCGCACAATCAAGAGAAATGAGGTTGAGTTCATCTTCAAATAGATGTTTCACAATCTATCTTGAAGTATGATGCTGTCTGTGATAGGATTGTATCAGTCTGACTAAAAGGATATTTAGTCAGTGTAACTATAATTCAAATGTAGGCATCAACCATGAAAGTTAGTGAAGAAGAGATGGAAGAATTCTATGGACCCTTTCAGCCAGAAATTGATCAAACATGCGATCAAGAATTGGAATGCAAAGTTGGAAACAAAGAAGAAGAGAAAGAACATTTGGAATATCCGATGGTAGTGATAGGAATGAAGTGGGTCACTTGATAGGATTTTGCAACACCCGAGACTTGTTCATCTCGATGCCTTTTTACAAAAACAGAAGCTCTGACTTTACAAAGAAGTTTCTTCAGCTGTACACCCGGCAAACAAACTTCATCTGTGGTAAGAGAAGGTGGAGAAGCTCAATATCAGCAGCCCAAACCAACTCAGAGGCAGACTGGAACAGATCACAAATTGCTCATATGTAAGTTTGCATTTAAGCAGAAAAACTTAAAACTGGCCAATGAGAAGCATATTTTACCCTGAATTAACTCAAGGAAAAATTCAAGCCTTGGATTAAAGATTGAAAGATTCTATGTATTAAATGTTGAATGAATCAGGAAGTATCACGTGAAAATAGAATGAATACACAGTCAGTGTACCCAGAAGTGTTCTTTTTAGTAGTTAGTCAACTTCCCATTCTTTTAAGAGGTAGTCTATGGGCAAGAACCAATGGTACTGATGGAAGAAGATCAAGTTTCACTGAAAGCATTCCTAGGAATTGATGGAATACCAACTGAAATGCCTCAACAAACTGAAGAGGCACTGGAAATTTTCACTCTGCTATGTAATTTAGATGACATCTCCTTGACCAACTGGCTAGAAGAAATTTCTATTTGGGCACCTTCTAAACAAAAGTGACCCAAGAGAGAGCTCAAATTATAGAAAGATTATCATAAATATCACAGGAAAGTCATTTTGTTAAAGATCATCCAACAATGGTTGCAGCTGTACATTGACAAGGAGCTGCCAGAGGTTTAGGCTGGATTCACAAGGGGGCTTGGAACGAGGGTATCATTGCTGAGGTCAGATGGGTCTTTGCTAATACATGAGTATACCAGAAAGGTGTTTACTTGTGTTTTATCGACTATTTGGCTATTAACCAAGACATGCAACTGCATGAATGATGACAAACTGTGCATATCCTTGAGAAGAATGGGAATCACAGAACTCTTCACTGTGCTCTTGCAGACCTGGTACATGGTCTGAGAAGCAGGTACAGAACAAGGGAGGACCATGGGGTTCAAAACCAGGGAAGGCGTATGTCAGGGTTTCATTCTTTGACCACACATATTCAATTTGTGGATGAAGAAAATAATGGGAGTGCTAACTTTGGCAGCACATATACTAAAGAAAATAATTAGAGCAGGTGAATTATATAAAGCATGTGGGATCGGGTCTGAAGAAGGCTTACTACCTTGTGATACAAAGATGACACAACCTTGCTTGCTGAAAAAATGGAGAAGTTGAGGCATTTGCTAAGGAAGATCTAAGGACTCTTGTCTTCAGTATGGATACTAACACTAGGTAAAGAAGTCCACAATCAAGCTAACCTGATCATTGGAGAGCAGACGGAAGCCGTCAATGTTCATGGAAGCAGCAGTCAATTGATCAAATGGTACATTGCCCTGGATAAATTTGCTGCACAAAACCTTGGCAGAGTATTGAAAAATCAAGGACGTTTTTTTGAGGACTAATTCAAGCCTGATTCAAGTCATGGCATTTTCCATCACCTTATATGCAGATGAAAGTTAGATATGGACTAAGGAAAACCCAAGAAGAATCTATGCATTTGAATGATATTTCTGGTGAGGAATATTGAAGATACCATTAACTTCCAACAGAAATAAAAACCAAATCTGTCTTGAAAGAAGAACAGCCAGGGTACTCCTTAGAGGTAAGCCTTCATCTGACATACTTTGGACATGCTGTCAGGAGAGATCAATCCTTGGAGAAGGGAGAGAAAGAGAGGAAGGCCCTTGAAAAGATGGACTGGCACAGTGGTTGCAACAACATTCTCAAACATTAGAACTGTGGGGATGACACAGGACATAGGCTATCTATAGATATACTTTGGAACTGACTTGCTGGGATCTAACAACAGTATTGTTTTGCTGTGACCTGGGTTAGACTTGAAGGCAGTGAGTTTGGTTTGGGATTTTTTTGCCAAACCAAACCACACTAAGTCAGTCACCTTGAATCAGAGTATAACTGTGTTCCAGAGAGCTTTCAGCTCATATAACCAAAGGATATGTTACATAATTTGGGGACAATAGCAGAAAAGGAGACCCCATTACTGACTGCCGCAAGCATTAGCATTCAGCAGGATTGAGAGATCTGCCTTGTCTGCACAATGAAGTGTGTTCTTTGCCCTTGTGGAAATAGAATTCGTATTAGAAATTAAAAAGAAAAACAACAACCCAAATTGTTCCCGCTGTTTGAGAGGATTGGTGACTCATTTTATGTTGGATGCAGAGTTGTGTTGGAAGTGTTTATCCATTGAAGGACTTTCCACATGCCTGTTGTAAGGCCTGAGGACTTTGTCCTTGTCAAGGGGAGTGCTAACCTTCTCTCCTTTTATACAACATGAAGGAGCTTTCATATGGGTCGTTTAGGAGTGAGAAATGGAACCCTAACTTTTTTGTTAACAAATGTCTATGAAGCATCACTAAATGCAAAGTATATTTATAAATATCAGAATGTTGAAGGTTCATTCCTTTAAACCCTTTTTTAAACTCTTACCAATCGGGTCTAGGTGAAGGAAAGGCAGAGTGGAAAATAGTGGGATTTTGTGACTTTCATGTTCAATGGATGTCTTTCTATTTCCATGTGAAGAGATTTTTTTTGTAAGGAAGGACAACACCACACAAGAAACAGAGGAGAGAAGCATTATGAGACCAGATGCATGCCATGGATGCTAGTATATACCAGTGACCAGAACCTAGGCCTGCTTCCTCCAACTTAGAATTCTCAATATGGGTACCCCTGCTTGGCCAAAAAAAAAATCATAGGCATCATGAACTTGCCCAGTGTATCAGCCCCCTAGGAATACTAAATGTACCCCATTTCATTTATAGGTAAGAAGCAAATTAAGACAGAGCCCTTTTGGGTAAACCATAAACTGCGTTTAACAAGGCAGGAGGCTTGGGAATCTGTGGTCAGGCAACTTACTATTCCTGGCACCTTGTTAAACATGGTTGGAAGTTTGCATGCTGGGGAGCGACCTCCTTCTCTTTGTTCTTGGGAATGGCCCTCGGTAGCCTGGTAGACCTCTGTGGATGGGGTGGGATCTGAGGGGCAGGGACTGGAAGGATCAGAAGAGCCTAAACTTCTACCTTCAAGCAGGGTCCACCTCCGCTGGGATGGTGGACTGTGAGCGTGTCCTCCTCTTCACAAGCACTCCCCAAAAGGGAACTGCCTCCGACACCCTCTCCCACATCTAATAACCCTTATTATCTAGCCATTCTTTCGGTGTCTAAATTAAATCCCCCATCATGCAGTTGAGTGTGTCTCCTTTTGTTCCGCCCTGAATAAAGATGGAGAACAGCTGGTCAGTATTCCCCGGAGACTCACTCTTCAGGCCCTTGAAAGCTATTATTAAGTTCCCTCACAGACTCCTCTTCTCCACTCAAAGACCGAAGCTTTCTCTCTCTTATTTTCTGCACTCACCTTTCTCGCTGACTTTAGGTCCTTCTCCAGCTGCTTGCTTTTTCAGACCACCTGCAACTTTAATGGTAAATATACACTTGTCTGTATTTATTTATTTATCCTCTAATGGTCTTGTTCCTGGGAAATAATGGTAGGAGAGTGTCTTTCTCATTCAGTCATCATTTTTAGGTAGGCTTGGTCTTTAATGGCCTCAGTATTTCATTCATTGGAGTCCATTAATGGTAGAATTTCACTCAGTAGTCAACTCTTCTAAGTCTATGGGGCTCCTGATAGTAAAATTGTGTGCATGTGTGGACATTCGACAGTACAAGGGACTGCCCAAAGTTCATGGAAAAAATCTCATTATTTTTTCATTATTTTTTTACCCAGTTTTAGAAAAACCTTGTATACATGGATTTTCCATTTTTCTCTTCTTACATATTAAATTATGGTTCGTGGTTAAGGATGATATATACCTCTATTGTAGATGTGGTTTTGAGTCAAATGTTTTGTCTAAATTAGTGGAAGGATATTGTGTGCCTCTCTGTGTGTATTAACTCAGAAAATTTTCAATAAAAACCCCCTCAAACTCATTGTTATTAAACTCGTGACTCATAGCAGCTCTTTGGGACAGAGTGCACTGGTCTGATAGGGGTTCCAAGACTGTAACTGATCACGGAAGCAGACTGCTACATTTTAATCCCACAGAGAACCCTGTGCACTTGGACTGCTATATTTTTTGAGAAGCTGAATTTTTAACTACTGCACCACCAAGGCTCCTTGATTTATTGGTAAGAGCTTTTTAGGAGTGTGCTTCTGTAGTCAGTTACGTTTGAGACTGCTAAACTCAAAGTCAGTGCTTCAAACCAACAGTCACTAGGAGGGAGGGAAATGAGGGTTTCTATAAAGATTTACTGCCACGGGTATCCTATATAAATATGAATTTGACTTGACTGGACAGAAATGAGTTTAGAGTTTTTTCTTTAACTTAGCTCTCAAATGATGGGAATGATTTTGACACCCTATTTAGTTAACCTGGGAGGAAGAGTGCTGAGCGTAATGCACTGTAACACAGACTCTGGATGAGGAAGCCAGAGGGGCATTCTTTACAGGTTGTTTGGTAGCAAAACAAGTGGCAGAAAGTTTTTAAAAGAATGTTTTCTTTCCCTTTTCACTCCTGTCATTTCTCCTTCAAGAGACACAATCACTGACTGCATTACACTGCCTGTCGAAAGCATCATTAATTGATTTCAGGTCTTAACATGTTCCAGTACATTTGGGACAGACTTTGTCCCCAACTAACAAACATTCTTTGGGAAGCCAGAGTCTATAGTTTCCTTTTTATTGTTGCTGGTTGACGCTCTTCCCTTTTCTTTCTAAATGCCCCACCAATCAGAATTAGTACATCCCAAAGTACCCATCACTTGATTCACAAGAAACGCAGTATGCCTGTTTCCACAATGATTAGATAGGTTTTTTAAGAACAATTTGGCATTCCATAGCTAGATTTATATTTCCGAAGGCATAGTTACTGGTGACATTAGTAAAGAAAAACGCAACCTTGGATTCCATATAGTTAATAAACAATTATCTTTTGGAAGAAGAATAAAAATTATTTCATTTTGACAGAGCTCAAATTATTGCTAATTACACAGACGTGAATATAGTATTGAAGAATAGCATGTGAAGGCATTGACAGGTAATATCTCGCCTGGCTTGCATAAAGGTTGATGAGATGTCCCACACAAGATTTCTCTACTCGGGCACTGTGAACACATTAAAGAAGACAAGCCAAATCCAGACACAGAACCCAAAGTTCTTCATCAATCATTCACATATACTACCCATCAGCACAGTTAAGAGCAATCAGAATTTGAACATATTGGCTTAGCATGCACATCTGATGTTTTGGGAGGGACCACTTCGACAAAGGAAGATTCTAGAAGTCCAGGCAAGACACCAAGGGAACCCCCCAGCATAGCTATGGTTCAGTTTGCAGGTGAGCAAGATGCTGGCGTCCACCAGAAGCCACCTGAGAGGCAGAGCAAAACTGTGTCGTGCTGTGGCATTTCTGAACCGCGGCGTAGTGGCTTAATTGATTTACACTTTATTCTTTTCAAAAGACAGCTGAATGTCAAAGGTCTTTCTTTTGTGTAGTACTGGAAAACTGGTTGTCAGACAACCTCTACTCATTTAATAATTTATCCCATTTTGTAAAAGAAAGGCGGCTGACATGCAGTAAATCTACTCCATATTTAAATTACTGCATTGAACAATAATAAGGAGAATGAAAAATCGAGTCCATTATTTAGAATTAAACATATATGAAACTCTTTTCTTTTCTTTTTTTTTCCCTTTCTTGTACCAAATGATCACCAAAGGCTATAGTTTAAAGGCAGGACTCAAGCTCTGAGTGGAATAAAAATGCCTAACAGTAGTCTGCAAATGGCAGTGGAATTATTTATTCTATTTTTCCTATACATAAGGAATTGAGCTAAATGAACAATGTTTAAGCATGTCAGAATTTCATCAATTTTGCATGAGCATTCTCAAATATCCTGGTGGGGGTAATTGCTTGCAAATACATTTAAACTAATGATATGTTATATCCTTACTTGATATAAAACTATTAAAAGATACGTTATTGCATTTGACAATGCCATGCAGCTGGGTCAGATCTTAATGACAGATTTCCGCATTTGTGAATTAAGATCCACTCTGCTGGAAGCAAATATTTTGTAAAAATAAAAGCTATATACTATGTAAGTTTGTTCATTTATCTTAAATTTCTCTTTCTGTTTGTTGGGAGCTACAGAAGTTTGGGAAGAAGGCTTTTGGTCCCTTCCCTAAAAGTGGAGGAACGGAAATACAGAGCGATGCATAATTGAATCCTCCCCAAACCCCACTTTCCCCAGCAGGGGTGAGCAGAACTTGTAAAATTGGCCATGTGGTTTTAAGAGTCCACTTAGATCAGGGTCTGCATCCCAGGCAGGCTAAGGTGAGAGGAATATCACAAACCAATTAAAGAAAGTGGCCCTTTCCCACCCTGAAACAAACATGCTTATTTGGAGTGAGAATTAAATTTGGCCAAAAGAAAATATTGGATGGGAAACATAATTCAAGGGAAAAATAAAATCTTGGAAAGAAAAAAAGACTACATAAAACCCCGCTTGCAGTAGTTGTGTAAATGGTACGTGTAGCAGTTTTCTGCACGGAGTCTCTCACATCCATCCTTCACTTTCAGAGGACTTGACTTTGCTACCTTTCATCTGCTCCTGCTTGTGCTGGAGAATCCAGCTTAGGACATGTGTGCCTTGCTCTGCCCCGCAGTTCCGTGACCACAGTCCCTGCGTGATTGCTCTTCGGGACAGGCGACTAAAATGCATGTGACTCTGCCTCCAGGCCTGGGATTCATGAGACCCCTCAAGATGAATTGTGCACCAGGCATTAAGGCTTATTTGTGATTATGGAACTTGGGGAGCTAGCTGGCATCCCACTGGAAATCAGATGATGTTATGATTACAAGGGAAGTATTGATACACTCCCCTAATTGTTTCTTAGGACTTCAGAGTCTATTTATGATGTCATTACAAAGCTATGCATTATCTGCATAATCGCCAAGGAACAGACTCGTTTGTGAAGGAAAATGCATCCCACTGAGATAATGCCACAAGCTATTGCTATACATTCATGGGCATATGTATGGTGTTGCAATAATAAGACAGCATGGAATGATGATGGATTCTTATTCCCATCGTGACAGAAAGCTTTCCCCAAATTATCACTATTACGGCTTAATTGATCCACGCTCAGTGAAAGATGTGCAGCAAATGGAGGGTGTGGGGACCCCATCCCTACCCCACAGCACAATTGCTGACAAGATCTGCTTAAGCGTGGCCCGCTGCTCCTGCTGCTGCTTCTGCTGCAGAGGTTGTGCTTGGGCCCCTCAGGATGCACCGAGCATCTCCAGTGGGGTAGGTGTGTAGGTATGTGAGAGCCTATGTGTGCTTGCGTGTCTGTGTGTGCATGTGTGTGGGTGTCTTTACACCAGCACATGTACTCACAATGCCATTTACAGCGTGGGGCTGAAAAATAGAGGTGAGATCCATTTGCCCCTCTGGTGTAAGAAAGAGCTCCATGTGTTTTTAGGGAACGGGTTCTCCATGGAGTGAAGCATTTCTATGACTGTCGCTTGCACACACACATGCACACCCATAGCTGGCCTTGGCACAGCAGCCTGGCGGGGGCAGATCTTTTATGTGGCAGAGAACAGTGCAATGTACCTTTACTGTGAGGTTTTCAGTGACACGGTAATTCTGATACATTCTTCTCTCCCTCTCTCTTAAAAGGCACGGATGCTCTGATTTTCGACATCATTGAAGATTATTACAACTTCACTTCATAATACACTGTAAATTTTATTACAAAGCACCGATTCCTCGGCTCCTAAGAACAATCTTTGGGAAAGTGTGCACTATACTTCTTACTCTTGCAGTAATGGGAGACCTAATGAAGCTCTTTATGCAAATGTCCCTGTTATCAGGTAAAATCTTCGCATAGAAAATCTGTCGCATGTTGTAAAATTTCTTTATGTTATCAAATGCTAATGATGACTCAGAACACAGCCCACAGAGGATCTTTGAAATCCCTCATAAAAACTGTATTCCACCCCAATATCAGCGGCCTTGGAAATTCTACCACTCAGAAGACGTGGGTTTGCAATTAGCATGGTGCAGGCTTCTCTGCCCTCTGAAACCATAATGTTAATTACAAAAATTACACTGTGTTTAAAAGTGCAATTAAGAGACTGCACCGCACAAAGGGAATCTTGGAACCTCTTTTCACACTTTGAAGCCAGGTCATAATGTTGCCCATAAAAAGGAAGCCAAGGCTCATTCCCTTTTAAAGCCTTCAGAAGATCATAGAGAAGATCGCGGCGAGAATGGGCTCGCCAGAGTTCCGCAGCCCTCTTCATGAATAATGCTCTACCTGGAGCAAGCGAGGAGGCAGCAGGAAGGAGAAAATGAGCTGAAAAGTGATGGCTGCTCTCCCCTGCGTTGGGGGCTGCAGCAGCCATGGCCAGCTCCGGGTTCCTGTGGGCAGTGCAGGCCCTACGCTGGGCCCTATGCCTCCAGGGCTCCCAGTGGGATATGCCTATGCTGGGAGGAGGGGGATGGGGGCGCTTCCCCAAGCTGCGGGTGAACTTTGTTTCCCTTCCTTCCACTTCGCAGGCACTTTTTGAAGAACCAGCTTGTATGCAGAAGTTTTGTGGATGCGAACCTTTTCTTTGTCTCCTGTTTTATAGGATTTCACCTCCTGGTCAACTTTTCAAAGGAAGCCGGGGGTGTCGAGGCACTGGGTCATCCTCGTGGCTTTCTCTGGTGACTTGGTGGTCGGACTGGCGCTGCACTGTGGGTGGTGAATGTGTAAAGGCATGGTCACGAGCAGGCAGACGGCGTACAGGAGAGGGCACAACACTGCCTGTTTCGGGCCTGTCCCCGTGTGACATTTAGTGACATTTTAACTTCTTCCAGCCAGGGGTGGGCAGGCTCTCAACTAAAGTAAAACCAAACGAACAGTAAAATGCGACGTCACCAGTAACATGGGGACCATGTATGAAACACAGCGGGACACCGTGGGTACAGGGATGGAAATACCCATCAGGCCTTTCTCTTACTCTGGAACAGAACACCTTTCCTTGGTGGAGATGCTTTCTCTGAAAACAGTGAGACATGTTTATGACATCACGTATCCCTTTGTGCCTGGTCTCCTTCACTCGAAGTCTTTGGAAAGCCGCTGGTCTCCGATGCCAGATCTTTGGACGCTTGTCAGCTCCTTTGTGGGCTTCCCTTTGACGCGGCTAGAGAGCCCCGGGATGGGCTCTATACTTGCGCCCAGAAGTTGTTGCAGGGGATGCGGGTGTGGGCTCTCTACCGAGGAGCTGGAAACAAAGCTGCAGGCACTCATCTAGGGCGGCGGTTCCAAGCTTCCTCACGCGGCCACGCCTTCATGCAATCCCTCACGTGGGGGTGACCCCCCCGCCCCCCAACCATAACATTATTGTCGTTTCTGCATCATCACTGTCATTTTGCTACCGTGAAAGGGTCGTTCAACCCCTACAGGGGTCGCGACCCCCAGGTTGAGAAACACTGATCTAAAGCCCTCTCTTGTTTATTTCCCCAAGTGCAATGACAGGGAGTGAACATGACATTAGCGAGGATTTTTTTTTTTTTTTTTTAGCAAAGGCATGGCTGTGTATGGAAAGAAGGTTCCAGAAAGAGAGCAGGCTGGCAGATTGGCAGTACACTGGCACTCTGGTGGGCTGAGGCAAGAGAGTATGTTCATGCTGTCACTGGCTGGCTGTGTGGATTCATGCCTGGTGCCATGCTGAGTTCTCACATGATAGTCCCGAGTACGTTGGATCTATGGAAACATGCATATATATCCAGGAGATGAACTTACGTTTCACTCCGTCAATAGCATGGTTAGCACCTTTTTCATGTCTTCTCTGATCTCTGTTTCTCTCTGGATGTGCACATGCCTGTATCTCCCCCCCCCCCCCCCACCAAGGCGTGTGCATGCACATGACATTTCCAAGGGAGGGCTCTGCCCGTTCTGAAGCATTGCATGAAGCCTACAAAATGCATCCACCAGATGTTCTGGACCTTCAAGTCAGTGGCTGCCTGCATAGTTTCCATGAGGACAACACCTGGATCCTCTGACCTCTAAAGGGGGTCCCTGGGGACAGAGTGGTTGCCTGTTGTGCCACTACCCAAAAGGTCAGCTGTTCAAAACCACCAGCTGCTCTGCAGGAGAAAGAAAAGGCTTTCTATACCATAAAGCGCTCTGGTTGTGGAAACCCATGGGGGCAGTTCTACCCAGTCCTCTCTGTAGGCTGGCAATGATCTGTAACCCATCCCCCAGCTCTGAGCTTCCTCTGGGTCTCTGGTCTCGCAGATCCAAGGTATGTGACCAGCACTGGTTTGTACCCCATCCTTCCATTGGCTACTAGGTTTCTTGTGAAGTCTAATGGAAGCATTCCCAACACCACCCAACGAATTACCCACATGGTATTGAAACACATTTAAAGAGGGGAGGGAAATTCCTTGGGCGCGCCACCCCCCCGCCCTCCACCCCACCAACACACACACACAGTCCCCATCCCAAAGACCTGCTGTTCATTGGCCTGGGCTATTTGGCCTGTGTGTCTGGAAAAATTCACTTCCTCCTCCTTCATCTTCTACCTGCCCAACTCGTTACAGAACCAGACAGTTTACATATGTGATCCTTCCTATTTAGAAAATTAATGGTGTTTTCTGGCTCCAAATCACAGCTTGTGGTGCTCTGCAGGCGATGAAAAACTTGGCCAGCTTCAGCAGCAAGGCAGCCATTAGAAAATTAACCCTTGGTGGTCAAGGAGCAAAGGTAGGCAAGCGGGGTCCTGGAGATGTGGCAGGCTGTAGCTTTCAGGTGTCGATACATATGTTAGCCGTGTAGGAACAGCACACATGGGGCCCCCTGAGAGCGTCTAGCTCGCATGTTTGTGGTTGGCCACTGCAGAGAGGGCACGGACACTGCGCTTGGCAGCCAGAGCGACCAATATGCCACGCTTTTTATTCGCGCTCAGGAGAAAGCCCGGAGCCCTGCTTTGGAATCCCAGCCATCGCTCTCTGGGTTCCACCTGATTAAAAGATGTGCTGCCACTCATCGCTGCCATCCCTGCGTGCCTCCATTTCACGCCCTGGTGCAGGGCGCTTCCTGCTCGCCTCAGGAAATGGCTGACCTCCGAAATGCTGAATCATAAAAGCCAGGGTGGGGAGAAACTTTAAAGTGATTAATTCTACATTAACTTAAGTCTCCCCTGTTGCTTGCTTTTAGGGAAAATGTTATGCCTGGGGAGCCAGCGGGGCTGTTTGCATGTGCAGTTTGGTAACTGTGTGTGTGTGCATGTGTGTGTGTGTGTGTTGTCCATATACAGGATTTGGGATCATCAAGCTTCATTTCAGAAATTTGATTTCCCAAGGGCAATATTCTTTGTATTATAGTTCTGGATTTCTCTTTTCACCTGAGAGACTGGACTGATGAAGCTTCAACTTTTGTCTTGGATTTTATGGATTATCCCCTACCTTCTCACCACCGCCTCCTCCCCTGCCACCCACCCCTCTCCCCCATAAATGAAATATCACTTTCCTTGTCCTGTCCCTTTGGAATCCATTCTGGTCGTGCCAAGGATCAGAGCAGAGGACCATGCTTGGCTCTGTTTACACCTACAGGGCATGGTGGCCACAATTGTAGGTTAAGAGCACACCTGGCTCCTGGGGCCTTCTGTGAGGGGCCCAGCCACACATCTCAGTGGAGGGCCACACGGCAATCTTCCACTCCAAACTTCCGGCCTTGCCACCAGCACACCTAGCCTGCTATCCTAAAGCTGATTTTTATTTTTAGGCTCTTGGTATAGGAAAACACAGCTGCTAATTTCTCTGCTTCTGAATGCCATGCTCCATGGTATTCAGCGAAATCAGGCTGTATTCATCTCCAGCTCTGTGAACCACCAGCTTACCACAAACAGGAGTAAATAACAGCGGCACCCTAATGACTCCTTTCTAGTCTACTCGGACAAAAAATGCACTCACATGAAGACTAATATAATTATAGATGACGCATTTTCAATTAGCCTTTGTTAATACTATTAATAAGATTAATAATATATACTAAAAATGTCAATATGCTTATCTAAATAATTTTTTTAAATCATTCACTCTTTCAAGTCCCAGCATCCAACATTAAAGCACAGCGTCTTAATTACATGTGCTCATCAGCAAAGTTGCATGGATGACATTCCTTAAGTGCAGTCAACACAGGCAGAGCTCAACTCCCAAGTTGCCCACTGGTCACCTTTCTCCCCCTGGAACCCAGCAGCTCATGTGAGCAGAGACCATTCCACAATCAGCACCGGCTGTAAGAAGTTCTCAGAGTGCTAGGGCTGGGGCTACTTGTGGAAGCAGCTGCTCTCCTCTCCTCTCTCTCTCTCTCTCTCTCTCTCTCTCTCTCTCTCTCTCTCTCTCTCTCATATTCACACACACACACACACACACAAATGACCCCTTTCTGAACTGAATGATAAAATGTGTGTATGTGTTTCCTTTATAATTTTAATAATGTACAGCACAACTGTGACTGGTGTTAATGTATAGAATTAATTGCCCCGGTGAGATGTTTCTTCCAAAAAAGCAATAATAGCTGGATTCTCCTTGAGGATGTGAAAACCCTGTGGTATACTAATAAAATGAAAAAGGTTCGCAAAATACTGTCCTAAATAATCGGATTCCCTGCACCAAAGGACCCCATGTAGTTTCTCTCAAGCAATCTAAAAAGGAAAAAAAAAGTGATTATTCCTTTGGACTTAATAAAACATAATTGAAAAAAAATATGAGGATAACACAGAACAGTCACATCCATGTCCCCTTAATGTTCTTAAAGGTGAAATTTTTACCACTTTCTCGTGATTACAGAAAAAATAATTTTTTCAAGTAAATAATGATGTTTACTTGGCTGGTAATATATTCTTAGTTTGCCCAGATTCTCTCTGTCTATGTTATGTATACTTGATCATTAAAACTTTTCAACAGCTCCAGTTTGTAAATCCACTGATTCTTTTTCCCTTCAAAGCCTGGGGAGCGGCACCCTCCCACTGCGCTATATTCATAGTCAAATTAGTGTCCTTTGAAGGGATGAGGAGGGGGACACAACACTGCTCTCCTGCAGGGCTGGGCTGGGCTGTCTTAGTCCCAGTAGCCCTTTCCCCATGCCCCTAGCCCCCCCTCCAGTCTGAGGATTCTAACCCTCCCTTCTTCCCTCCTTCCATAGGCTAACCTGTTTATTTACATATCCTTATGTTATAACAACCTCCCTCCCAAACACACGCTGACCACAAAAAGGAAACATGGTGACTGGAAATGAACATATTTTTCTAAGAAGAAAGATGCGGAGTGTGGGGGCCCTGGAGGGGGGCTGTGGACGGAGCGGGGACGCTGGAGCAGCAGGCTGCTGAAGATAGTTGTCCCAGCTACGAGATAAAAGCTACATTACATGAAATTAATGGAGGTTGTCTGCGACATACATGAATCACTGTTTCAACACTAAGAAACCAGCACAAAAGAATAAAGAAATCTGAGGACTAACTAGATCTTCAAAGGTCTCCTATTTACCCGGCTATAGCGGGCACTGACACAAGTGGGGGGAAATAGAAGAGAAAAAAACACCGCTGTGATCGAATGAATACGACCATATGAGCTATATTGGAGCCGTATGCATCCTATTTAGCTGATATCAAACACAGTTTAATGAAAGTTAAATAGTTTCTGAGGAGTGCATGAGCTGGAACAGATTAGATTCCACCGAGGGGTCTCTCAGCATATTGTTGCTCACATGTACTCCCTGCTCAGGGCTGCTACAATTCCAGCACTCCATTAGCAATACACAAAAGACTTATGCAGATAGCAGGCATAAGCTCCTACCGCCATGTTGGGAAATAAACACAGACACACGCGCACACACACGCACACACAGATGCAGGCACACACGGATGAAGGCTTTGTTGAACGTGTTCATCTCCAAATAGATCTTTGTAATTCGCAACTGATAAGAGCATTTATAGAAAGAAGGAAGTTGCTGCTTCTGTTTCTTCTTCTTCCTTTTTTTAAAGGCTGAAATATGTAAACTGCCTCTGATGGGTGCTTTGGCATCAGCCTTGTAACAAGAGGACAATGGCTTGGCTGGTGACTGGGCCCCTTTGATCCACAGGTGACATCTGGTTTTAAGGTAAGGCAGCTCCCCTGTTCATTCCCCCATAAAGTTAGAAAGGTGTGGGCTGCTGCCAATCTACACACACACACACACACACACACACACACACACACACAGTATTTCTCCAGCAACGCCTCATTTTAAAAATGCACAGTTCCTTCCAGAAATACCACTGAACAGCCTGTCCATCTATTCATATTGCTGTCGCAAAAAAACTGACATGGATTGCAATTAATAGTTTCATTACTTGGCAAAAGATCTGCTTTAACTTCTCCTCAACTAAATTCTCTATGTGCTTCTTCATTGCTCTGGACCACTCGCCCCTGTTCACTCTGTATGACACTGAGTATCATGGACAGCGACAGTGGCATTTCTAAATAAACAGGACCCATCTTTCATGTGGGTCTTTCAGTAAGAGTGGCTACAGTGGTTGAATAGCATCCTTTGCACCTTTCAGAGGAAGAGAAAAAGATGTCTCTTCCAGTCTCAGCTTGTTCACTTTTTAGCTCTCAAAGAATTGTCGGTAGCATCTCCTCCTAAGAGTGACCCTGTCTCTGGCCTTTCTTTCCCCAGTGCAGGTCTGTGCTAAAGAGATTGAGCATATGTGCTGCCTGTCCTCAGAGAGCTCACACTTCAGAGGAGAGGGTGTCAATTAGGACAGATTTTACCCTGAGAGAACATCCTGCAACATGAAGAAGAAGAAGAAGAAGAAGACAGACTCACTGTTCCTGAGTCTATTCTAACTCAAGCCACCCTGGAGCACAAAGGAGATTTCTCTTGTGGGTTTCTACGAATGTAAATCTTAAGGGAGTAGAAAGACTTATCTTTCTCCCATGAGAAGCCTGGTAATGAACTACTGATCTTGAGGGTAGAAGCCCTACTTATAAGCCACCATGCTCTCTGGGGACCGTGGCCACTTTGAGGGACATTTAGCTTCAATTGTCATAACTGTGTTGAAGTGGGCTCCAGGCCTCCGGTGGGGAGAAGGTCAGGCTGCTGCTCATTGGCCTAGATTACATATCACTCCAGGAGAAGGATGCCTTACCTGCTGTCGAGCCTCAACAGCGTCCTAGCCTAGAGAGCCTGTTCTTTCCCCACAAGCAGCTCAGTGGACTTCCCGGTTTACATTTTAGCTTTCTGGTAGAACCCTCTCGCCCATCAACCGTTATCGAGTCAATTCCAACTCCCATAGTCCAACTTGTCACCACCATGGCCCTGGGCGCCTCACTTTCCCCTGTTTACAGTAGACACTGAACCCTGTGGTGTGTTGTCACGGGGGCAGGGGAGGGAGGGGGGCACCCAGGTACTGAGAGAGACTTCCATGGCCTTGAGCTTTCAAGGTCAAATCTTAAGAGCTCTTGTCACCAAGGACAGAGTTCCAGGTTTTTCAAAATCTGTCTTAGTTACCCAACTGTTTGAGACAAGAGATAAGTAAGGGTTCTTCCTCCATCGAGGGAAAGGAGAACAAAAGAGACCATCCTCTGTCCTATTTGCCTTCTCTCCTGCAAGGAGGTTTTACTAGTGTGAGTTAAACCCTTCTAGAAAGGGCAGGGTTTCCTCTGGCATAGCTTTAAAATGGTCCCCTGTCAGGGAGCTGAGAATTCAGTCCCAGGAGCCCACCAGCTGCAAATAGGAATTTGGCTGGTTCTTTGTCTCTGGGCTCAGGAATGGAGTTGGTATTGGAGTTGCTGCTGGGGCGCTGTACGGGGGCAAGAGGAGGTACCCACCACATCCCCGTCCTTGTGAACCACCTTGGGTCATCATTGCCCATCCTGACATCTTCCAAGGGGAGTGTGCACATCGGATAACCCACACAAATAAAACTGCCTCCATCTGGTGGTGGCAGAACAGGAGACTTCTGTGCTCCCCGCCCACACCTGCTCACCCAGAGCACTCTCTCCAGTGTCCCTGGGCACACCTAGCCTCCTTTGCCGCCACGATTTGGTCCCTTCAGGTAACAGGCAATATAGCAACACTGCAGCTGGAAGCAGAAGCATAATTTACAATGAACTGATAGCAAAGTTTATCTACTATGACTAATAATCATAATGTAGTAACGGCAGTGTCAGTCATAATCAGAAGGAACTAATTAGAGTGGGAAAACAATACCTCTCCTTAAGACACCTTCCCTCGCTGAGAAGAGAAAGACAGGCCGGTGGTGCACGTGCCTGACTTCATTTAGCACGGGGGAGCCGAAGTGCCGGCACTTGCCTGGGATGATTGATTGACCCAGGAAATAATTCATGTGGAAGCTAATTGATTGAGGACACCTCTCAATACCACCTTTTCCTGTGACATGAGACACTTGACAGTGGCGCCAGGGGGCTGTGGCCAGGAGTAGCTCAAAGCCATCCCTTTGGAGGAAATGCCTTCCCCCCTCTCTTCTGAGAGGTAAGGGTCGGCTGGCCTGGGTGGCCAGTGCAGAAGGAATCTAGCTACAGAGGTGCCTGTCTATAGGGAACCGTGATACATGCATATAATGATATATTGCACACTATATAGTGATTGAGATGATATGTTTTAAAATATTTAAATACAAGCCCACTCACATATGTGCAGAATGTTGTCAATGAAAGAAGACTGCGCTTGTGCTTAGTGACAAGGTTTCTGGGATGGTTAGGGACTGACTGCATTGCGCTGTGGAGTTCAGGAATCTTGCAACAGTTTCTCTGTAACCTGCAGGTGGCATTAGTAGTAAAAATGTATTTCCTCTCATTCTTGGGGGAAAAAAGATTCAGCAACGAAGTGAGGGAACTAGTGGAGGGCTTCACAGCAGGACTCAATTAGAGGAGCAAGCCCGATTCATTGCAGATGGCTTTTTGCTATGTTTAATAATCCAGGGAACTCAATGATCCAAATCCAGAAATAGTAAACTACAATCCTTATAGGAATTGAAAAATCTGGGGAAGTTTTTTCTTTCTCTTGAGTTTGGAATATCAGCAGACGTCTGTATGCATATACACACGCGTCTCTGTGATTCTGTTTCCATGTGGGAGGCCAAGAATCTGAGCACTGGGAGCGCACTTGATTCTTTACTTACAGAGCCAAGAACTCAACAAAGTGTGATAGAAATGCTCACTCTGAAACCACCCGCAGAGGAGCCCCTCTCTTCCTCTCAGACTCTCTGTCTCGCCACAAGGGACTGGACAGGCTTGTCCAGTTATCCCCACCACCCGGGCACTTGGGGCGACAGCAGCTTGCTAACTCCGCTGGCCAGGCAAACCCTTCCAGAAATAAAACAAAGTTGATTCAGACTCATGGCAACACGGAGTCTGCCAGAGCTGAGCTGCACATCACATGGTTGGGAGTGGCTGGTCTGGGGCAAGGCCACTGCCCAGCCTTTCCTTTGAAGGACTTCTGGGAGGATTCCAACTGTCGAGCTTTCAGCCAGCAGCCCAGCCCGCTGTTAGCACCATCCAGGTCGTCAAAAAGCACATTCTTGGACTCCCTTGAATGTCTGCAATAGGGCCAGTGAATGGTGGAAGCGGCACCCTCGCCCTCAACCTCTCCAGACAGGCCCCCGTCCAGCGAGGGATGCCTGATCATGAGGGCGGAAAGCTATGGGCTTGCGCTTTCCAAGTTGTAAGGAGATCGCCAAGTCAGGAAGACTGGGAGAGCAGATGTCCAGGGTGTTTCAACTGGGGATGGAATCTGTCTCGGCAGAAGAATTTTAAACTGGGTGGCTGGGCGTAGAGCCTGCAAGCAGTGTGTCTGCTTTAACGTGACCTTTGGCACGACCTTGTGGTTTCACATGACCTTTACCATGACCTTCAGGAAGAAAGTGTGCAGGAGTAAAGATAAGCCCCCAGCCCCAATGGGAGGGTTTGTAAGCGCAGCCCTGGAGTGGGTGAGCACTGCTCCTTCTACGGTAAGCCTGCTAACCACCTTCCAGTCGGAGCTTGTTCCAGAACGAGCCTTCTCTTCTCTGCTTTTTCGTACACTTACAAACATGCTACCCCTGTTCCCACTTCCCTGATAATGGTAGCGGAGTATTTTGTTGATTCCTACCAATCATATTCAGCATGACAGACTTCGCTCTCTTGCCATGGGAACCATTTCCCAAATGTCTTTTTAAAGCACATTTGTGGAAAGCCAGAACTTTATCACATATTTAGGGAGGGTGTCCTGTGAAGGGGTCTGCCCATGGGTCAGTGCAATGGCAGATGTGTAGTGAACATGCACGTGAGGATCTCTATTTCTCTGGCTCCTCCTGGTAGTTGGTGCACCTGGGAAGCACAGCCCACGCATGACCAGGGTCAGTGGGTATTTTCCACCAGAAAGTTCCCTTCTGCTGGGAACTGCCCCTCCAGTATCTGTCACTGGATTTGGGGAATTGTGTGGATCCTGCTGTGGCTTCTGACAAAGTTTCTGAAGCCCCCAAAATGCCCAACTGGTCTGTGGGGTGGGCAGAGAAGGCCTTCCTATCGTTTAATGCCCCCTCCCCCCAGCGTGTTTCTTGTATCCAAAGACTTGGAGAACATGTAGGGAAAGTAGCTCTCTGGTCAATCGTGGCACCCTCTAAGCTTTCCAAAGCCATCAGAGGCAGGTAGCATGGGGGCTGGGCTAGCACACTGCTCAGTGATAGACAAGAACTCTGACCTGCCATCTTTGCTCCCAGGTGCCCAAGGATTTCATGGTGACCAGATGAGTGAGTCTTCACCCTCCTCTCATGCAGCCAGATGATCCTCCAGGGTGGGGTGGAAAGGGTTCCAGGTTCATTGCTGCCTCTCCCCACACACATACACCACACATACACACATACACCTTTCAGCTTCCCTTGGCCTCACTCTTGAGAAGGATTATAGTGTCATTCTTGCCAAACTCCTGGCCCACTTGTGTCACCAGACACAGAAAGACTTGAACGTGGACTTGGAATCAGAGAGGGCACATTGGTCGGACACAGAGGTGATGGCTGGAGAACTGGGCTGAGAATTACAGTCAGACCCAGTTTTTCTAGATCAAGCATGAACTAAGGCAGGGGCAGTTGTCTGTCATAGCAAAGAGACAGGAGATGATAAAGTGTGCTCCCAAACACCATCATGAATAGAAATCTTCCAATGCCCATGCCTGGTGAGGTAGACTATGCCCTGTCTATGTGTTTGTAGCAAATGCCTGTATTCTTGAACCAGTCTACACTGCCCATTGCCCTTTGCCTTCTAAACCAAATGAAGAAAAAAAACCCAAACTAAGTCAGCAGTCATGTCCTCAGATGTCTAAAACCTGACATAGGGTTAGTAGGATATTTCCTGAGCAGGAGACAAGTTATGATGCCCATTTAGAGTGTCTTTCAACAAGTCATTAAACAAAATCAAAGACAAGCTATATACACATATGAATAAAGACCTAGAAAAATAAGATTCCATGTTCCAAACAAATAATATAGAGGTAGCAGTAGGCATCCTTATTTTATGTATCTGATATACATGTCTGTAAACCAAGGAAGGAAAACAGTTGTTCTCTGAGCATTCATCCACTCTATTTCCTGTATTCTATTATAGGGATCATAATGTCTTCCTCTGTAACTCGACAAGAACCCAGGTAATTTAGGAGACCCGAGGCAAGGTCATCCTCTTACAATGGCAAGTACAAAGAGCATTGGGGACTTACTGACTGTAAAGTTCTTACCACAAAGTTGGCCAAGGATTCATGATGACACCATGCATAATGGAACAAACAATCCTGATGCTTGTATCCTCTTCAAGGAATCTGCTGTCTCCTTCTTCAGATTAAAAGATCATCTGAGCCAAAAAGTAGATCGCAGAGGGCATACTGCAGTCTGAAAAAGACAGGTGATTGGATAAAATAAAGCATGTCCCTTTGTATTTTGAAAGGTTCTTTGAAAAGACTTGCAGGATTATAAAACAAACCACCATCAGTCTTATATCTAACAAGTGGCTTTTTAAAAATTTAACTGACTTTTTAAAAATTTACATGAAATTTACAAGATTGCCCTGGACAAGATGGGCATGTGATTCTCTCAGCATGAATGTCTAAAATAGTAATAATCTCCAGCAACTGAGAAACCATCTGACCTGGTGCCCTTCTCCTAGACTCCTCAGTTCATTCTGTCAGTTTAGTTTCTCTATATTATCTTTCAAGGACTTGGTAACGTCATTATGGAGTATAATGAGAGTCCCTTCTTGGACTGCACTTTCCTTCCCTAACCCCCTGCTGAAGGGACTCATGTTAACTTCCAGTTAATCCCAACTCCTGGAAACTCTATGATGTCAGAGTCGAACTGTGGTCCAGAGATTTCAATGATGGACTTTTTTCACCTCTGGATGTACTCGAACTGCCAGACTTTCAGTGAGCGGTCAGGTTTGTTGATTGTTAATCTGATTGGACCTTTCTTTTGGCTATCAAGTTGATAACAACTTTTTTTTTTGGGAGGGGGCATCACTTCCCTCTGGGGTTTGTGGGTGCTACCCAGTGTTGCTCCTTAGAGCCGCTGCTGGATTTGAATCACCAAGCCTGCGGGCCGCAGTCTTGCACTCAACCACTTATGCCACTGGGCCTCAGCCCCTGATACCAACTTTTTAGAACACAGTAAGACAGTTCCCATAGAGTTTCCATGGCTTTACATCTTTACAAAGGCAGATTGCCACTTCGTTCTCCCTCGGAGTGGCTAGTAGGTTCAAACACCCAACTTTTGAGCCAGCAGCTCAGTGCTTAACTACCCCAGACACTCAGTTTTCAATGTAGACCTGCTGTCTATTTTTCAACCCTCAGCATTTTCACTCCAGCTGTCTTGACAATGCATTTTTTCACCTACATTTCATTCTATTTTAAAATTTTATATGAGGTCCTAGAAGTACAAAAAGCATTCTCAGTGGCTTGCCACAGGCTGTTTCATGTCTATACATCAGAACCCAGGGAAAGTGTTAGACAAGGTCAGGCACTGAGAGCTCTCTACAACACAGTTCTTCTCTGGTACACTTGAGGGCACCAGGAACCAAAATCCACTCAATGACCACTGGGGCTGGGATAGATGACAGGAATGCTGGGTGGGACGAGGTCTCAATATATGCCTCTCACTTCTGACGATTTCAGGCAAGATGTCTTTGCGAGAGTGAAGATGATAATCACAATTCTACTCATACATGGTACAGGGTACACTCTGTGCCTTCCTTTGACTCATTTCCATCAGGACTCTCCAAAGTGAACATTGATGTGGCTGCAAATTGCCACCGAGACCTGTGATGCATGCCTCCTCTGCATAACACACACACATGCACGTACTCCTCCAAGTCTATGCAATTGAACCCAGTTACTCATGCCTTTTTTTTTGTTGTTGTTTTTTCAGGAATGTCTCCCAGGTGGCAGCACTAATCCCCCTGGCAGAGGGAAGCTCACAGAGCTCACCTGGGACTCTGGCTGCTTCTCGTGTGAATCCAACAACAGTTAGTCATTTCTATGTTCTAATTTGTGCATAGTTGTGAAGAAATGGTATTGTTAAAGCGCAACAGACAGTTCAGATTGGGGGAGCGAAGAGATTAACAGAAGAGGGTTGGGTGCACATGCTCAGCCAGCATCTGAGATTTGTCCTGGCATGATAACTGAGCCCCTTGTTATTGCTCCTAAATCACCTTCGATGTAGAAACACTCGTAACTGTTCTATCAAGTTTAGTGTGTTATAAAAGCAAATGAGGGAAATGTATATTTAAAATCTGAGTAGTATGGAAACATAAATGTGGCCCGTATTTGGCGTATTATTTTATCATTAAACACACAAGCAAACCTAAACCACCATAACAAAAAGCTTAGATTACCTGCAGTTAACTCAGGAATACCCCGTAGTTCCATTGTCATGAGGTCCGAACGTACGGCCTTGGGTTCAATTAACCAGTGAGCTCTTAGATATTTGTGGTGGTCATGTGCTTATGTAAATTTCATGATTGGGATGTAGGGGTGGAGTCTATCTAGCCCGTTAATCTGGAGATAGCCATTGAGTAGCCAATGAGGCCCCTGTGTGGGTGTGGCTTTCTCCTGAGATTTCTGGGAAATCTTGCGATATTTCCCTCGTGGAGATGAGAAACTATCTCCTCAGTTGTTGGGAGTTAGTCTCAGAGATGATGAATTACGGACAAGACAGCATCCAAGGAGCTGCAGGAGCCAGAGGAGAAGCGACACCGCCTTACCCTGATGGAACCAGACCTCTGAAGCTGGCAAAGCCACATGGAGACCCCTGCTGGTGCTGAGTTGCTTCTACCACCACTGGATGCTGTTGATGGACCCTGAGCCCTGGAAATGAGGAACCATGAGGGGATGGATCCCTGTGAGGGCAGGGAATCTGCACCCACTGGCCTATGACTTCATGAGTCAGAAGGAGACTTTATAGACTGGTATCAGACATATGGCCTAATATTGGACTTATGACCTTGGACTGGACTGGATTGGGATGTTTTTTCAATGTCCCATTCCTCTTGTGTATAAACCATTCTCTTATATCCATATGCATGTCTATGAATTTTGTTTCTCTAGTGTACCCGGACTAACACAATTTTGTTCTATCCTTTATGAAAATGATGCATCACTTACTTACTGGACATAACAAATCGAAACCTGTGGAAGGAATCCTGATTTCAAAAGATAGGGGGAGTGGGGAGAAACAGGGGAACCATGGATTGTAGCCTCTATAAGGATGGAGGTGAGGCCAGGGGTAGGAAGGTGCTTTTGACTCTTTCGGTGGAAGATGGAATGAAAGAGCTGAGGCAAAGACAATCTCCACCGCCTGCGCTTCTTCCAGCCCCTAGATCAACAGCCCTTCCAGGAAGGGAACATTGACACCGGAAGTCTCAGACTTTGTTTGGAAGAGCCTCCTTTGTTTTGACTCAGGTGTGTAGGTTTCCAAATGTCTGCCCCTTCGCAAACACATTTGTTCAAACCATATTGCAGTAGATCTGCAGTCCTAGCCAATTCCCTTGAATTCTTAATTCTTGTTAACAACGCTGGCAATTAACCAATTATTCCTACCACTGAAGGGCTCAGGGAGGCAGGGACCAATGATTTATAGCTGCACAGCCTCCATGCTGGTTGAAGTGAGCTCAACTGCTGGAGGATTTCACTGAGAGAATGAATGGACAGGTAATGAGTAGCCAATAGGCAGAAACCAACCAAAAGACTACCTACCAACAGGGATAGGCTGGAAAGGTTGCTTCCTCTGACACTTTTGTATCCTTGTCACCTGCCCATTTTCCTCAGTCTCAGGCTAAAACCTCACAGGAGAACGTAATAATGGGTACTACTGAGAGTCTGCCATCTGCTCCAGGGTTGATGGTTATATAGAAGGCTGGAATTGTAGCGCACCCTGTGGTTTTCTAGAGTCTGAGTGTCAGAAGCTGTCTATAATGCCCTGCTGAATGGTCATCTCAAGACCCTTTTCAAATAGGATTACTCATGATTTGGGAGGTCGCTCATGCCACTGCTGGACATGAGGACTTGGCTAGAGAAGTTTTGATGAAAATGAGGTAAAACCTGCCTTCTTGTGATGCAGACCCTCTGACCCTACTTTTGTCTTAGGAACCAATCCAGTATAATAACTCTGTTCCTGCTCTGAGACAAGTTGGGTTTCAAAATCTGAGGAACTGCTTTGTCTTCTCCATCCTCTACCTTTCCTGCAGTTTCTCTATCACAAGCCTTGGTCTTAGGCTACTTTCTAGCTGATCCCAGCTGAAATCCAAACCCATCACCAGTGTTGATTTCAACTCATGGTGATCTGATGTGTTGTGGAGTAAAATTTCACCTCACAGGGTTTGCACAGCGGTGATTCATTATTGCTGATTATCACGCTTTTCTCCCAGAGTGCTTCTGGGTGAGTCTGGGCAGCCAGCTTTTCAGTTGTTGCTGCTCACTTTCCTGTGTGGCTACTGAGGGACTCCTCTCTTTGGACGACCCCTTTTATTTTCCAAATCCCTGTTTAAACCACAGCACCCAAGTCTAATTCCCCAAGTGACATTCCTCATGCTCTCCCGTAGTATCTCTGGCCCCAGTAAAACCATAGATTCAGCAGGACTCCTTGGATTTAAGTCAATAAAATGACCAGAAGCACTCTGATGACATTTGCTAGTCCTTACCTGAAATAACTTTGGCTTCATCATTTCTGTTTCAAGAATGGCTCCTCGTGCTCTGTGGCATGGCTTGAACTTTTGATGTGCTCTTTAAGAGGCTCTAAATTTATGAAGTTAATAAAACGAAAGACACTAGTGAAGGCGGTAGTTGAGCAAGAGCAGGTGACCAATAGTTTCAGCTGGAAGGAAAAGAATGGAAGGTTACACTTTGGAAAGGAAGGTGAATGGTTTCTGCAGAGAAGAAAGCTCTGTGACAGTGGAGGTGGTCTCAACCCCAAAGGGCAGAACTGACCAGATATACAGGCAAGTCAGCATGTACATGATGTGAAGGGAGGGGTCATAAGCCACTCCAGACATCAGATCTCCACTGTACTCCTCCAACTTCCAGAAATCCCCATGTGGCTAACGCCTTTTGCTTAAGGCCACCATAAATATGTAAATGTTCTCTGGAAGAGTAAAATAGTAAGCCATTATCAACCAGCAATCTCTAACATCTTAGCAGTCCTTGACCAAATGAGAATCAGCTAGTCACTGAGTGGCACCCTATGGGGATTGAGGCGCATAACTGATAGGTATTAATTGGGAGAGAATAAGAAAGGACAGAAAGAAAAAAAAATGTCGCTGCTTCTTGGTATAAGGGAAAGAAGGGGCAGAGAGGTGGGGGAATTGATGGGTAGCAGGCTAGCAGAGGTAAACAGGGGCTCTCCATGGAGACCTGCAAGGCCCTGAGCTTTCATGCAGATGTTGGGAATTGGGCCTATAGCATGAGATCATTGACAAGCAGCTCCCAAAGAAAATTAACACTCTTCTGAGGTTAATTCTGTTGAGGCAAGCCCTGAGGAAAACATGGGGGGAAATGTCAGCTCAGAAGCTATGACTTGGCCCTGTAGACTTTACTTTTTAAAGGCAATGACCCTTTCTGAATGGAGTTCAATTCTTCTTCAGGAAATGTCACCCTCCATCTAGATTTCTCCCTTTTCTATGATATTTTTTTCATTCCTGTGAGTTTCTGTCCCAAGACCCAAAGGAATGTTAACTTGGCAAACAGGCCTCGTGGTTGTTGGGTGTTCTTGGTCCAACTCACAGCAACCCTGATGGCCAAATAGGGGAACCTGAGTCTGCGCCTTAACTGCACCCATTCTTGTAAGCCTTTCCCTTCATCAGGCCCTCTCACTTTACTGTGTAGGATATCCTCTCCAGGGACTGATCTCTCCTGACAACATGTCCCAAGTACTACTTGAAACAAAGTCTCCCTAACCTTCTCTCTAAGGAGGCATCTGGCTGTACTTCTTCCAAGATAGATCTGTTGATTCCTCTGGCAGTTCATGGTATTTTTAATCTCCCTTACCAGAACCATCATTCACCTATAGCAATTCTTCTTTGATCTTCCTTAGCCAGTGTCCAACTTTCACGGGAAGATGAGGTCATTGGAAAAAATCATGGTTTGGTTCAGGTGCACCTTAGTCCTCAAAGTAACAGCTTTTCTCTTCAATACTCTCAAGTGGTCTTGTGTAACATATTTATGGACTGCAATTGTCTTCTGTTCTCTTGACTGAGGCTTCTAAGAGCAGGTAGACCCAGAAAGGATGAAATCCGGACAACTTCGATCTTGTCTCCATTTATCATGCTGTTTCCCATTGGTCCAGCTGTGAGGACTTTTTGTTTCCTTTACATTGAGCTATAATCCATACCAAAGCCAGCAATCCTTGTTCTTTACCGTCCATGGTTTCACACCCTCCGATTTCCAGCAAGCAGGATTTGGTCATCCGGATACCTCACGTTGTGGACAAGCCTTTGTCTGATCCTGCCACCCCATCGCTTTTCAGATAGCTCCGTTTCCTGGGTTATTTGCTCAGCATACACACTGAATAGATAGGGTGGGAGGAGACAACCCAAATATATACCTTTCCTGATTTTTAAACCATGAAGATCCCCAAGTCTTTCCCTCAACAGGCTTGACTCCATCAGCATCATCGTGGTGAACTCTACTTGCAAAAGGCTGCTCTGAGAGCTGTGCACACCGAGAGGCTCATCGCCTGGCACGCGCTCTGCTCCTCCTCATTAGCTCTTTAGTCACTGACCGTGTCTACATGCTCTCCAAAGCTGTCAGTGGCTCCTTCCTCCCCACTGGCCAGCTGACAGCCAGTCTGATCTTAGTCTGGAAGCTGTGCTGAATTCTATCATTTTGGATGACCCTGCTGGTATTTGAAATCTCAGTGCCATAGTTTTCAACCACACAGCTAGACACACAGACCACGACAGTATGACAAACTGACAGACAAGTGGTGGAGAACTCATCACAGATGGGGAAAAATGACCAGGAAGAGCATTTTGCACACATCCTTTTTAATTACTAAGAATTCCTTGGTGACTTCAGGTTTCGGTGTTGGACTGTTATCTGCAACGTCAACAGTTCAAAACCACCAGGTGTTCCAAAGGAGAATAAGGTTTTCTACTCCCGTAAAGAGTCGCACAGGTCTTTCTTCCTTGCTTGCTTGCTTTTGTTATTTGTATCTTTATATTATTATTTTTTCTTCTCTCTGTTTCATTTCACTTTTGTTGGTTGTTTTTTTCTTGTTTCTTCTAGTTTTCCCAATTTAGGAAGTATGGGAGAAGTGGATGTCTAAACAAACAAAGAAAAAAAGATCCAATAGTTTATCTGGAAGGAAAGGTAGGAAAGCCGTGGGAAATTGGGGAGTGGTTGGTAGTGTGGAAGTGGGGAGGGGACATTAGTGGTGATTGTGGTGATGGGTAGACAGCTCTTTTCAGAAGCGACTTACCTACGAAAGTGTACAAATATGTGCATATTATATCAAGAAAACTATTTAAAAAATAAAAGGAAACCAAACTTGACATATGTGTACCATGGGTGAAGGAAGAAGATGCTCAGGAGGCATTGAGTTCATTGTCATAGTGGAACGTTCTATCTGGAGAGGGAGGTCTATTATGATTGTGCAACACAAAGCATCCAGTCCATGGCAGTGAATTATACATGCAGTGGTTTTTGAATTGGTGAGTGATGTGCTATGTCCATCTCTTCCAAAATTGAAAAAAAAAAGGAGTGTGGAGACAAAAAAGTTCTAATATTGATTGTGTTGAGTATTGTTTAACTCTTCTTGATGTGGTTGAACTGTTGAATTGTGCTATATATGGTTGAAGTTCCAATAAAACAGTCACAAAAAAAACAACAAAAAAGTTAGTCTTGGAAACTCACAGGGACAGAGCTACTTCTGTCCTCTACGGTCGCTAGGGGTTGGGATGATGGCAATGAGCTTTGAGTCATTTGCTTCAATCATTAACTGGGAGGACTCAGGCTTTGAATGACAGAAGAACACTTGAAGAACGTAGGCAAACGTGAAGAGTGGATCTGTTTGCGTGAATCAAGAGTGAAACAGGAAGGGAGATCTCAGCAAAAATGCGGTGCTCTCTTATGTCTTATGTTCTTCTACCCCTCTCTCCCCCATCCCTCACCAGGGTCTCTTCCGTCCTGTGGGGTTCATCCTTTCCTACTATGACTCACTTTCTCCATACTACAGGCTTTGTCTTCCCAACTTCATCCTTCTTTTTGCTATTTCCCAGTTCTGTAGAAGAAACATATACAACAAGGAAGAATGATTTTAACGTGGGGCTTATTCTTATTCCTAGAGGAATCAGCAGTCGAAAGGGAGTGGACATCTTTGAGATCACTTGGGGTCCGCCCTGACACCTTACGCAGTCATGATCGAAAGGAGGTGGGACTATCAAAGTCCAAGGAACATCATAGAGGATTTTGCTTTTTTAAAAATAACGTGGTCAGAAGAATCTGACAGTGGATTTACTTTGTGGCTGTTGTGTGGGTTCTTCTTTTAGTTTCCTCGTAGCCTGGTGTGTGCCATGGAGACAAAGACTTCCACATAGCCAGATGAAGAGCCACGTGGCACGCCCCCTCTGAATAGAAGGGAGAACACGCACCTATGTCCCAAATTAATTCTGAAGCAATTTCAGATCCAGACCTGCCTGAATACATTTAGCAAGTAATTAGTTGTCCATTCATTCATTAGCAGCATATTTTAAAACTTCTTGAAAATCCTCACCTTCCCCCTCCCTGAAGTGGCACTTCTCAGAAGACAGAAGGCATATAAAATACATCGGGTAAGATGAGAAAACAAATCAGAAAAAGAAAATTACACGTTACTCGCCGAAGAACATTAGTCATAGAAATGAGATTTGCAAAGAAAACCCTTAGCTTCCCGTTACCTTTTCACGTACAAAGGGTGGAGTTGAAAATTGGAGCTGCATCAGTGGGCACTTCAGCATTTTATGAGGCCAGTTTAGTATAATGTTTTTCTCTCTTGGACATTATAATTTGTCTTCCATTTGTAAAGCGCTTTATAGTTTCCTAAGCAGTTTCACATAGAGTAGTTCATTTGTGGAACTAATAGCATTTACACAGGATAACAATATTCTAATAGAATTGTGCAATTCGCATAATGAGTTTAACTTGTTATAAAATGAATGCCACTTTGACAAGACTCAAAGGGGGATCCTGGCTGGACAGTCATTGTGAGGTAGATGCTGACTACTTTCAATCCACGAGACGTGGGGGCTCCTACTTTTCACTCCATGCCTTCTGAGTCTTCCCCTTTCCAAAGACACTAACTGCCCTCTAGCTGTCACCATTTTCAGTGACCACAGACAATGACTTAGCACCAAGACAATGGGAGCCAAAGGATTCATCTTCTATGCTACTCCTACCAATGGTACAAAATGTATCTTTGTTATTTTTCTTATCTGCACACATTTTATGAAAAAAAAATTAGATACAGAAGTTGAGGTCAAGATGTTAGCTGCTGGGGAGCTGACATAAACATTTGAAGCCATTGATACAGAGGTTAACAAAAATGCGAAGCAGCGTTGACTACGTTGTTAACATTTTGCCCCGTGGAAATGCGCGTCTGCCATTGGCAGAGATACAGTAGACCACTGGCGGGGGTTGCCTCCCTCTGCTCATGCGTTAAGCTCTCCCTGCCATTGAGTCCATTGCAGTCCACAGAGATCTTGTGCAGGGTTTGCTAGACTGTAATTTTTACAGGACCAGAAAGCTTCATACTTTCCCCTCAGTGTGCTGATGCCTTTGAACCACGAACCTTGCATTGAGCAGCTGGTGCTTAACCCACAGCTCTCCCAGGAGAGGTCTGAATGCCCACCACCATAAAACCCACTGCTGTCCAGTTGTTTCCAATACATGGTGACAATCAGACAGCCTCATTTTTCCCTTTAAAAGCAGCAGGTAGGTTTCAACGGACGACCTTGCTGGAGCAGTGCAGTGCTTCCCACCAGAACTTCTTATACTACCAGTAGGGCTCTGCCAACGTTCATTTTTCATAAAAGCAGAAAATCACTACACTTGGATTATTAGTTGGAGAGCTATTATTGTGAAATATATTAGAGAGACAGTAACTTGAAGAACAGTAAGGGGGAAGTGAGGATGTCCCACCAATAAGCATTTAGTTGATTCTGACGCCTAGCACCCACGTGAGATGGAGTTGAACTGCCACCTAGAATTCCCAGGGCTGCACCCTCTTTGGAATCAGACTGCACACCATGCTCCTACGAAACTTTCCTTTAGCAACCCAATACTTAATTCACCGCACCACCAGTCAGCCATGGGAAAAGCACTTTAAAGGTCAGACATAAAAGACAAAAGTCACAAGGATTCTTTGTCCCCAGAATTTAACAGCGTGCTATGGTTCCTCTCCTCTCTTCTCTCCTCATGTCTGCTCTTGTCCTTTCTTTCTTTACCTTCCTTTCCTCCAAATACATTCTCTGTGCTGCTAGGTGGGGTTATGCTCCCAGTGAGCCAACCTCCCTTTTACTCTCTTGTTTCTATGGGCCTATCGTGTTCTACAAACAGAAGCTAGGCACTAGACAGAGAGTTGTAAGCAGATGGCCGGAATTTGAAGGCATTGCTGTTGTACTGGGCACCTTCTGTACCATCTTCGTCTATCACTCTAGCCACTGCTAGGTGACCGGATCCACACATGCTGGGAGCAGCTCAGTGAAGCTTCTCCTTTCTGGTTCATGGGTTTTCTAATGACTTCCTCCATTTGGAATACCAGCAGGAATATCTTCTGTACTCCAGAGTGTACGATCCAGAGGGGGAAGTTGCAATACATGAGAAAAATGAATATATACCTGGGAAATAATCAATATCCTTAACCTGTGGGGGTTGGGACCAATGAATCAACATATTCTTTTTATCTGATGAGAAATGTAACTTATAAAGATAAACATATTCCTTTACTTTTCTGTCCTGAGATGTCCTCCCTGCAACCCAGGGACTTGCAGTCCCTGGGTGGTAAAGCATAATTAAAACATTCCTTTGCTAACGAAAGAGGTTGGATAGGGGAGTTCACTGAGAGTCAAGTCATCAGAAATATTCGATGATTTCCTTAAAGAAAAATAGAAACCATTTTGAGGATAGCACAAGGCCAGGTGGTGTCTGACTCCATGTCCCCTTAGTTTCCTGTTCAGTTTCCCATGTGCCCAACTGCTATTTCCCAATCAAGCAACTGCTATGTAAAGCAATTGCCATAGATTGTTCTCAACAAACACGGCAGAGAAAGAAAGACAAAAACTGTTCTTACACAGAGCAAACTCTGTGTAGGGTCAAATAGAGAGATGCCCTGATATCGTTGGGATATCTAGGAAAATACCCTGTTAGTTGGGATAGCTAGGAGAGTTTTAAACTACAAAAAATGTTTAGGTAAATGCATCCTTTGGAACATTTGGTTTTAATTTTTGAAAGGTTGACATAAATTTCTAATAAAATTGATTTCTTTTCTCTTTGTTTTTTTTGGGGGGGGCATCACTGCTCTCCGGTGGTGGGAGTAGGAGGCCCAGCCCCATTGCTGGAATTGAACCTCCGTCCCAGTGGGCCGCAGTCCCGCGTACAACCACTACGCCACCGGGGCTCAGCCCCTAAAATTGATTTCCATAGAGATAGAAAGAGAAAGCATAAGAGATAGAAGGAAAGACAGGGAGAAAAATAAATGATGTGAGCAGACATTTGAAAATTTAGCATGGAATAATAAAAATCATAGAAAAAATCTTTCCTACAAATAATAAATAGAATGGTAAAGAAAATATGAATGGGGGCTGAGCCCCGGTGGCGTAGTCATTGTGCGCAGGACTGCGGCCCACTGGGATGGAGGTTCGATTCCAGCTCCACGGAGCAAAGGCTGGGCCTCCTACTCCCACCACCTGAGGGCAGTGATGCCCCCCCCCCCAAAATTATAAATAATAAAAAAAAAGAAAATATGAATGTACCAAACTTACCCTATAGGAAAAACCAAAGAAGCCTTTTGCTGTACTCCATGTCCAGTTAGTTTCATTGCTTCCTAAATGAATTCGACCAATTTTGCAATGAAAGCACCACTATAACCTTACATATACCCTTTTAGAGAGTAGAAAAACAGAAACATGAAACATTTCCAATTCTGTTTATGTGGTGTGCAAAACCCCTATACCCAGATGTATGAGAAATGATATGAAAAAGCAGCATTTCAGAGCAAATTTTCTTACAAAATTGAATGTGTGATTCTTAAACTAAGTGAGAGCAATCATAATGGAGCAGCAGATAAAAAACCGGTAATATATTATGAGTAAGTTGATTTTATTCTCAAAATGCAATTTTTCTATAACACCAGAAAATGTATTGAGAATGTTTTCAAGATGACAGACGAGGCAGACATGCGACCCAGGGCATCAGCCACAAAGACACACGGGACCCAAGGAGAGAGACACAGATAATAATCTGAGCTGCCGAAGGGAGGGATGAGCAGTAGACTGAATGCCGACTAGGAGAGAACCTGAGTGAAAGCGGTGAGAGATGAAACCATGTGAGAGGTGGATTGTCACCTAGACTGAGGAAGCACGGCCATTTGTGTAAGTAATATTCTCTCAAGACCCATTCACACACTGCTTCTGAGCTGACTCCACCTCAGAAAATCTCAGGTCTCTGAGGCTGTAATCGTGATGGGAGCAGATCGTCTCATAATTCACCCACACAACATCTGGTGAGCTTGAACTACCAACCTTGTGCAAGTAGTCCAATGTCTAGTAATTTGTCCCTCTGTTTGGCAGGGGTACCCATACTGGTAGCTGGCAACCATAAAGTCGTAATCTTCTCCTGCCCTCCTTTGTCTATTTTCCTCCTTTCTGATGCTCAGAAGTATGGCTTCCCACCCCTCCCCACATCCACCCAATGAGAATTGTACCCTCATGGATCAGGTAACAAATATCTCCACCCACCCAAAATCTGGCAAAGCGAGAATTCACAGAGAATATGTGGTACTGAATGGCAAGTCTTCCCTCAGCCATCCCTTGGTGATCAGAAACAGCTATCGAATGAGCTGCCCTGCCCAGTGGTGCCTTCTGAGTTAATGGAAACACCTTTCTGCAGCAGATGCTCTAATATCAGGCACCCACTAAACTGATAAGAATTCCCTCCAGATCAGCTATCCAGAAACAAGACATGTAGTAGATATTTGTCCAGGAACAAACATCTCTCCTTCACCTGTACAGACGCCTTAGTTAGCAGAAGGTGACAATGTGTAAGACATGTCACAGTTCAGTCAGCGTTCTTTCCAGACTTGGTATCACTGCGCCACAGAGTTTTTGCTTTCCTTTAATTCCCCATGTACTCTTTTTTCTCGCTCTTCTTTCTGGTTTAGTTTTTTTTTTTTTTACAGTTTTATTATTACTATTTTTCCAATCATTTTATTGGGGGCTCATACATCGTTTTTCACAATATATAAATAAGCATATTCGTCAAGCACCCTCACATGTCCACTTCTATTATTGTTCTCCAATCGTCCACCTTTTCCCTTAAACCCCGAGTTTCGGCTTTTCCATTCCTTCCCCTCTTCCCCTGGCCTCTCCTCCCCTCCAACCCTCAATACCTTATACATTGTTATTGTTTTGTCATATCGTACACTGCCACTGCCCGACCTCTCCCCCAACCCACTCCTTTTGATGCCCTTCTTTCAAATAGGAGCTTGTGTATATATCCTTGCTATTGGTTCCGTCTCTCTACCCCCACTTCCCTCCACCCTTCCAGTATCTCCAATCTAACCATTGGTCCGAAGGGGCCCATCCATCCTGGTTTCCCCATATCTCCAGCTCCCCTCTATGCCAGTGTGACTTCTCCAGTCCATCTGGATTTGCAAGGTAGAGTTGGGACCATGATGGTTGGGGGATGGGGAGGAAGGCTTCAGGAACTAGAGGAAACTTGTATGCATCATCACTGCCTGGCTGCCCCCCGACTGGTCTGTCTCCTCCCCG